>JAFEMH010002058.1:0-383287 GCA_022495995.1 Adenophora triphylla var. japonica | reverse complement strand
AAGACATTCCGTACTGATTTTGCCCCCACTGATTTGTGCCGTCGGGCTGCATGGATCCGGTGGTCTGTGGTTGGGGAGCTGGCTGACCCGAAAATCGAGGAGCATGGGTTCTGGTAGTGGCACCATAGGAGGTGGGTGGCGGCATCCTGGTGTAATCGGGCGGCGAGAGTGGGGTTGGCATCCTCGTCTTCTTCCACGGTGAAGGTGCCATCCGGATTGAGGTGGCGGCCGACCAAGTGACTCTTAATAGCCTCCATAAAATTTGTTTAGCGTGCTTCTGTCGTAACCTCATACGTACGCTAGCGGATTCCCTTTGTTGCTCTGTCGAGGGTCCGGGAGGCGGAGTGACGTTATCCCTTCATTACAGAGCGATGCGGGCGTGCAGAAACCGGAGTTGGAACAAAGCCGGCGAAGTGACGATGCGCTTGACTCTTCCCAATTGATCGAAAGCAGTGACCGGTGCCCAGAAACCAAGCTTTGTGCGGAGGCTGCGGGGAAAGGACATGAAGGTTAGGATGTGCAGGAATGGAAGGAGGGTAGGTGTTTGGGACTTTAAGAGCTCATTGCAACTTATGCGGAGGTTATTTGTTCACGTTTACTTAAAACACGTTTTTATTAACCTAATCGGTTGGAAAAGATTGCTCTTCTTTTAGCAAACTACTCTGATTCTGGATGCGGTGGGCCACGGTCAGCTACGTCTATAAGCCCCTCGTATTCCACACAATATTTCCGACCTCCCGGGGTGGAGCCGGCCGGGGCGGGGTCTATAGAGCTAAGCGGGATCCCACACCAAGCCAAGAAAAGAAAAATGATCCTAGAAGTCGGCGGGTAATCGAGTCTTAACGAGAGCATTCGATGTAAAGTACGGACAAAGGCGACGCTAAAGTCAAGATCGTGTCAGAGGAGCTCAAACAGAGCGAAAGTCGGCATGATTTGGGTGATAAACGTCACGATTGATCTTGACTTGTCGTCGGTTAAGCGTAATTAGGCATGGAATAGTCATTAATCCTTGATGACTCGGTGTAGCCAAATCTTTGGGAGTCGAGTGTATAATTTGTGCCGAGTCGAGGCCAGAAGTCAAGGCGCCGGTCAATATCTTGGTCAAAAAGTCTGCGGCGCGGGAAGAAACCTGGCGTGAGACTTACCGGCGGATTAGCGACGATTAGGGACCCGAGAGATATTGAGTCTGGGTATGCCGAGCAAAAGGCTTGAAAAGAGCAAGGTCTACTACACGGACGGGGCATATCTACGAACCCAGGCTTAAAAACCAACTTCGGGTCTCAGGACAATGTGTGTCACGGACAAAATTGCATAGTCGACACGAGGCTCCATGGGATGTTTGGGTTGTCTGTGCTCATCCGAGAGGCGTAATAAGACCAAACGAACCGCGACAAGGATTTCCCGGGTTAAGGACGTAGTGTGCGGTGTACGGTCACGTGCGCGTAGTGTGCAAGCGATCTATATTCTTTTCCGAGTAAAATAGAAATTTTTTTATGTGTCTTAAAAATATGATGCATGATTTTTTTTTGAAATTTTCCTTTTTTTTTTTTTTGATTTTTTTTTGAATTTTTTTTTATGAGCACATAAGCACGTAAGCATGAAAATTCCGACATGAGTTAGGGACATTATTCCGACAGTCAAAAATTTTGACTTTCTCCGAGGTGGCCAAAACAACATGAAAAGCGTGCAAAAATCAACACACACACAAAAATGATTTTCAAGCCAGGACGGAAGCTTGACCTTCAAAAGCTTTTTTTTTTTGAAAACGGTGATACCGGTACGTGGGATTGTTAGACCACAATTTATCCCCGACTCGTGTTAGGAGGCGATAACGGGAAATTTAGTGGTTTCCACCAATATACCGAATACCATTTTTATTAAAAAGCTTAGTCCCCAGGCTGAGTCGCCATCGTAACGATGTGTTGCCTTTTCGTGGGAAAAATTCAATTTTGCGTTTCTTTGAAAAACCAAATAAAACCGGAAAAAACGGAGTCGCCACGCCATTTTAATTTTGAAGGGCCAAAACTTTGAAAAAGCCCGAGATCAGAGATTTAGGTTCGGAGGGTCATGTTACGCGTCGGGAAGGACGTTAGTGTGCACCCGACGCGCCTCGTAAACGAGTCTTCCAAGCTGAAAATCATTTTGTGTGTGTGTGTGTGTGTGTTTTGGCCAAAATAAGTTGAAACTGGAAAAAGTAAAAATTGGGATGTCTTTTTAAGACTTTAAACTGATCCCATGATTTTTGGAGAATTTTGGTTTGAGATTTGGTACTCAAAAAACCTTTTGAAGTTGAGAAGTCACTTCTGCCAGAAGAAAATGGCAGCAGACACCTGATTTTGAAATGGATTCAAGGGTCCTAAAACTTCATAATCTGGATGAACTCAGAGAATGAAAGTTTCTCTAGACTCCTTGAATAAACTTTGTGTGAAAGAAATTTCCATTTTGGAGAAGATTTGAGGGTCAAAACCTTCTGGAAACCTCAGATATGAGATCTGGATTCTAGAAGTTGATGAACTAGCCTCTGAAAGAAAAATTGAAAAGAGGAGTTTTACTCACCCAAAAAATAAGGTAAAAATATGTCTGGAAAGATCTTGATGTTGGCTACAAAAGTGTTTTGTAGTCAACACCAAATTCCAAGTTCATATGTGTCCAAAAATTAAGACCATGGACTGAGGTCTGGGAAAATTGCTACTGGACAGCAACTTTCCAAGAAAGAAAACAAGATTTTTAAGGGGGTTTTGCATCCATGCTTGTCCCCATTTCCCTAGGTTTTGGTTAGTGATCACTAGACATTTTAGTGGTGAATCAACTATACCAAACCATCCTTGGGGTACATTAGGACTAAGCATTTCATTTGCTTGGGGAGGGGATTTTACCCTTTGAAATCAAGATTTAGTGCTTGAAAATGGTTTTAGGGTTTTGAAAGTGCATTTTTGCAAGTAAGAAAGAAAAGCTTTGAAAATAATGTTGATCTTTGTAGAAGATCATCCATGGAGATGGTCTTCCATGGTGATCTTCTTAGATCTAGAGAAAGAAGATGAAAGAACTACATTTTGTAGTTTGAAGATGCATGCATGGATGAGATTTAGGGTTAGGAAGAGGAGGGTTTACCAATCTTCCTTGTGTTCTTGAGTGTTTGGCTTGAGTGTATGAGTGTTTAGGGCTTTAATATGAGAGTGAGTGGATGAGTATGAGTTGGGAAAGATTGGAGAGAAAAAGGTGACAATTCTTGAGAATTCTCACTGTTTTCTCTCTATATTTCGCCAGAGGTTCGTTGCATTTGTTGTTCTTCCTCCTTTTCTTTGTGACTGGAGGGCTCAATTTATAGCCCTACGGAAATTGCATACTTGTCCGCGCGGATAGGGTCGATGGCGTGCACTGTTCATTAAATGCAGCTCAGGCTTTGGACACAAGGAATAAAATTCAAAAATTCCAGCAGAAATTGTTTTTCAACTTGCTGTTTCGGGTTTTTTCCAATTCTTTTGCTTTTTGAGATTCCTTGGAAGGTTTAACTCTAAATAGCAATGCCCATTTTACCCTCACTTTGTTAGAAAAGTTAGGATTGTTAGGAATTGTTAGAAATGTTATAACTTCCGTTAATTTTCTAACGAAAATTCTAACAAGCTCAAATTGGAGCACTTACAGCATCGCCAATGCCCAGCCAGAGAGAAGGAGGCGAGAGGACAAGAATAAGCTACTTCCCAAGGAAGGTATGGGGATGTTCCCCATCAATGAATCTGGGTTGGTGGATCCCATGGAGAGTGATCTTTCAACTCAAGCTCCTGGGTGGAAAAGGATGAGGTCGTCACTTCGACCGAACTAAGATCGGACTCCGGTCCACTACTTGACCAAGGCCGCCCCTAAAACACTGTTGATGTTGATGTCGTTGACCTTGATCAAGACGAAGAGGAGGACACCCTTCCCCTTACCAAGTTAAGAAAGAGATCGAGGTTCGACCAAGGGCTCTCGAGGAGGCGGCAATTTACGAGCGTCGGGCTCTGCCTTCGGTCAACCCCCACTCCAAACTCCCCCAGTCACTAGCACGGAGTACATGCATGCCCATGTGGCCAGGCTAAGTGAGGTTCCTCCTCCCTCAGGGTTGATAGCTCGTGCCTCGGTATCACAGCCGGGATTTGGTCAAGTTATAGTGAGGCAGGCTGTGGACAGAGATCTGCTGGCCAGATTTGCGAACAAGGGGTTAACTGCTAAAGAATTTAGTTAGGTCCGGCCTGGTTCAATCTGAGGTAATCTTGCTCCATATCTTTCAATTTTCTTTCAGTCGTCATATTTTTTGGTCGCTCCTAATTGTGATAGTTTTTCGATCTAATCCTTCTCTTTTTTGTTTATGCAGTATCTTGCTTTGATCGAATAGGCAAAAAGTAGCTGGAGGGAAGCTGAAGAGAGGGAGAAGCTAGCTAATACCCAATATGCTCAGAAATCCAATGAGGTGACTAAGTTGAGGGAGGAGCCGGTGGATCTCACTTCGCACTGTGATGCCCTGAAGGCCCTTAAAGATGACATTGCAGGTGAGCGAGACAAAGCTTTGGTCGACCTCCAGGCTTCTAGGGCGGAGGTGGCTCCTCTTCAAGAGCATGTTACTTTGTTGAAGGGGGATGCCGATGCTGCCAAGGCTGAGAAGATCAAGCTGGAAGGTGATAACGAGGAGTTGAGCAAGATGGTTCAAGATCGCAGCTTCCGACTGTTGGTGTAATGCCCTAGGCTATAGTTATGATTGACTTGAACCGTTATGTATCATCTTTATTATTTATTATAGAGCGCATTTATTTTGTTCATTATATGTTTGCATGTTTATTATATTGAACTGCGTCCCTAGTTGTTGTGAACAACTAGTATAAGTTGGTAATGGATAATCATAGAGATGATTATATGCATGGAGATGAACATTACACTTATGGATACTTGTTAGAGAACAAGTATTGGACTTGACCTACTTATGAGATTTATGACATGGTCTGTTGTCATGATTAAATCTCATGATAGTCATGTTATTGAATCCTTGTACCTTAGATTATCATCGTCTTCCACATGATGAAGATCGTGTTTAATATAGTCTAACCCTGTCTTTAATCGGATAGCAATAAGGGCTATGTTAGAACGATTGGAATCATGTAGGGAAGAATGATAAGTCAAGATGAGATTTGTAGCTCTTATGAAGAGAGATGTTTGCTTGGGCCCTCGATGAATGATGTTGATGAAATGTGTGGCCACACTCAAGTGATTTGATAGCGATCAAATGCATTTGGATTATCAACATATTCGGAATCGAGAAAGCATTGAACGGAATGAGTTGACATAGACCATGACTCATGTCAATTGGACATCGTGGACAAAGGTATTATGACATTGGATCTATTGAGGAATCAAGCTTCGATGTTATATTAATTGGGTGAACATAATGATTTGCTAAAAGTCACTTATGTCTTTGTGAGGTTTATGTTTCGACTCACTACCAACATAATATAATTTCGTTAATGTTAGATCATGTGTTGCCATGAATGTTGTCCCAAAGTGTTGCAAACCAGGTGTTGCCGCATTTGGTGTTGCCACAAGTGTTGCCATTTGGATTTGTGTAACAACGAAATAGTTCTTGTATTTTTCACAAATAATAATGTGGAAATTAATGTTTAAATAACGATAGTTAGTACGCTTAAAATGAGCTTGAATACGTCATCAGAATCTGCCCAGACATGATGTTCGAAAAAGAGGAAAAAATTAATATATAAACATGTGTTTATATGATTAATTAATGACCAAGCAAAAGAGATATTATTTAGCTATTCGGGGAGAACAAGTCGAGTACAAGGCATCTATAGTGAGAGGTACAAGCAAGAGAAGCCAAAGAAGACTAAGTCTCCTACATTTGAGGCGAGAAGGCTAAATTGGAGGGAAACAAACTTCAAGTGCATTCTTTGATCATTTTGAGTAGGCTCCAAGTATTTGTGGCCTATAAATAGTGCGGTGGATCTTCATTGAAGATCATCCAATTCGAAAACACAAATGCGCACAAGAAATAGAATTCTTCTCTCAAGTGTTGCCATTCAGTGTTGGCAACACTCAGTCCGATACTCGAGAATTTCATATAGATTTTCATATTTTTGTGAGGTTTTGAGTGTTCATTTTCGAATAGGGTTCTTTATATGTTGTTCCTTATGTTAATGATTTTTATCATTAAAGGAACTTCTTCGACCTTGTATTGAATTCATATTATTAATAGAAAGGTCTTGCCCTCTGACACCCATCCAAGTTACATATTTATATAACTTGATAAAAATTATATTCTTGTGTATTGTTTTAATTCTTTATTGTAAATTAGATTTATTTTTATTTATTTGTGTTTTTCTAGAATTGGTGTGTGTTGTTATTAGTGTTGCCAACACTAAGGACAACACTTGTGAGTTTCGTCTCACCTTGTGAGTTTCGCCTCACTTGTTCTAAGTCATAGAGCAATTTCAATTGGTATCGAGCCTAGCACTTGATATACTAAGTGTTTAGATCCTTTTGTCATGGCTTATGATCCTACCAAATCAAAAGAGATTACCAATTTTAGACGGATCAAATTATGCTTATTGGAAGATTCGCCCTACGCTCGCATATCAAATCAATTGATCTTCGAGCTTGGCGATCTATTTTAAATGGTTATTCTCTTCCATTACTCCTTCCGAATGAAGATGGTGACGTTCAAGTCAAACCTGAATCGAATGGACACTTGAATAAAATAATCTTGCTAGTTTAAATGAAAAGGCACTAAATGCCATCTATGAATGGGTTGACATGCATATGTTCAAGCTCAATTCAAAATAGTCCCTACGCAAAAGATGCTTGGAATACTTTACAAAGATTTTGTGAAGGAGATGGTAGTGTCAAACAAAGCTTAGAGGTCTCACTAGTAAATTTGAAAGATTAAGAATGGGTGAAAACGAAGATATTACTTCTTATTTTGAAAAGTTGATTGATATTTCAAATGCTTGTCAAGTATTAGGGAACCTTTTACAAATAAGCAACTTGTTTCAAAAGCTATTCGTACTCTTCCCGAACGTTTTAATATTAAAGTTTCAGCTATTGAAGAGGCCCATAATCTTTCAACTATGGACATTAACTCCTTAATGAGCAGTTTGAAAAACTTTGAGATGAATTTCAATGAACAAACCGAGGCTTCTAAAGGCAAAAATATTGCCTTAAATGTCGAATCTTCGGACACATGTGTGGATGATGAAGATGAAGCCTTCGAGGAGTTAGATGAAAATACTAGTGTAGCTTTACTTGCAAAGAAATATAATTCCATGCTTAGGAAATTTAACAATGTGCAGGTAAAGGCTAAGGACCAATCAGCCAAAACACCTAGTTTTGTGCCAAGGAGAGGTCCTCCTCCAAATCAAAAGGATACCCCACCTAGGCGTGCATTCTCGGAAAAGATCCGATCCGATCCTAAATACATTGAAACCATTCAATGTCATGCTTGTTCCGGTTGCCCTATGCCAATGAATGTGCTAATACCTTGAGAAAGGCGGGCAAAATTTTGTGGGTATCTCTTAGTGATGGAGAGGAGGAAGGAACGGAGAAAGATGAAAAGATGGAGCAAGTGGTCATGATGGCCACGGTAGAGGAGCTGCCTTCGGCAGAAAGTGTTACCTCAAGTGTTGTCCCAGATTTGACAACACTTGACACAACACTTGTGACTTCTTCAGAAAGTGTTGCCCCAAGTGTCGTCCAGGAAATGGCAACACTTGACACAACACTCAGCAGGTATGATTCTTTAAATGATATTTGCTTGCATGATTCAGTTGGTTTAAATTCAGAGGAGTCTATAGAGGATGAACTTTGTAAAGATGAGCTCATTCATGAATTAAAAAACCTCTATAAGTCCCTCCTCGTGGAATGGAAAAAGGAGAACAAGATGGTGGTTTTCTTGAAAAAGGAAAATCATGATCTTAAAAACTCCTTGACTCGGCTGGAGGTTCAACTCAGTAGGAGAGATTTGGATCTTGATAAAATCAAGGCCAAACTCAACCTAGCCGAATCCACCTTCAAAAAACTCAACACGAGTTCATCCAAATTGGATGAAATACTCAATTTGAGTAAGCCTCTGAAAGCTGGTCTTGGGTTCCAAGAATCACTAGAAAGTATTACCTCTTCCTTGTTTGATGTTGAAACTAAAAATTATTTTATAAAAGAGCGTGTCAAGAAAAAGGGTAGTACTCCTAGTGATACTCCTGATCAATCCAATGAATGTGGATACTGTCACAAAGCTGGACATATAAAATCAGATTGCTTTTTTCTTCAAAAGAAAATGTCCAGTCTTCAAGTGTTGCCTCAAGTGTCGCCAAATTCTCAGGGCAACACTCACGACAACACTGGTGAACAGAAATCCAGATTTTCAAAAAAGGCTTGGTTACCCAAGGAAAAACTGAAATGCTATGTTGTTTACACAGCTTTAAGGACTAACATTTCAGGAACTTGGTACTTTGATAGTGGTTGTTCACGTCATATGACGGGTACAAAATCATTCCTAACGGAGTACCAACCTATTCTGGAGGCTCGACTTACGGTGGTGGAGGCAAGAGTGAAATAGTTGGAAAAGGAACACTGGATATTGTTGGTTTTCCTCCTTTGAAAAATGTCTTGCACGTAGATGGTTTACTTGCTAATTTAATTAGCATTAGCCAATTATGTGATGACAATTTGGAGGTAAAATTCAATAAAAATACCTGTGAAGTGTTTGATAATACTAACTTTTGTGTCATATTGGCCCGGAATAAGATCAAGCGATAATTGCTACCTGGTTGGTAATAAACGCCTGTGCTATTTGACTAAACTTGATGATATAAGGTTATGGCATCAAAAATTAGGTCATTTTCATTATAGGAATCTTGAGAAGATTATCAAACACAATGCCGTCAAAGGTGTTCCTAAACTAAACCTCAAAGACACCGTGATGTGTGGCGACTGTCAAAAGGGTAAGCAAACTCGTGTTGCTCACAGTGTTGGACAACACAATGAGCAATATTCAGGAACAACACATTATTTTCAGCTTCTACATATGGACTTGATGGGTCCTATTGAGGTAGAAAGCTTGGGAGGTAAGAAGTATGTTTATGTGATAGTTGATGATTTTTCTAGGTTTACATTAGTCTATTTCTTAAGAGAAAAATCTGAAACTTTTGATAAATTTACTCACTTAGTCTCTAAAATCAAAAACATGTTTTGTTCTCCTATTTTTCGAATAAGGTCAGATCATGGTAGAGAGTTTGAAAATATCTCCTTCTCTACATTTGTAGTAAAAAGAGGATACACCATGAATTTTCAGCACCTAAAACACCACAACAAAATGATATTGCTGAAAGAAAAAATAGGACTTTAATGGAGATGGCTCGTGTTATGCTAATTGCTAGAAATATTTCCAAAGGTTTTTGGGCCGAAGCATTAAACACAGCTTGTCACACTACGAATAGAGTTTTCTTAAGACCCGGTACTACTATGACACCCTATGAGATTTTAAATGGAAAGAAACCTACGGTTCACTATGTTCACGTGTTCGGGTGTTTGTGCTACATTTTAAATGACCGGGAATATTTAGGAAAACTAGATTCCTAGAGTGACAAAGCCATCTTTCTTGGCTACTCTCAAAACAGTCATGCTTATCGAGTCTATAATTTGAGGTTAAAAGTGATTCAAGAATCGGTAAATATTGAATTTAACGATTACTTAAGTGCTACGGAGAACCGGTGATGATATACCTCGGCCCTGGAAGAAGTTGAACAGAGGGCTGGAAAAGCGGATTCGACCGGTATAGCCGCGAGATTCAAGTGTTACCCACGAAACGGCAACACCCGAGGCAACATAGGAGAACAGAATAGTGGCTAGAAATTCTGAGAGCAGTGACTCAGAAGAAGAAGAAGATGGATTGGTGTACCATCAAGGCAGGAGAGATCCCCCAGCTCGAATTAGAAATTATCATCCTATTACTCAGGTAATTGGTGACGTTAATGAAGGGGTTCAAACAAGAAATAGGAGCCGATTGACTACGAGAGATATAGTTAGGTATGTGTGTATGTCCTCCACATACTCCAAGGTAAAACACTCTTGTTTCATTTCCTCTATTGAACCAAAAAATGTGATTGAGGCTTTAAATGATAATTTTGGATACAAGCTATGCAAGAAGAGCTTGAACAATTTACCCGTAACGAGGTTTGGTGTTTAGTACCATGTCCTTTACATACAAATATTATTGGAACTAAGAAATGGATTTACAAAAGCAACATCCGATGAATTGCGGTAATATTGTTCGTAATAAAGTCACTCGTCTTGTGGCTCAAAGGCTAATTGTTACACAAGTAGGAAGGAATCGACTTTAATGAAACCTTTGCACCTCGTGTGCTAGAAATTGAGTCAATAAGACTTCTTCTTTGCCTTCTTAGCTCAAGCTACCTCTCAAAATCAACATTGCACCAAATGGATGTCAAAGCGGCTTTCTTGAATGGACACTTAGATAAAGAGATCTATGTTGAGCAACCTAAAAGGGTTTGAAGACCAATACCACCCGGATCAAGTGTATATGAGACTTGATAACAAGGGCCTTATATGGCTTTGAAACAAGCTCCTCGTGCATGGTATGGAAGCATCTAACAAGTTTCCTTCTTGAATATGGAGTTTGTTAGAGGAGAAGTCAGATAGGACATTATTTATTCTTAGGGAAAATAAAGAGCTTGTCATTTGCTCGGATCTATGTTGATGACCTTAGTTTATGTAGTTCCAGCATCTAAAGCGTGTTTCTGCAAAATTTTTGTGGAAGCTATGACATCAACTTTCGAGATGAGCATGATAGGAGAACTTAATTATTTCCTAGGATTGCGGAATTGAAACAGGTCGAGATGATGGAATCTTTATCTCTCCGAGCAAGTATGCTAAGAGTCACGGGTGAAAAGGTTTGGATTGGAGGAGTGCAAGAGCTTCAAAAATACCTATGGGGATACATCTCTTAAGGTAGCAGAAGATCGGGCGGGGAGGATGTTGACCCAGCTGCATGTATAGATCCATGATAGGTAGTCTTCTTTATCTCCTCTTACCGGAGTCGTCCAGGAATATTATGGCATTCCAGTAGGTGTATGTGCTAGATATCGATCTGCTCCAAAATGCATTTCTCACCTAAATCTTTGTCAAGAAAATCATTAAGTATGTGTGCGGAACAATTAAGGTGGAATCTGGTTCCACGAAAGACACTATCCTACCGAACTTGGTTGGTTTTAGTGACTCCCCCTGATTGGGCGGGGATATAGATGATAGAAAGCGCACTGGTGGAGGTTGTATATTTCTTGGATAATAATCTTGTGTCATGAAATGTGATCAGTGGCAAGCAAAATTGTGTCTATCTCTCTCATTGCTAAATACGAGTATGTAGCGAAATTTGGGAGTTGTTGTTCTAATTGATATGGTTGAAACATATGCTTGTGACTATAGTGTAATGGTAATATCTTGACCATGTATTGTAACAATTTGAGTGCTATTCACATTTTCCCAAAACCACATGCAACACTCACGCACTAAACACATTGATATCCATCATCACTTTTTGAGATTTAGTAGAAAAGGACTTGATCGAAATAGAGCATATATTGATGTTTAAACATCATTTGCTGATATTTGGACCAGACACCTGGACTATGAGAGATTTTCAAATTTGAAAAAATCTCTTGGTTTATGTTTTCTATAAATCTATTTGTTTCATCTATTGCGTCGTGTATTTATACAATGACAACAACATGTGTATTTGTTGTATATTTTTATTATTTAAAAAAAATAAAATATATATATTTAGTCTAATCCCGAAATGAGGGCATTTCTTGACCTTTTGTTCTAACATGTGTACATTCTTAAGGTTAACATTTTTTAAAAAATACCCCTTTATTGCTTAAAGTGACAAAGTCACTTATATTGTGTTGATATTGAAAAAGGCAAAGCTTGTTAAAATACTCCCAAAGTAACTTTCGGGGGCACGACGTTATTTACGGCGATGTTTCACTTTTTAAGCGGGAGTATAATGTAGTTGTTTTATACTAAGTATTAGGGACATAGAGCTCGCTACTACGGTGTACCCTGCTTGAAAGGTATAAAACTTACTGCATATAGCTTTACACTTTTATAAAAAACTCGAGAACATGAACTCTTAGCTACCTCTGATGCTTCCTTGTAAATAAAGAAAGTGTAAAGCTTGCTTAAGGGCACTAGGGATGATAAGATATATATGTTGAAAAATATCAAGGGGATTTTATTTAAAAATGTTTGCCTTGTGTGTCACGCAACATTGCTAGTAACACATTAGTAGATGCTACATTATTTTTTTATTTTTTATTTTTGTTTTTGTTAATTAAATTTTGAATTTCCAAAAGTCTATTTTCCTTATATTTAGAAGTTTGTAGAATTTAAAAGGTTTTTAACAAAAATATTTATTTTAATCTAACTAATTGTAATTTAGAAATATCTATTTTTTAAAATTCATCTCTTTGAATTTTGAAAAACACAATTTTATGGATATTGCTAAAATTATGTTTAGTTATTATATTATTTAAAAATTAAAAAAAAATTTAAAAAAAAAAAAAATTAAAAAATGGCCGGATAACAGTGTTGTTGGAGTTTGTTGAGATAAGTGGATAATTTCGTCCTTAAATTTCTCACCCTCCTAAAACCCTTTTCCTCACCGTCTCTCTCTCTCTCTTTAATCCCTCTCGTTTACTTCGTCTCCTTCCTATAATTCGCATTGGTTAGCTCATCAAAATCCTCTCAAATTCGTCTCCCATGGAAGTTTCTCCTATAACCCCCTCAAGTAGTTGTCTCAAATGTCGCCATTCCTACGGAGACATCATTTCCTCCCGGCAACACTTTCCGCAAACACCGGTCCTTGGCTCAAGTTGTGTTAATTCTCCTCCTATTCCTGTTTCAATTGCTCTCTATGCGAGCTTCTCACAATAGCTCACTCACCATCGAATCATTCAAGATACTCACTTTCTTCACAAAAAGGGGGAGAGTGGTCACTAGTGATGTTAATGATAGTGATTCGTATTAAGCATCATATATTCCCGGCAATGCCAAGTGATAATTTATGAATATGGCTGGAATATATGTGTTGAATGGGAGATTGTAAGGATGATCCTATTAATGTTAGATGTTGGGAAAATGTTACAACATTGATTTTATTTTTGAATAAAATCTTACATTAAAGGGAAGTTTATTATTAAGGGGAAGATCTATGTAAAGGGGAGATAGATTGTTATAAGCATGACTAACTATGTATGCAGGTACATCACGTTGTACTTTGTGAAGAAATACGTAACTAAGGGGGAGATTGTTAGTGTTAGAAAACGTATGTTGTCCCTTGTGTCACATACCAGTTGTCGCCACCGGTGTTGCCACAAGTGTTGCCATTTGGATTTGGCAACACTAAATAGTTACCGTATTTTTCACAAATAAAAACATGGTAATTAATGAATATATAAAAGCAGTTAGTCTCGCTTAGATGAGGTTGAAAAGGTCAGCACACGAAGATGCCTGTGCGTGAACTTTGAAATTGAAGAGAAAATTACATATAAACATGTTGTTTATATGTTTAATTAGTGACCAAGTAAAAGAGCTATTGGTTAGCTATTCTTGGGGGAGCCGAAGATAGAGGTACAAGGCCGCCTACTCTCGGAGTACAAGGTGGAGAAGCCTAAGAAGACCAAGTCTTCTACAAAAAAGGAAAATGGAGCTAAAAAGGAGGAAACTAATTCAAGGTTGTTGCTGATCATTTTGAGTAGGCTCCAAGTCTGGAGACCTATATAAAGTGCAGTAGATCTTCATTGAAGATCACCCAATTCGGTAAAACGCAAACCCGCACAAGAAAAGAATTCGCTCTCAAGTGTTGCCATTCGGGCGTTGCCATTCGCAATGCTTTGTAACACTGTCCGACACCTCGAAATTTTCATATAGATTTTTATATTTTCGTGAGGTTTTGAGTGTTTATTTTCAGAGAGAATTCTTTTATATGTTGTTCCTTATATCGTGATCGCTTATCATTAAGGAACTTCTTCGACTCATGTATTGAATTCATATTATTAATTGAAAGGTCTTGCTCTCTTCAGGCACCCATCAAGTTATATAATTATATAACTTGATAAAAATTATATTCTTGTGTATTGTTATTATTCTTCCGCTGCAATTATATTTATTACTATTGATTTGTTGTTTTTTTTTTTCGAATTTGTGTCAATTGTGTTGTTATTAGTATTATCTATACTATTGACAACACTTTGTGAGTTTTGTCTATTGGCTTAGAACAAGTGAGGCGAAGCTCACAAGGTGAGACGAAACTTAGAAAATTATCCTCAGTGTGTTTAGCCACACTAACAACAACACATACACCAATTCTAGAAAAACACAAATAAATATAAATAAATCTAATTTGCAGCTGAAGTGAACTAAAAAAGCAATACAATAAGAATAAGAAGTTTTAAAATTGAGTTATATAAATATATAAACTTGATAGGTGCCAGGAGGGCAAGACCTTTCCATTACATAATATGAATTCAATACAAGGTTGAAGGAATCTGCCTTAATTAGAGACGAATCATTAAATAGAAGGGTAACATATAAAAGAATTCTCTCTTAAAATGGAACACTCTAAAACCTCATAAAATATAAAAATCTATATGAAATTCTTGAGTGTTGTATTTGTGTTGCCGACATTGAATGGCAACACTTGAAGAGCAGTGTTCCATATTTCTTGTGCATGCATTCGCGTTTTCTCGAATTGGATGATCTTCAATAAAGATCCAACTTGCACTTATTTAGAGGCCACAAAGTCTCGGAGCCTATCTTAAGAATGAGTTGGTAGGACAGCCTCTGGAGTTTGTTTCCTCCAAATTTTAGCCAACTCGCCTTGGTCATTAGTAGGGAGACTAGGTCTTCTCTTGCTTCTCATGCTCTGTACCTTCTCAGCTCTAGATGCCTTGACTTTGACCCTGTTCTCCTCGAATAGCTTGAATAAAATATCTTTTTGCTTCTCGTCATTAATTAAAACAAAATAAACACATGTTTATTTGTTAATTCTTCGCGTGAATCACGCTTGGCGACAGTAAAGCTTCGTTCTGACCTTTTTCAAGCTCATTTTAAGGTGACCAACTTCCTGTTATTTAAAACATTAATTTCACATTTTTATTTTTGAAAATATACACTAATTATTTCAGTGCCGCCAATTCGAAATGGCAGCACTTGTGGGCAACACTGAAAAATGGGCAACACTGGTTTGCAACATCTGGGGAGAACATTCATGGCAACACATGATCTTAACATTAACAATCTCCCTTAGTTACCGATTTCTTCACAAAATACCAAATGTGATGATCTTTACAAAACATTTAGTCAAACTTAACAAAACAAATCAAAAAATGCCACGTGATTTAATAGAGAGCAACATCAACCTTCAGCAATGTTTTGAAAATCTCTTTCCAATCAAAGTATCGCGCTCCAAGTATTATACTCTATATGATGGATATCAATCTTCAGGCAAATGAAGTCACATAATTTCTAATTATCTCCCCCCTTAATATGAAATTAATAACTAACCAAAATAATTATTAAAATCTTAAAACAACCATCCAACCATTCAACAAAATATCCATCACTGAAGTTGGTTTGAGAGAAAATTCCGGCTAAACAAAGAAAAATGCAGAAATAAAAATTGTTTAAGCATAACAAATCAAATAAAAACAAATAATACCGCTTTTGTTACCAAACCACCAAAATCAAGTACCATTCGAACCACCTACCCAGCCTTAACTCTTACATTTCCAGGCCTCCTTCATCCCCTACCCCACTGGGCACCAAAGGTCTCAGCGCTCCGTCCATCCGCTCCATCATCACGCTCAAACTTGGCCTACCATCTCCCCTACTTTGGAAGAAATCAAATCCATCATTTTCATCATATCAGTATGCATGTCCAGCTAGCCCTGAATTACTGAGTCAATGTGCTTCACCTGACTATTGAAAAAATTAAGAATCATAGCAGCATCAACCATTACAGGAGCAGTGTTGCCGAAAGTGTTGCCAGTTTCAGGGGCGACACTTGGGGCGACACTTGAAGCAGGGGCATCCAATGAAGGAGAATTTGTAACCAAAACCCATGGCAAATCTCTGTGCCTATCACCTTCAGTAAAGTGTTTGGTAATTTTGTAATAGACAGGCTTCTCAGAGATATTATCGGCATTCCAAGGCTTAAGGTTTTGGTACGAAAGAACATTAAATATAAGGGAAGTAAAAATGAAGGAAGAGAGGTCTTTTCTTTTCTTGGCCCATGCGAGAAAGTGTGAACAAACACTAATCTCCCAAAGTTGATTATTTGTTTCTTGCCTAGTTTGTACAACAACAAAGCGGCTTGCCTCGAATGTCACCGTGTTTTCATTTGGCCGTAGGTAGCCAATTTGTTATACAAATCTTGTGAAGCACGCTAAAACAGTAAGAAGTAAGATGGGTAGACTTAAAGTGTTCGAGCCCAAACATGGTGATTCTCCCTCCAGTTCTAAAAAGGTGGCTAAGGTATTAGGTTCAACTTCCAAACTCTCTATCTTCAACATTAGGAGGCCGAATGCTTTGTTGATGATCAAGGGATTAAAAATCATAAATATTGCCCCTAACAAAGATCTTTCCATAATGAGGGGGTATTCCTATCATCAATATCCTCCCTAAGATGAGCATAAAAGTTCCTAACCTTACACTTTCAATATACCACGGATACTTTAGCCACAAGCGTAGGTAAAAAATTTATGTCCTCCAAAAATTGATACACTCCTAACTCCTTTAATTGAGTCACAAATATATTTCTTTCATTCAGAATCTTTTTCTCAGAATCTTGAACCCACTTATCTAAGTTGGATTCACTATAAAATTCTTCGGAAAGAAATGGACGTTCATAATACCCAAATGACTCATAATCTGATCTGGAATCTTGAGAGGGAGGCTAGGAGTGTTTACCTCGAGGCCAGCGAAATGGGAGAATACGAGGGTGAACTCTGTTGGGCTCCCAAATTCTCTGGGACAAGGTGTTGCATCGGGTAAGTTGTCTCATTGGATTGGCAACATTGGGGCGACACTGGCAGAAATTTTTTGTTTCTTGACAATTCGGGACTGAGCTTCAGCTAGAGTTTCTTCATCATCCATCCAAGCTTCCTCATCTTCATCAGAAGATGATGAGGGCTCCTTTGTCTCTTTAAAGATTGGATCCGAATTGTCCTCGGACGAAATGTTGAGCGACGAACTTGAACTATCCTTCACATTGACAGGATCATCAGCCGTGTTGGAAGGTATCTTCGACCTGAACAACGTCTTGATCCTTTCAGATTGACGACGCACACCACCCCGAAATGATGAAAAGGCATCAACCGCCTTTCTCTTTTTGATTTTCTTTTGAGGGGCGAAGGTGAGTTCTACAGAGGGGGTAGTTTCAGGAAGGCTTATAGGAATGAGAATTTGAGGAGGATTGTACACAATAATGTCCAAAGATGGTGAGGTTGAGGGTGTGGCCGAAAGTGTTGCAGGTGATATCTCCATGGGGACGGCGACACTCGAAGGGGCAAGAGGCGAAATCTCCATGGGGGAAGAAATTTGGGAAGAATTCTTGGGGCTAGCCATGGAGGATCGAAGGACAACGAAGAAGAAAGGGAACATGGGAAGGGTTTTCTTGATTCCGCCTAGAGAGAGAAGAAAGAAGAGAGAGAGTTTAGTGAGGAGGAGGGTTTTAATGAGTAATAGGGAAGGATTTAATTGATTTGACAAGTTCAAATTAATTTAAACCCAACAAACTCAAGCACTGTTTCGCCATTTTAAAAAAAAAACTTTTTTTTTCTTAATTTTTTTTTTAAATATATAATAACTAAACATAATTTTAGCAATATCCATAAAACTGTGTTTTTCAAAACTCAAAGAGATGAATTTTAAAAAATAGATATTTCTAAATTATAATTAGTTAGACAAAAAATAAATATTTTTGCTAAAAACCTTTTAAATTTCACAAACTCTAAATATAAGAAAATAGACTTTTGAAAATTTAAAATTTAATTAACAAAAACAAAAACAAGAAAAAAAAAAACAATGTAGCATCTACTAATGTGTTACTAGCAATGTGTGTGACATACAAGGCAACATTTTTAAATAAAATCCCCTTGATATTTTTTCAACATATATATATATATATCTTATCATTCCTTAGGCAAGCAAGCTTTACACATTCTTTATTTACAAGGAAGCATCGTAGTAGCGAGCTCCGTGCCCCGAGTTTTTTATAAATGTGTAAAGCTATATGTAGTAAGTTTTATACCTTTCAAGTAGGGTACACTGTAGTAGCGAGCTCCATGTCTCTAATACTTAGTATAAAACAACTACATTATACTCCCCTTGGGAATATTTTAACAAGCTTTGCCCCCTTTTTTTTTTCAATATCAACATAATATAAGTGACTTTGTCACTTAAGCACGAAGGGGTATTTTATGAAAAAATGTTAACCTTATGAATGTACACATACTAGAACAAAAAGGTTAGTAAATGCCCCCCATTTGGGATTAAACTAACTAATTTAATTTTTTTTAAAAATAATAATATACAACAAATATAGAGTGTTGCTGTCAGTGTTGGCAACACTGACGGCAACACTTGAAACAACAGATTTATAGAAAGTATAAACCAAGAGATTTTTTCAAACTTGAAAATCTCTCATGGTCCAAGGCTTTGGTCAAAATATCAGCAAGTTGATGTTTAGTATCAATATGCTCTATTTGGATCAAGTCCTTTTCTACTAAATCTCTCAAAAAGTGATGGCGGATATCAATGTGTTTAGTGCGTGAGTGTTGTACAGGATTTTTGGAAATGTTTATAGCACTCAAATTGTCACAATACATGGTCAAGATATTACTATCAAGATCATAGTCGTCAAGCATATGTTTCAACCATATTAATTGTGAACAACAACTCCCGGCTGCTACATACTCGATTCAAGCTAGCCGAGAGAGAGACACAATTTTGCTTGTGACTGTACTCATGACACAAGATTATTACCCAAGAAAACAACCCCCACTAGTGCTCTTTCTATCATCTATATCCCTACCCAATCGTAGTCACTAAAACCAACCAAGTTGGTATTAGTGTCTTTGGTGAACCAGATTCCCAATTCACTTGTCCTGCACACATACTTAATGATTTTCTTGACAAAGATTTAGGTGAGAAATTTTAGGAGCAAGATCGATATCTAGCACATACACCTACGCTAAACATAATATCTGGACGATCGGCAAGAAGATAAAGAAAAATACCTATCATGGATCTATACAGAGTTGGGTCAACATCCTCCCCTGCCTGATCTTTGGTTACCTTAAGAGATGATTCCATAGGTATTTTAGAGCTCTTTGCACTCTCCAATCCAAATCTTTTCACCAGACTCTTAGCATACTTGCTCTGAGAGATAAAGATTCCATTATCTGACTGTCTCACCTGCAATCCTAGGAAATAATTAAGTTCTCCTATCATGCTCATCTCGAACGTTGATGTCATAGCTTCCACAAAATTTTGTAAACATGTTTTAGATGTGAAACCATAAACTATGCCATCAACATAGATCTGAGCAATGACAAGTTCTTTATTTTCCCTAAGAATAAATAATGTCCTATCGACTTTTCCTCTAACAAATCCATATTCAAGAAGGAAACTTGTTAGACGCCCATATCATGCACGAGGAGCTTGTTTCAAGCCATATAAGGCCTTATCAAGTCTGTATACATGGTCTGGATGGAATGGGTCTTCAAACCCTTTAGGTTGCTCAACATAGATCTCTTTATCTAAGTACCCATTCAAGAAAACCGCTTTGACATCCATTTGGTGTAATGTGATTTTGAGGTAGCAGGCTATAGCAAGAAGAAGTCTTATTGACTCAATTCTAGCCACAGTGCAAAGGTCTCGTCAAAGCTCGATTCCTTCCACTTGTGTATAGCCTCGAGCCACAAGACGAGCTTTATTACTAACAATATTACCCAATTCATCAGATTTGTTTTTGTAAATCCATTTAGTTCCAATAATGTTTATATTTAAAGGACGTGGAACTAAACACCAAACCTCGTTACGGGTAAATTGTTCAAGCTCTTCTTGCATAGCTTGAATCCAGAAATTATCATTTAAAGCCTCAATCACATTTTTTGGTTCAAGAGAGGAAACGAAACAGGAGTGTTTTACCTTAGAGTATATGGAGGACATACACACATACCTAACCATATCTCTGTAGTCAATCGGCTCCTTATTTCTTGTTCGAACCCCTTCATTAACATCACCAATTACTTGAGTAATGGGATGATAATTTCTAATACGTGCCGGGGATCTCTCCGCCTTGATGGTACACCAATCCATCTTCTTCTTCCGAGTCACCGCTCTCGAATTTTGCAGCCACTGTTTCGTCCTCCTCATGTTGCCTCGTGGTGTTGCCATTTCAAGGGCAACACTTCTGGGCAACACTTGAATCTCAGGCAGCACTGGCCGAATCGGTTTCGTTCCAGCCCTCTCGTACGACTTCTTCCAAAGAAGGTCGAGGTATATCATCAGCTGGTTCTCCTGTAGCACTCAAGTAATCATTAAATTCAATATTTAACGATTCTTGAATCACTTTTAACCTCAAATTATAGACACGATAAGCATGACTGTTTTGAGAATAGCCAAGAAAGATGGCTTTGTCACTCTTGGAATCTAGTTTTCCTAAGTATTCCCGGTCATTTAAAATATAGCACAAACACCCAAATACGTGAAAATAGAGAACCGTAGGTTTCTTTCCATTTAAAATATCATAGGGTGTCATAGTAGTACCGGGTCTTAAGAAAACTCTATTCGTAGTGTGACAAGCTGTGTTTAATGCTTCGGCCCAAAAACCTTTTGAAATATTTCTAGCAATTAGCATAACACGAGCCATCTCCATCAAAGTCCTATTTTTCCTTTCAGCAATACCATTTTGTTGTAGTGTTTTAGGTGCTGAAAATTCATTGTGTATCCCCTTTTTACTACAAAATGTAGAGGAGAGATTTTCAAACTCTCTACCAAGATCTGACCTTATTCGAAAAATAGGAGAACAAAACATGTTTTTGATTTTAGAGACAAAGTGAGTAAATTTATCAAAAGTTTCAGATTTCTCTCTTAAGAAATAGACCCATGTATACCTAGAAAAATCATCAACTATCACATAAACATACTTCTTACCTCTCAAGCTTTCTACCTCAATAGGACCCATTAAGTCCATATGTAGAAGCTGAAAACAATGTGTTGTTCCTGAGTGTTGCTCATTGTGTTGTCCAACACTGTGAGCAACACGAGTTTGCTTACCCTTTTGACAGTCACCACACATCACGGTGTCTTTGAGGTTTAGTTTAGGAACACCTTTGACGGCATTGTGTTTGATAATCTTCTCAAGATTCCTATAATGAGAATGACCTAACTTTTGATGCCATAACCTTATATCATCAAGTTTTGTCAAATTGCACACTGATTTATTACCAACCAGGTAACAATTATCACTTGATCTTATTCCAGTCATGACACAAAAGTTAGTGTTATCAAACACTTCACAGGTATTTTTATTGAATTTTACCTCCAAATTGTCATCACATAATTGGCTAATGCTAATTAAATTAGCAAGTAAACCATCTACGTGCAAGACATTTTTTAAAGGAGGAAAACCAACAATATCCAGTATTCCTTTTCCAACTATCTCACTCTTGCCCCCACCACCATAAGTCACTGAGCCTCCTTGAATAGGTTGGTACTCCGTTAGTAAAGATTTTGTACACGTCATATGACGTGAACAACCACTATCAAAGTACCAAGTTCCTGCAATGTTAGTCTTTAAAGCTGTGTAAACAACATAGCATTTCCGTTTTTCTTTGGGTAACCAAGCCCTTTTTGAAAATCTGAATTTCTGTTCACCAGTGTTGCCATGAGTGTTGCCCTGAGAAATTGGCGACACTTGAGGCAACACTTGAAGACTGGACATTTTCTTTTGAAAGAAAAATCAATCTGATTTTATATGTCCAGCTTTGTGACAGTATCCACATTCATTGGATTGATCAGAAGTATCACTAGGAGTACTACCCTTTTCCTTGACACACTCTTTTACAAAATATTTTTTAGTTTCAACATCAAACAAGGAAGAGGTAATACTTTCTAGTGATTCTTGGAACCCAAGACCAGCTTTCAGAGGCTTACTCAAATTGAGTATTTCATCCAATTTGGATGAATTCGTGTTGAGTTTTTTGAAGGTGGATTCGGCTAGGTTGAGTTTTTCCTTGATTTTATCAAGTTCCAAGTCTCTCCTACTGAGTTGAACCTCCAACCGAGTCAGGAAGATTTTAAGATCATGATTTTCCTTTTTGGAGAAAATCACCATCTTTTTCTCCTTTTTCCATTCCACGAGGAGAGACTTATAGAGGTTTTTTAATTCATGAATGAGCTCGTCTTTACAAATATCATCCTCTATAGTCTCCTTTGAGTTTAAATCAACTGAATCAAACAAGCAAATATCATTTAAAGAATCATACCTGCTGAGTGTTGTGTCAAGTGTTGCCATTTCCTGGACGACATTTGGAGCAACACTTTCTGAAGAAGTCACAAGTGTTGTGTCAAGTGTTGTTAAATCTGGAACAACACTTGAGGTAACACTCTCTGTCGAAGGTAGCTCCTCTACCATGGCCATCATGACCACTTGCTCCGTCTTTTCATCTTTCTCCGTTCCTTCCTCCTCTCCATCACTAAGAGATACCCACAAATTTTTGCCCGCCTTTTTCAAGGTGTTAGCACATTCATTGGCATAGTGATCCCAATCGGAACAAGCATGACATTGAATTGATTCAATGTATTTAGGATCGGACCGGATCTTTTCCGAGGATGCACGCCTAGGTGGGGTATCCTTTTGATTTGGAGGAGGACCTCTCCTTGGCACAAAACTAGAGGTTTTGGCCGATTGATCCTTAGCTTTTACCTGCACACTGTTAAATTTTCTAAGCATAGAATTATATCTCTTTACAAGTAAAGCTACACTAGTATTTTCATCTAACTCCTCGAAGACTTCATCTTCATCATCCACACATGTGTCCGAAGATTTGACTTTTAAGGCAATATTTTTGCCTTTAGAAGTCTCGATTTGTTCATTGAGATTTATCTCTTTTCAAAATGCTCATTAAGGAGTTAATGTCCATAGTTGAAAGATTATGGGTCTCTTCAATAGCTGAAACTTTAATATTAAAACGTTCGGGAAGAGTACGAATAGCTTTTGAAACAAGTTGTTTATTTGTAAAATGTTCCCCTAATACTTGACAAGCATTTGAAATATCAATCAACTTTTCAAAATAAGACGAGATGTCTTCGTTTTCACCCATTCTTAATCTTTCAAATTTACTAGTGAGACCTCTAAGCTTTGTTTCTCGGACACTACCATCTTCTTCACAAAATCTTTGTAAAGTATCCCAAGCATCTTTTGCAGTGGGACTATTTTGAATGAGCTTGAATATATGCATGTCAACCCATTCATAGCTGGCATTCAGTGCCTTTTCATTGAAACTAGCAAGATTATTCTCTTTAATTGTCCACTCGAATTCAGGTTTGACTTAAACGTCACCATCGTCATCCGAAGGAAGCATTGGAACAGAATAACCATTTAAAATAGATCGCCAAGCTCGAAAATCAATTGATTTGATATGCGAGCGTAGGCGAATCTTTCAATAAGCATAATTTGATTCGTCTAAAACCGGTAATCTCTTTTGATTAGGGTTGGCAGGATCATAAGCCATGACAAAAGGATCTAAACACTTAGTATATCAAGTGCTAGGCTCTGATACCAATTGAAATTGTCTATGGCTTAGAACAAGTGAGACGAAACTCACAAGGTGAGACGAAACTCACAAGTGTTATCCTTAGTGTTAGCCACACTAACAACAACACATACACTAATTCTAGAAAAATACAAATAAATAGAAATAAATCTAATTTGCAGCGGAAGAATTAAAACAATACACAAGAATATAATTTTTATCAAGTTATATAAATATATAACTTGATGGGTGCCAGGAGGGCAAGATCTTTCTATTAATAATATGAATTCAATACAAGGTCGAAGAAGTTCCTTAATGATAAACAATCATTAACATAAGGAACAACATATAAAAGAACTCTCTCTGAAAATGAACACTCAAAACCTCACAAAAATATAAAAATCTATATGAAATTCTCGAGTGTAGGATTGAGTGTTGCCGACACTTGAATGGCAACACTTGAGAGCAGAATTCTATTTCTTGTGCAGATTTGCGTTTTCTGAATTGGATGATCTTCAATGAAGATCCACTGCACTATTTATAGGCCACAAAGTCTTGGAGCCTACTCAAAATGATCAGCAACAGTCTTGGAGTTTGTTTCCTCCAAATTAGCCAACTCGCCTCATTTGTAGGAGACTAGGTCTTCTCTTGCTTCTCTTGCTTGTACCTCTCAGCTCTAGATGTCTTGTACTCTGACTTGTTCTCCCCCTGAATAGCTGAATAAAATCTCTTTTCGCTTGGTCATTAATTAAACAAATAAACACATGTTTATTTGTTAATTCTTCGTGAATCACGCCTAGGCAGTTTCTGTTGATCTTTTCAAGCTCATTTTAAGCAGACTAACTCCTATTATTTAAACATTAATTTCCACATTTTTATTTGTGAAAAATGCAGTAACTATTTCAGTGTTGTCAAATCCAAATGGCAACACTTGTGGCAACACCAGTGGCAACACTGGTTTGCAACACTTGGGACAACATTCATGGCAACACATGATCTTAACATTAACAAAATCAATCTTAGACCCCCAATCTTGTCAAATGACAATTGTGCAAATAAATAATCGTTCTTCAGTGGATCGACCTTGGACTTGTCCTAGCTACAGTTTTGTAGCCGAGTCTTGGTATTTAATTTGTAAGCGTGCGACTTTAGCTTATCAGCGCCCGCCTGGCCCAAGCCCAGGCGCCCGCCTCAGGCCTTCTCCAGCTCCTGCTCAGTTTTGGAAATATGCTGAAGTTTCCTAATCTACTTTTCCTTCTTGTATTTGGTATATATTATTATTCACATAGATTAGGAAACTATATAATTCTCCTTGTATAGTGAGATTTTACAATCCTTGCATAGTTAGGATTCATCCATTGTAACTATATATTAACACAATTGTGAATGAACAACTCTAACAGTTAGATATTGTCACAATCATAATGATACTATCAAAGAGCAAGGTGATTGAGTACATGAATAATGTGTAACTTATTTTTCTCAATGTCTTCCTCTTCTCTTTGACAATATGTTACAGGTGTAATTTATTTAATTGATAAATTTTGCAATACCGCCAAAACGAGTGTGTTCCTAATGTTTTGGTGAATGTGTAATACTCAAAATTGCTTTCATTTTTTTTAAGTACAGGTTTTGGCTGATGAATGTATGTTTGGTATAACGATCGATATGTTAACTATAAGCAAGTGCAATCATTGATTTTGTAGGTAGGTCCTTTCTGTTTCGAATCATTTCTCGTTTGGTATCAATTTTTTTTTATGAATAGTGATTTTCTTGCTTTTATGATCTCATAATTTATAAAGAAATGTGGTTTACTCAAAATCAAAAGGACCAAGTGTAGAGTAAAATGTGAAACAAATTATATACACTCATATCTACATAATGTGTTAAGCAAAGTGTCATTTAGCAGCGTAAAAGAGAGCAAATTTGAACATCCGTGTATAATCAGAGAATAAAGTTAAAGCAATATAGCAATTAGCAAGTCATTTAGAATTCAAGATCATGCTCTAAATTTTAGACTGCAGAAATAGAAAGGCAAATATAGCATGAAAACAGTAAAAAGCATATTCAGAAACAACTCAACTTGGTATAGATCACTTCAATATCTGTTGGATAGATTTCTCACACTTACAAACAGTTGGCGTGCATCAACATATATACAAAAATTATGTCCAGAATTTTGCAGATTCATCTACTTCCTCACCGACTAAAAAAATAATTCATCGCGAAATTTTTCTTTTTTTAAACATTAATTTTGGGACGGAGGTAGTGTAACGACCCGAGCCCGAAGCCCGACCCGCTACGCAGGCACCACACACTGGCCCACTAAGCACCACCTCATTTGGGTCGACCACAACCCATTACATGCCTCCAAAAGTCCAATGGATGATTTGATGCTTAGTAGTAGTGTATGTGCCTTCTATATATCACACTAAATTCTCACATATTTTCGATGTGGGATGGGGATATCACAATCTCCCCCACTCAAACCCTTGTCGTCCCTGGCAAGGTCAATCAATACCCAGATCGTACCCCCGAGCTAGCTCGCAAGCCTTAAGGCCGGGGTTCTGCTCTGATACCAACTGTAACGATCCCAATTTCCACAACAATAATAATACTTAATTGATAATAAAATAACCTCCAATGGTTACTAAAACCATAATTTAAACACTAACCACAATTTGAAATAACTTAAATGTTGATAACGGTAACAATTTCAACGGCTAGTACAATCCACTAGCTCAACAAAATCCTTAAAGTCTTACAACTCTCAAATAACTGCAATAACAATCTAAAGAGACTAAAATGAAATAAACTAAACGATCCTTGAACTCCTTATGAAGTGCTCCCGAACCGTTTCACATTCTTCCTATATGAAATCTGGATGAAAAGAAGATGAAAGGGTGAGCGAACAATGTCCAGTAAGTTCATATGCAATCCCTCCGATTACTAAGGAGGAGTTGACCTGAAGAAATATCAAACGATACAAATTTCAAGTAACAATCGAAGACACAACAGAACACAAATTCGAAATAGTTATTTATCAAATCTCAAACCAAATGTCTTTCAAAATCTCAACGGTTTCACAAACTGAGTTGACAAATATTTTGGAGTTTCAAATGATGACGTAATCGATTCAAATTGACTCGAATGATTTACTTAATTAAAACCGTCCCATACCAGTTTTAATTAACTAAACCACTCACAGATTATAAGGAATTTCAAAGGACTGATAAGCTGAACAAAGTTGACTCGAATGATCTAGTTATCTACAACTGTCCCATACCAGCTGTAGATAATCAAATCATTCACAGACATCATGATCACATAAGTGGTCCACTGACCTTATCAAACCAAAATCCCATAAAGGGAACAAAAGCCCACAAGGAGCACTAATACCCACAAAGGGTTCGAAATCCCACAAAGGGCACAAAGGTTGACTCCGCAGAGTCCTAAACAGTGTATCCGGAACACTCCACCACTACTACTTTGAAGCGGTGAACTAAGTTTGCCTGAAGGCCAAAATATCAAATATACCCCGCCGAAGTAGGTTGTCTAACTTAGTGATCATTAATGGAACAAAATCATATCATATCAAAACTCATTTTTTTATACAGAATACGAACTTTCACAATAACAATAAAATTTTGTATTTACGAAACCAAAAGAACGATTTAGCAAATGAATAACAAAAGATTAGCAAATAACGGTAAACGAGGGAGTCAAAACAAATACTGATGCGAGGTCAGCTTTTACGTATCAAATGAACGTATATCACCAAGAAATATGCGGAAGCCTAAATAGTGAAACGGAGCAAAAATCAATTAACTTAAAGATGTATAATCCCTTACCTTAGCGTTGCTTAGTACTTCCAACAATGCTTCACGCGCACGAATCTACAATCACGTAATAACATAACTTAGGCACATGTAATCGTTTATTACTTCTTATGTACCTATTCTTACTTACTTTGGTTAACCTATGAGTTACTTTTTGACTCATCTTAACTGGTTAACTAACTTTCCATTTTAGGAAACTTTCCTAATTTAGCAATTTTCTAATTTTAGAAACTTTCTTCAGATCTTTCCTCTTGTGGAAACTTAGGTTCATTCCTTCCCATGAAAGTCTAACTCTTCGATAGCTTCCTAATTAAGGTACCTTTTCGCTTTTGGGTAACCTTCTATATTTGAAAAGTTTCCTTCTTCGGAAACTTCCTATTCTTGGAAACCTAACATTTTTAGACACCTAAATGTCTTTTAGTATTTCTCTTATTAAGAGTGTTAGTTTTATTACTTCCCCTTTTAAATAATTTTCTAAAGGTCTTTTGACTTTTCATTACTCTCAAAAAGGTCCCTTTAAGTTTTCTTATTTCCAGAAAAGTTCCTTTAGTTTTCATAATTGCAATTTGGGTAACCTTCTATATTTGAAAAGTTTCCTTCTTTGGAAACTTTCTATTCTTGGAAACCTAACATTTTTAGACACCTAAATGTCTTTTAGTATTTCTCTTATTAAGAGTGTTAATTTTATTACTTTCCCTTTTAAATAATTTCCTAAAGGTCTTTTGACTTTTCATTACTCTAAAAAAGGTCCCTTTAAATTTTCTTATTTCTAGAAAAGTCCCTTAAGTTTTCATAATTGCAAAAATTTCCTTTAACTTTCTAAAATTACAAAGAAGTCCTTTGACTTTCAGAGATTTGTAAAACAGTCCTTCAACTTTTAGATTTTACAAAGCAATCCCTCGACTTTCAAAATTTACAGTTTAGTCCCTAGGCTTTTAACAAACTGATTTTCAGCTTTTTAACCTTTTTTTAGATTTTTAACCAAAACACTTTTACTCAAAATCAAACCTTTTTGACATTGAAATATTTAATCAAAACAATTTTGTAAACAAGTTTTAACCTCAAAAATATTTACACAACACACACACACATACACGGCACACACCCAAGACACACACTTAACCCTAATTTCAATCATCATAAACCCTAGCATGCATATTAGGTCCAACCTAATTTACTTAACATGCTTTCCAATCTTAATTAATATTAGGTTTTCAATTAATCAATGATCCGATCAATATAATGTCCTTAAATTTATTCTTAATTAATCAACAATATTCATAATAAAAACCCCAATCTAATCTCAAGAGTTTCTAGGGTTTTCTAGGCTTTAAACTTAAGAACAATAATTATTAGACGAAACGAAACCTTACCTTGGATGATACCACAATTGCTTCTTTCTCTTTTCCTTCTTCCAAGTGTAGCGATGCGTGAATTTTGAATAACAGAGTCGCCACTTATTATTTATTTAGGAAAACAATAAGAAAAACCTTAAAAAGAGATTTGAGGGTTCGGGGGTTAAGTTATCAAATGGGTAGGTCGAGGAGCATCCATTCCACCCAATCCGGAGATCGGTCTTGCCAGTTGAGTATTATCAATCTTTTTAATTACTAATTAAATAAAGAACAAGAAAACCCTAATCAATTTCTTGATTAGGAATGTCGGATTGTACGCTTCGAGATCGCCTTCATCGATTGAAGGGACTCTAGGCTAATCCTTTTGATGGGATTACACCACTCTAAAAGTCAATAGAGAGAGATTGAGAAGAAGAGAGTAAAAGTATAGGAATTTACCTAGCGTTTGGGGAGTGTTTGATTTAGAACGTGGTTCTAAGATGTCTTCTCGATCGAGAAGTGATTTGGGCAGAGTTTCGACTCAAGTTGAGAGTCAAATCTTGATGCGGACAGAGCTTCGCCTCAATCCTTGATTCGGGTTTGGATGTTTGTTGATCAACAAGGTTGATAAACAAACTTTAGGTGATTTTAGGGAGGTTTTGTGAATGATTTGAAGGAATCTTTCGTGGAGAGAAACCAACAAATTGTGTGTGTTGTGTGAAATTCTGGACCTTTGAAACAGTGGAAGTCACCAAGTATTTATAGGGATTTAAGAGGTAGAGGTGGAGAGGTAAAACACTCCTAGGAAGCTTCCAGGACTCAATTCTGATTGGAGAACCGGATTAGATGAGGTTTATCAAGAAAAGAGTTTGAAACGGAGAAGGAGAGTGATTTCTGCACATCCTGTCGAGGGGATATCTCGCGCGAGATATGATATCTCGTGCGAGACAAAGCAGTCTGTGGACAATTCTGCCCTCTTCAGTTATTCCGTTAGTCAGTTAGGTCCAAAACTAACGAGGTTAGTTATAAACTTAACGAAACATGACGAAACTAATGTGCTTTCATCAAAACACAAAAGAGAGACGAAGAGTAGTGTAATCATGAATTATTGGTTCAGAATGCGGTGTCTACAGAGCCCCTCGGCGACAGGTCTTATGAAAGAAGAAGTGTCGTCGATAGAAAAGACATCATTCTGAACATTGGGATGGTCGTGCCGCACGGCTGCCTACGTATCTCTAAGAGAGAATCAGACCAAACGTAGTTCGACTCCAAAACACTAAAAAGGCTATTTTAGGTATTTTGAAAAGCATTTTTTGAAAATCGAAGAGGTATTTTTTTTTAAAAGGTAAAATCATACTGAGGAATCAAGGACTTGACCCAATTCTGATGATACCCGGTTTGTTGATGAAGTTGTTGAAGTGCGCCGTCCGAGGTTACTGACGTAGCTTGTTGTTGCCGAGGTCACAGACTTTGTTGTCGTTGTCGAGGTCACGGACTTGAAGTTGTTGCCGAGGTCACGGACTTGAAGTTGTTGCCGAGGTCACGGACTTGAAGTTGTTGCCGAGGTCGCGGACTTGAAGTTGTTGCCGAGGTTACGGACTTGAAGTTTGCTGCCATCACAGACTTTTTAGTTGATGCCGAGGTCACGGACTTGAAGTTGCTGCCGTCACAGACTTTGCTGGTGTCGCCGAGGTCACGGACTTGAGGTTTGCTGTCATCACAGACTTTGTTGATGTTGCCGAGGTCACGGACTTTGAAGTTTGCTGCCATCACAGACTTTGTTGGTGTTGCCGAGGTCACGGACTTGAAGTTGTCGGTTGAGATGAAGGTTCTGTCGGCCCCTGTAATGCAAGGATATATGCACGATGGTCTCGGATGGACCCGAATGATTCTTACCTTTACGTACTGTCAAAGACATAAAGATTCCAAATAGATTTTCCAGATTTTAGTTGTTTAACTGGACTTACGTGGTAGTGCTCACGTCTGTTCGTGTAAATGGCCGGTCGGACATTTTGGTGGTGAGTTTATGTATGAGTATATGGTATATGGATATGTAGGGACATGTGTATGGATTTGTATTTGAGATGGTTGAACTGTATGAGTGAACTTGTATTTGACAAGTTGGGACCAAATCAGGTTTATGCAGAATCTGTTGCTAGTCGCGAAATTTGTATTGTTGTAGAATTTCGTTCGATGAGTATCCTTGTTTGAACACATCTAGGTCTGTTGAGAATCTTCATTCTTACTTCTCCTTGAGTCGTGTCTCTAGGAGGCAAATGACTACACATCTGTCGACTGTCGTAATGGCTTTATGTACAAGGCCTTTTGGTGTCTCAAGCCCCAAGTTGCTTGCAAGTGGTAGATGACTTTGTGAACAGGCTTGTGAAGCTATTCTCTTGATTTGAAGGTGATCGAAGAAGACTCTCCTTGTTGGTTTAATTTGAAGAAGATCGAATGATGTCCGATGAAGGAGGCTGAAGAATACTCTCCCTTTGTCCTTTTATTCTTTTTTATTTTTTTTTTTTAGTGCGCACCCTGGTTTTTGCCTAGACCGCCCTTTCGGGTTTTCAATCTAGCGGGCATCTCTTTGCGTCTTTTTTTTCATTTTTTTTTCATTTTTTTTTTTGAATAGTATGTAACTCGAAGAGAACTCAGAGAGAAAAAATCTTATTGAGGAGAGAGAAATGAGATCTCAAGTTAGTTTAGGAGAGACGGACTCTATTCTTTGAAAGATGATCCAAGCATTGATTCTTTGGAGAAGTGTATTTTCTGATGATGAGAGTGAGGAGCAAAGAGGAAATCCCCTAATGTAGATTTGATTATTTTGAAGAGTTGAAATAGAGATTGACTGGGGGAGGAAAGGTTAGGAAGCCCCAGTTTTGATGCTTGGATTTCAAGAATGTGTATGAGAGTGGCTAACAGAAAGCCCCTAGACTCAACAAGGAACGCTATGTGGCTCAAAGGTCTAGAAAAGTTGTTCTACTTTTTATGGACCATGCATCATCTAGAAATTTCTAAACAAGATTGAGGAGAAAGCCAATCATTAGTATGACTTAAGGGTAAACATTTTTCTTGATACTGAAAGTCTTCTTCACTTGATGTAGGAGGATATTGAGAAATCCTCTTTTCTTTTGTTGGTATCACTTGACTCTTCTTCTTTGTGGGAGAGTCCTTTATGCATTTGAATTTTCACCTTTGTTGTGGGGGTGATCAAAGCTTGAGAGTTTTTTCTTCTTCTTTTTTTTTTTTTTTTTTTTTTTTTTTTTTTTTTTTTTTTTTACTCTCAAAGCTTTGAATTGAGTAGCCCCCACTCTTCTTGGAATGAAGGTTGACAGCAGTGCCTTTGGCTTTCTTCGTTTGTTGACCTTTGACTTTCAGTAGGGGTAATGTTTAGCCCTTAAGCTTCCTAGCTTCCTAAGGATAACTTTCTTCTTAAATTCGTTTAGAAGTCTTTATTTTTTGCGATGATTTAGGGAATGGAGGGTCCATTATTTTGTATGAATTAAATGATATTCATGAGGTAGAACAACTATAGGGAAAGTGTTTAGGAAAAGAAATTACTTTAATTTATTGAGAAATTTAAGAACAGACTCGATAGTTTAGAAGACACAAACTAGAGGAGGTGAGGAGTACTAGAAAGACAAAACGACTCTTCGAGTTCATACTTGGAAATTTAAAACCTAATCTACTTCTATCAAAGGAGAAAGGGAGAGGATAGTGGTAGCCCCAAAGTGGTAAGTGTAGATTTCTTCTTGGAGCTTCATCTTCTTCATGGATTGCGAGGGAGAGGATTGGTGATGACGTTGGGACGTTCTAGATCTCCATTATCAAAGAGGTCTTGTATGATGTCCTTCAAGTGGTGGCAGGAGTTGGTGTCATGGCCGGTGAAGTTGTGGTACTTGCAGAATAAGTGATGAGCATGATTCGGACCCATATCCTTCGGAGGACCACCTTCCCTTGGTTTGATTTTTTCACTCAGGACAAGCACATCGAAGAGTTCTTCTTGAGAGATTCCTTCAATTTTGTCGTAGTGCCTCTTTTTCTTTTCGGGAGGAGGGACAGCAGAATACTTTCCGGTGTTGGGGCGGCTGAGTGCAATAGCGTTGACTGAAGCATCCTTACTTGTGGTGGGCTTGTTGTAGCGGAAAGTACTTTCCTTCTTTTTGCTTTTTAGGAAGTCGTCAACCCTAATTCCGGACTCGAGGAGTTCATTGAAACTAGGAAAGTAGTTACCGGCGAGCTTCTCTTGAAATTCATCACGAAGGCATTGAAGGAAGATGTGGATTTGCTCTTTGAGAGTAGGCCTTTCGACGATTTCAGTGAGTTTGAGTCTCCATCTTCTAGCAAATTCAGCAAAGGACTCATTTGCATGTTGTTTAGTTTGTTCAAGATCCCTCCTAGTAGGGCGGTAAGTGGAGTTGTCTTCAAACTGCCTTTGGAAGACCAAACATGCGGATGACCAATCAAGCCTTGTAGTCGTAGAAAGAGACATGTACCAATCCCTTGCAGCACCCTCCAAGGTTTGAGGAAAGCATTGGGCCAAGATTGTGTTATCAACGCCCATTGGAAGCATGGCCCAAGTGTAGGTCTCAACATGAGCTCGAGGACAGGTAGTACCATTGAACTTGGCAATATCGGGTGTCTTGTACTTGCGAGGAAACTTGGTGATGGATTGTTGAAGAGCATCGGGATCAAATGGAATGAATGACCCTTTGGAAGTGTCAAGAGTCGCAAGCTTCTTTTCGAGGTAGTTCTTAGTAACATGGTCACCAAGTTTAGTAGTTTCACCACTGCCTTCTTTCTTGGTTTTAGTGCCCTTGGAGGTATGTCCTTCGTCATCGGAGGAGGATGAGGAAGAGGAGGAATCGGATTCTTCCTTTTTCTTGCTTGACTTCTTGGTTTTTCTATTCACTTTGGTGTAGGATTCCTCTTCGTCGGAGGAGGATTCCACTTTCTGCTTTTGTTTTCTGCCTTTCTTGACTTTCAACTCGTGGAGTTCTTTCATGAGGGCGGTCATTTGGGCATTTTGCTCATCAATTTGCTTACTTTGTTCATCCAACCTAGTCATGGCTTTGATGAGTTGGACCTTAGCATCGTTGAAATCGGCCTCGGTGGTAGAAGGAGAAGCAGACATCGTGTCGAGCTTTGGCGAAGAACCTAGACCTGTAGCAACCGTGTTAAACCATGATCGAGTCCCAACAAGTCGGCTGAATAGGGTGAATGAAGGCTTGAAGGTTTGAAGGTTTTGGCCAAAACACGAAAAGACCGAACACTTATCTCGTACGAGACAAGTAGTCTCGCGCGAGACTTCACCACGGAAAGTCACAATTTTCTGATTTTAATCCTAATTTTGGTCGGACGGAAAATCCGTTTTGGGGGTTTCTAAAGTTCAAGAACCAAACCTAGGGACCTAGGGGTCGGAGTAATCCAAAGTAACATCAAGTTTTGTGCAATAATTTTGATGAGAAAATTTTCTCTTTTTAGGGGCAAATCCGAAGGGACAACCGTAGGGACGTTTCCGAAGGGACAATTCCAAAGCAACAATTTATTGATTTCTTTTCCGTGGATTATTGCACAAAACGATCTTGACAAGGGATTACAAGGACTCCAAGATCAAACCGACCGGTCAAGGAGTGTCTTAAAAAGTCAATCTACATGATATGTGGCGATGCAGGGCTGGAAGGCTAGGCTCCCCGCGATATGACAATCTAGGTGGATTGAATACGCGGAGTGGGATGATCCAACTTCGGAGAGACCGGCGACTAGGTGGTTACCGTCATCCGTCCTTAGTGTGGGTCCCGAGTTTATAGAGGGTATGTAGTGCAATGACAGTTATATATGAGTGCGCGTGTGTGATAGTCAATCTAGGTGATAGAGTAAAAATAGAGAGTTTTTTTTTTGAAAATCAAAAGAAAAACAGATAGTGGCCGCACCAAGTGGTTGCCTACGTTTCTCCCAATTTAGGAAGACTCAGGCCGTCGTAGTTCCACTTAAAGAGAGAGAGAGAGAAGGAATTGAATTAATTTAAATTACAACTCCCGAATCCTCCATGGACCGGACTTTAAATCAAAAAACCAATCGCACGCAGGTATATAGTTTAAGTAATTAAAATTATTCTACCCTGCAAAATAGAGTTAGCACAAGCAAAATAATAATATTTATTTTGATTTTTCTGGAATTTTTTTTTGAAGATTTCGAAACTGTTTTGGTTTTTGTTAATTTATTTTTTTTTTCAATGGTGAAACCTGGGGAGAAAAAAGTCAACTGCCCCAAGGTTTTGGTTTTTCTTTTTTTATTTTTTTATTTTGACAGACTTTAGGAAAATCCAAATGAACTATTCCCTTTTTGTTTTCCCACTACCGCCGCCAAACAGAGGAGCTAAACCCCTTTTTTTTTTTTTAATTGGTACTGCTTTGCCGCCGCCAAACAGGAAGGGTTTTTTGCGAATAAAAATCTCGCACGAGATAAGTTATCTCGCGCTGGATAAGCTGTTGCACAGTAATTTTTTTGACGAAAACAGTGTAGAAAAATTTCAAAAAATCCAGAAAAATCAAATTTTTACAGAAAATTAAAAAGATTGATAATACTCAATTGTAACGCAAGTCTAACCCTCTTAATTAATTGTCCCCAGCGGAGTCGCCAAACTGTAGCGATGCGTGAATTTTGAATAACAGAGTCGCCACTTATTATTTATTTAGGAAAACAATAAGAAAAACCTTAAAAAGAGATTTGAGGGTTCGGGAGTTAAGTTATCAAATGGGTAGGTCGAGGAGCATCCATTCCACCCAATCCGGAGATCGGTCTTGCCAGTTGAGTATTATCAATCTTTTTAATTACTAATTAAATAAAGAACAAGAAAACCCTAATCAATTTCTTGATTAGGAATGTCGGATTGTACGCTTCGAGATCGCCTTCATCGATTGAAGGGACTCTAGGCTAATCCTTTTGATGGGATTACACCACTCTAAAAGTCAATAGAGAGAGATTGAGAAGAAGAGAGTAAAAGTATAGGAATTTACCTAGTGTTTGGGGAGTGTTCGATTTAGAACGTGGTTCTAAGATGTCTTCTCGATCGAGAAGTGATTTGGGCAGAGTTTCGACTCAAGTTGAGAGTCAAATCTTGATGCGGACAGAGCTTCGCCTCAATCCTTGATTCGGGTTTGGATGTTTGTTGATCAACAAGGTTGATAAACAAACTTTAGGTGATTTTAGGGAGGTTTTGTGAATGATTTGAAGGAATCTTTCGTGGAGAGAAACCAACAAATTGTGTGTGTTGTGTGAAATTCTGGACCTTTGAAACAGTGGAAGTCACCAAGTATTTATAGGGATTTAAGAGGTAGAGGTGGAGAGGTAAAACACTCCTAGGAAGCTTCCAGAACTCAATTCTGATTGGAGAACCGAATTAGATGAGGTTTATCAAGAAAAGAGTTTGAAACGGAGAAGGAGAGTGATTTCTGCACATCCTGTCGAGGGGATATCTCGCGCGAGATATGATATCTCGTGCGAGACAAAGCAATCTGTGGACAATTCTGCCCTCTTCAGTTATTCCGTTAGTCAGTTAGGTCCAAAACTAACGAGGTTAGTTATAAACTTAACGAAACATGACGAAACTAATGTGCTTTCATCAAAACACAAAAGAGAGACGAAGAGTAGTGTAATCATGAATTATTGGTTCAGAATGGGGTGTCTACACCAAGTCACAACTTCACTTTCTTTTTCTTCCAAGGATGCCGCCTCCTTGTCTCTCTCACGTCACTCTCTCTCTATTTCTTTCTTGGTTTGTGAAAATAAAGGGGACCTCTAGGTTAGAAAAATAATATTTATAATTGAGTTTTAAAAAAACTAGCCCAAAAAGTAGGGATGGCCAAATCGGATCGGAATCGGACCGAAATCGGAAAATCGGATCGGAACCGGACCGAAAAAGCCCGAAACCGCCATGAACCGCCACGAAAACCGGAATCGATTTGGATAAGGGCCGGTTAAGGGTCACAAAAATGGTGAACCAGTCCGAAACCGGAATCGTGAACCGGACGGAAATTCCTTGTTTTTCAATAATTTTAGCTTCTTTATTCATTATTGACCGGAACCGGATCGGAACCGAACCGAAAAAGCCCGAAACCGGAGCAAATCGGGGAGAAAATCGGAACCGGAGTAACCGGAATCGTGATTAGGCCGGGCCGGTTAAGGGTCACCCTTTTGCCAAACCGGAACCGACGGTTTTCGACCCGAAACCGGGACCGGAACAGGTTTGGCCATCCCTACCAAAAAGTATTCTAAGCCCTAGCCCAAAAAGTATTCTAAGCCCATTAGGTAACCTAGCCCAATTAAATAAAGGTAATCTAAGTTAAATCAACCAAGCCCACTTAACCTAGTCCATTTAGAAAAAGATAAACCCAATTAATTAATCAAATAACCTAAATAATAAATTTAAAAAATAATAATTACTGAATAAATGAAATAAATATTTGGGTTATTACATTCTTACCCCTTAAAAGAAGTTTAGTCCTCTAAACTTTCAAAATTCGATGAAGCAACTAATCTTATCATATCCAACTACACCAACCACTCCAAGAATGACACTGAGGTCAACCTAACCTAAGGCTCAAATCAAATTTATCCTTACACATCCTAAACTCCCAAGCCAAAGCAGCTCTGATACCAACTGTAACGACCCGAGCTCGAAGCCCGACCCGCCACGCTGGCACCACACACTACAAGAAAAATAGGTTTTAGCGACGGAAAAATCCGTCGCTAAAAGTCAAAAATCCGTCGCTAAAACGATTTACCGACAGATTACCGACGGATTTATTCCGTCGCTAAAAACCTCGTCGCTATTGTTTAACGACGGAATTTCATGTCCCTCGGTAATTTAACGACGGACCAATCCCTCGCTAATCGATTTCAAACCGTCGCTAATAATATGGATGGGAGAAGAATTTATGATTTTTGCGACGGAATAATCCGTCGTTATTGTTTAAAATCCGTCGCTAAAATTTATTACATATTTTCACAATTTTATTAATTTTTTTTAATTTTCTTTTTTCAATATTTTTTATTTTTGATATACCAAATTACCGACGGATATTTCCGTCGCTAATTTGATATTTTTTATTAAAAAAAAATTATATATATATATTATTTTAGTAGCATTATTATATTTATACTAAAGCTAAATGTTCCTTTTTTTAAGCAATAAAATTTTATTTCATTCAATTAAAAAAATCATTACATACATAAAAATAAATAATTATATAATGAATAAAAAAATTATAAAATAAAAAATACAAATATTTCACATAATACCTACAAATTTACACAACAGAACAGAACATGAAAATAAGCCAAATTGAGTTTGGTTTCCCCTAAAAATCTTACAAAGGATGGAATTAAAAAATAAAAAGCTAATCTTTGATGGCGGCGGCGCGGCAGACGGCGGACGATACCGGCTGGGCCATTGGCTCCGTGTGTACTGAAGATCCGAAATTAGAACGGGAAGCTTAAAAGACTGAACTCTTGCCACGATGAAGCTCGCACCGATTACATTGCATCTCTCTGTGAGAACACAAATCCTGACCACCGATACATTTCTGAAATATTATTAGCTTCAGGTCTTCTCCTAAGAGACCTTGGTTCAAATCTGTCAACTTTTCAGTTTCACCAGTCAGGCCACCCAATCAACCCCGAATTATTTCTGGTCTTGGAACAAACTAAGTCGAGCAGTTTGCTAAAGGAAGACCAGAAGAAGCCTGACAATGAAAAATTTCACAGGAAGCTTGTCTTTGATACTGTCAACGAGCTTCTTGTTGGGAAGTTGACTTCGGATCTGGAGTCTCTGTCGGGTTCTCCACCTTCTTCATCGGAGGAGCTACTAGTGGTGGTGCTGTAATGGTCTCCCCATTTGCTGAAAATACTCGGAATCTGGTGGAGATGGTGGGTAGAAATTTTCCCAGTTCCAGACGGAGGAGGCTTGAGATGGGGTGCTGACGTAGTTAGCTTTTGCGTCGTAGGTGAAATTCGGGTTGCGGTGGTTGGATTTGGGGGGTGGAAGTTTGGCTTGATTAGGAGAGAATGTGGGGGAGCTTGATGGTGGGTTTGAGGCCTCGATGGAGGTGGTTGTTGTTATGGGTGCGGTGGCGGCCGGAGGAGGAAAGGCTGGTGGCGGAGAGGATGTGTGGGAGTTTGGAGCTGGCGATGGTTGGGGAGGGGGCATTGGAAGGTTCATATTGAGGACAAGGAGGCGGTGGCCGGTGGAAAGAAGGAGATGGGGAAGGGATTTTCTGTGACAGTGGCGGTGGTTGAGGGTTGATTTTGGAGGAGGAAGTGGAGTGAAGAATAAGAGAGATGAGGGAGGCGGTGTGTTAAGTGGGTAGGGTTTTAAAGTGGGTGAATTGTGACCATTGGATTTGAGTGTGATCAATGGTCTGAATTGATTTATCAATAATCCATGTGAACATTAAGAGCCAATCAAAAGAAAGTGTGTTTGTTTGTTTTTTGAAAAATTTGGACCATTGGATTCATTTATATTTGATGTATTTAATGGTGAGATGTTTCTTGTGCTAATCCATGTAAATACTTGTGTGTCCAATGAAGTATTGCCACCTTTTATATTTAAATGTTTTTCACTAAAGTTATCTTCTTGGATAATGATTCATGTGAATACTTGTATTTTTTCATTATTATAATAATTAATAAAAATAATTAAAAATAATAATAATTTAAACTATAAAATAATATTATGCCTAATATCAATAATAATAATATTTATTATCAATAATATTATACCCTATAGGGTATACCCTATACCTTATACCCTATAGGGCTCGTTTGGTTGTCAGATAAAAATAAGCAGTATTATTAGTGAGGGGATTATTAAGCCCCTCATTATTAGTGATGGTACTAATATTCCTATTGACATGAAAAAGATGACGTTTGGTAGAAATGAGATTAACAAGGCTTATTATGCTTAAATTTAAATAAAACTATCCATTTTCCAATATTACCCCTAGCCTAAATTTATCAAATCATTTTTAAAAGTAAAGAAGCATTGAACTTTATAAACTGATGTAAAAAAGAAGCATATCTTCAATATTTTCAATGGCCGACCAACTACTACGGAGACAATGAGTAGATTTTCCGATCAAATTCTTCTTTGGAGCTATACTCACCCGCTCAACCTTCTTCTCAGATGCCTAAACTAAAATCCCAATATAATGTTAACTTATAATTGAAAATCACAATTATTGTGGGAATAATATGTCAATCAGAAAATAATTTGGGCAGCATCTTTGATTTTGAATCTGCAAATTTTTCTTCAAAACAGGAGTTTGATTTTTTTTCTTTTAATAATGATGCAGATCAAGAACTTATCAACGGAGAAAGAAAAAAAAATGAACTCACTTTTGGTTTTTCCGATCAAATTCTTCTTTGGAGCTATACTTTTTTTTTTTTTTTGTATGTTTTACTGATTTTCTAGTTGGCCTTTAATACTGACATGAAAAGAAAAAAAATTAAGAAGGGATAGGGCAGAATAAGAGATGGAAGAGAGAGGGGAGAGGTTCTGATGAATTAAAACTTTGGTTTAAAGGAAAAGAAACAAGAAAATGAACTCACTTTTGGTTGAAGACTGAAAAAATCAAACTCATCTAGACGCCGGCCAAATCCCAAATGGAACAGAGAAGCTGGGAAGATGACGATAAGAAGGGTTTAGGGTTTCCAGCGTAATATATTTTGAACGGGGTATTTTGGTGAAAAAATTTAATCCGGACGTTTCCTAAGGAGGGGATTAGTTATACCACCTCTCTATCCGGATTATTAGTGAGGGGATTACCCACTTATCCTGATCTTCCGGCTTATTAATGCGGAAAACTAATTGCCTACCAAACACTTGCTTAGCCGGCTTAATAATCCCATCATAAATTATCTGGGCTTAATACCGTTAACCAAACGCACCCTATAGGGTATAAGGTATAGGGTATACCCTATAGGGTATATGGTATACCCTATATAGGGTATACCCTATACCCTATAGGGTATATCCTATACCCTATACCCTATAGGGTATACCCTATACCCTATAGGGTATACCCTATACCTTATACCCTATACCCTATAGGGTATACCCTATACCCTATACACTATAGATATACCATATACCCTATAGGGTATACCCTATAGGGTATACCCTATACCCTATAGGGTATACCCTATACCTTATGCCCTATACCCTATAGGGTATACCCTATACCCTATACACTATAGGGTATACTCTATAGGGTATAGGGTACACCCTATAGGATATACCCTATACCCTATATCCTATACCCTATAGGGTATACCCTATATAGGGCATACCCTATACCCTATAGGGTATACCCTATAGGGTATACCCTATAGGGTATACCCTATACCCTATAGGGTATATGGTATAGGATATAAGATATACCATATACCCTATAGGGTATACCCTATACCCTATAGGGTATACCCTATATCCTATACCCTATAGGGTATACCCTATACCTTATACCCTATAGGGTATACCCTATACCCTATACACTATAGATATACCATATACCCTATACCCTATACCCTATAGGGTATACCCTATACCCTATAGGGTATACCCTATACCTTATGCCCTATACCCTATAGAGTATACCCTATAGTGTATATGGTATAGGGTATACCCTATAGGGTATAGGGCATAAGGTATAGGGTATACCCTATAGGGTATAGGGTATACCCTATAGGGTATACCCTATAGGGTATATGGTATATCTATAGTGTATAGGGTATACCCTATAGGGTATAGGGTATAAGGTATAGGGTATACCCTATAGGGTATAGGGTATAGGGTATACCCTATAGGGTATAGGGTATACCCTATAGGGTATATGGTATATCCTATACCCTATACCATATACCCTATAGGGTATAGGGTATACCCTATAGGATATAGGGTATACCCTATAGGGTATAGGGTATACCCTATATATCCTATACCCTATAGGGTATAGGATATAGGGTATAGGGTATATCCTATAGGGCGTACCCTATACCCTATAAAGTATACCCTATAGTGTATAGGGTATAGGGTATACCCTATAGGGTATAGGGTATACCCTATAGGGTATAGGGTATACCCTATAGGGTATAGGGTATACTCTATAGGGTATACCCTATAGGGTATATGGTATATCTATAGTGTATAGGGTATAGGGTATACCCTATAGGGTATAAGGTATAAGGTATAGGGTATACCCTATAGGGTATAGGGTATAGGGTATACCCTATAGGGTATAGGGTATACCCTATAGGGTATAGGGTATACCCTATATAGGGTATACCCTATACCCTATAGGGTATACCCTATACCTTATACCCTTTAGGGTATACCCTATAGGGTATAGGTTATACCCAATAGGGTATAGGGTATAGGGTATATCCTAAACCCTATACCCTATAGGGTATACCATATACCCTATAGGATATAGGGTATACCCTATAGGGTATAGGATGTACCCTATACCCTATAACATATACCCTATAGGGTATACCCTATAGGGTATAGGGTATACCCTATACCCTATACCGTACAGGGTATTTCCTATAGGGTATAGGGTATACCCTATAGGGTATAGGATATAGGGTATAGGGTATACCCTATAGGATATATACTCTATAGGGTATAGGGTATACCCTATAGGATATATACCCTATAGGGTATAGGTTATATGATATATGGTATAGGGTATACCCTATACCCTATACCCTATACCCTATAAGGTATCCTATAGGGTATAGGGTATAGGGTATACCCTATAGGGTATAGGGTATACCCTATAGGGTATGGGGTATAAAAGTTATATAAAAAAAGTTAGAAAAAAATAAACAAATGAAAGTATAATAAAGAAATCAGAGACGGGTAAAATTCTTTAATTTTTATTTATAAATGTATAGTTTTTTTTTTAATTTTTATGAATATAAATAAATATTTTGGACATTTTTTAGTATTGAAGTTTTATACACCATGTATACTCAATATACAATATACCATTCATATACCCTATACACTATATTCCAAATAAAATATGAATTCAAATAATTTTATACTTTATAAAATTAATATTTGATATTCACTCTTCAAAAGATATATATTCATTTTAAAAATATAAATTACAATTAAATAATATAATATAATTAACTTATTAACATTTTAAGAATGTCACATATTTTTATCATATTTAGCCTTACTTCATTTATATTTGAGGTAAACTTAACAATTAGGTATTAATAAACATGCATTAGACTGTATATATATAAAAAAAAAAAATCCGTCGCTAATCCCTCACTAATCCGTCGCTAAATGAAAATGAAATAATTTTTTTTTATTTTTCAATTCTATAGCGACGACAAACACCCGTCGGTAAAATTTTTTTACAATCCGTCGTTAATCCGTCGCTAAATGAAAATGAAATAATATTTTTATTATTTTTTAATTCTATAGCGACGAAATACATCCGTCGGTAAAAAAAATTTGCAATCCGTCGCTAATCCATCGGTAAACCCTCGGTAAAAAAGGCGTAATTTTTTGGCGCCACTTTTACGACGAAATAGTGAGGAAATATTGTCCGTCGTTAAATCCGTCGGTAAAGTTGTCATTTTCAGCTTTATTTTTTTTATTTTTTATCCCTCACTATTCCCTCGCTAAACCGTCGCTATTAGCGACAGAATTGTGTCCGTCGCTAAAATCCGTCGCTAAATGACAGTTTTCTTGTAGTGACACACTGGCCCACTAAGCACCACCTCATTTGGGTCAACCACAACCTATTACAGGCCTCCAAAAGTCCAATGGATGATTTGATGCTTAGTAGTAGTGTATGGGCCTTCTATATATCACACTAAATTTTCACATATTTTCGATGTGGGATGGGGATATCACAGGTAGTACTTTGATTCCGAAATGGATGGCCAATTTCACTCGCCACATTCCAGCTGCATACATGGATGACCAATTTCTTTTCCATTACACCCTCATTCAAGATCGATGTTCCCTCGAAGCAAGCCAACTAAGAAAATCAAGGACCTTAAAAACATGTTTAAGTCTAGAAGGTTAATCAGATACATATAAAGGTTCGTATGTGCTGATTCTCAGAAGTCGAAAGACCATCTACGCTTTTGCTACCCCTGATTCTCAGAAGCCAGAAGACCATTTATGCTTTTGCTACCCTTGATGCCTCATCGCCCTTACAGTTGAGTTCTTCAATCACTTCTACTCTTTCACATATTACAAATCCATCTATTAGGTCTTTCTTGATTAGAAAACAAATATAAATGATCTTAAAACATCAACTACATAATTTAAATATGCTTCCCGAATTTTCACGACCCACGATCATCATACTTTCTTTGATAGGGAATGACTCTATCACCTTTCACATTAAAGTCATTACAGAAAAAAAGTGCAAAAATGAGTACGTGTACGTAGCTGTAAGTACCCAAATCTGGCTCATGCCTTCCGGTTAAATTTCCCGGCAATTTCGGTAAGTTTTCCGGTAATTCCCTGCACCTTTCCTAGTGTTCCTAAACATTCCTAACTCAAGTTTTTAATTAATTTAGGGCTGAAGGGGATCCTTCCTAATTAAGAAACACGTTTTTCTTAATTAGGAGGGAAGGTTCTAGAATTTGCCACCTTGCATGGTTCTAGAATGCTGAGTCATTGTGGATAATGCCGCACGGCTGCATTAGCTTGCTGTCCTTAGCCGCACGGCTTCATTAGCCTTATCCAGACTGCCTATAAATAGAGCCCTCCTCTACCCATTTCTCAACAACAAATTCCAACAATACCACACATAATACGAAGAAATACTCCCAAGAGGCTGTTGAAGATCCAAGAAGGTGAAGAAGAAGGCCAAGAAGCTCCCTCCCTCCTCCTTGAAGATCCAAGACCAACCTCTCCTCCTAGCTCCACCCAAAGAAGAAGGAAGCCATTGGTAACCTCGCACGCCCTAACCTCGCATCTTAATTGCTTTATAAATTGCTCATTGCATTACTTTTATATTGCTTGGGACTTGGTAGATTAAAGAGCATATCTTCATATTCCCCTTCCCCTTTTGCATGCATTAGACATCATTTGTCATAAAAATGTAGTCTTTTCCTATAAAGGTGCATCATTTGCACCTAAAACCCCCATTTTCAAATAAAAATATCATCTTTATGCATCCTTTGCATATAAAAATCAAGTCTTTTCAATCAAAATGCATCCTTTGCATCCAAAAACACTTTTCCAAGCATCATTTGCTTTAAAGACCATGTCTTTACCATAAACTAGCATCATATGCTTTTCAAAATGCAATCTTTATGCATCATTTGCATAATGAATGCCAATTTCTTCAAAAATGCATCATTTGCATAAAAATCAAATCTTTATGCATCATTTGCAATAAAGATCATTTCTTTAAACTAAGTGCATCATTTGCAACCCAAAAATGTCATCTTTTCATTAAAGTGTCATTTTTACATACATTTCCCCCATTCCCCCATTAGTAACCTAGGAACGGACCGGTGTAAAAGATCCTATCTTTACATCGTTCCTTCCATTAAAGGTTCCATATTTCTTTAGAAAGGTACAACCTTGAACCCTATATCTCCAATTATCGCTTAAGAAAGAGTATGAAGCATCTATATGAGCTCGACCATCTTAAAGCGTAGGATTGATGGGCTAAGGACCTTCCTTTTCTAAAGAACCTCATCTTTGACCAAAAAGAGAGTCATTCTCTCGATCACGCAAGTCCCGAGGGTCCCGAGGTTAAAAATGCGATGATCACAAGTCACAAGATGAGGACGGGATCATAATCCCGAATACATAAATTCCAAGAAATCCCGAGCGACAACCAACAAATGGTTTGTACGTCCGGAAGACGACTTGGGACATTCCCTCCTTATTTTCAAACACATGCACACAAGAAAGCACGCAAGCAAGCACGATTAATGAAATCATGGGAGACTTGCTCCGGCAAGTCACCTTGGGTGAACGCCAAACGTTCTTCCCAAGGGGTAACTTAACCTCCGAACCCATAAAACCTTTTTTTCAAAGTTTTGAGGTAATCAAAATGGCGTGGCGACTCCGTTTTTCAAATTAAACCGGATGTCTTCAAACTAGCGTGAATCCAACAAAAAACAAAATTTGGGCACACATTCACAGTTTGGCGACTCTGCTGGGGAACTACCCAAAGGAGAAAAGCTTTTATTTTCAAAAAAAAAATAAAAAAATCGATACTCGGTATATAGGTGGAAACCACTTACCCTTCCTGTACACTCCCTGACGTGGGAGTTGGGATAACCGGTGGTTTAACAATCCACGTACCAGTATCCCTTTTCGAAAAAAAAAAAAATTTGAAAAAATAAAAGAAAGCTTTTCCCTTTGAGCGGGTTAGACTCCCGTCGCCGATTTCATTAATCATGCTTGCTTTCTTTACCATGCATTGCATCATTTGCATCTTGGAATCTGTGCATACTTTGAACGGGAAACAACCCGAAAAATAGCAAAAGGAGTGGAACCTGGAAAATTGATCCATGCAGTCATACGGCTCAATCCTCATTGGATTCAGCCGGCGACCTCGGTGGCAATTCCACCAGGAAAAATCATGGCTAATCTGGCGATCCTAGCGGCTTGGGGCTACTCGGCTCCATGATGGACCAGGGCTCCCAAAAATTTACGTGCTTATGTGTTGCATTCTCCCCGTCCCGAAAATCATTCCTTTAAAACATATTTCGAAAATCTCTGTTTTAACTCAAAAGGAACATTTTTAGGAGACCGCACACTACACGCACCTGATATATCCTGTACACTTTTGCACGCACGTCCTTCAAACCCGAGGGTGGTTCCAGTGCCCGATCACGGACAGCCTTACGATGCTCCCGGGCGCGCACGGAATCATCCCAACCTCCCATGGCGGCCGGTGTCGACCAATGCACGGTCGTGTCACACGTTTCAAAAAACCGTGACTTTTGGTTGGTTTTTGGTCTAGTCCGTGTCATATAGCCCGATTGCATACCCTCGTAAAGGTCAAGCCTTAGTTCATAACGGAAGAAGAACTCGCCAAAATTCCAACAAGGAAAAATTGGCGAGATCTCAACTCCGACATTGACTATTGACCTTGACACGCACGGAAATGCGTAAGAGTCAAGACCGAGTCTTTGCCAACAAATCAAAAGATCTTTCGCTCGAGCAAAGCTCTGCTAAAATTCCGACAAGGAAAAATTGGCAAGATCTTGACCCGGCATTGACTTCAATTCTAACTCACGCCCGGCGTATGCAACGAAGTTCAATGTGACACTGTGTCATCCGGCTTTTGCCGCCCGACCCATGCCTATTATCTTCTCGGACATTACCGAAAGTCAAAACGTCATTCGCTCAAGCGAAATTCTGCCAAAATCCTATCAAGGCAGAAAGACGAGACTTTCCCGGTATTGCCTTGACTATAATCCGCATCGCTCGTGCGTTGAAAGTTCCTATGACCCGCTAGACCCGTTAGGAGCGTTCTTTACTCTCGGTCGGTGGGATCCGCGTGCCCTATAGACCCTCGCCCGGGCCGTCCCACCTGGGAGGTCGAAATACAGGTGGAATACGAGGGGCTTATAGACGTAGTGACGGAACCCATTGATCCAGGATCTAGAGTAGTTGCGAAAAAGAAGGGCAAACCCCCTTTTCCAACCAAATAGAAATTAATAAAAGACATTGTTTTAAGTAAATTTGAACAATTAATGTAATCATAATTGCATTTTCCTATCTCTGATAACCCTAATCGAGACTTCCTCGGTCCGATTTCTGATTTTCTATTCCGACCTTTCATGGTCAAACCCTAATCGAGACCTCCTCGGTCCGATTTCCGATTTTCTATTCCGACCTTTCATGGTCAAACCCTAATCGAGACCTCCTCGGTCCGATCTCCGATTTTCTGTTCCGACCTTTCATGGTCAAACCCTAATCGAGACCTCCTCGGTCCGATTTCCGATTTTCTATCCCGACCTTTCATGGTCAAACCCTAATCGAGACCTCCTCGGTCCGATTTCCGATTTTCTGTTCCGACCTTTCACGGTCAAACCCTAATCGAGACCTCCTTGGTCCGATTTCCGATTTTCTATCCCGAACTTTCATGGTCAAACCCTAATCGAGACCTCCTCGGTCCGATTTTCGATTTTCTATTCCGACCTTTCATGGTCAAACCCTAATCGAGACCTCCTCGGTCCGATCTCCGGTTTTCCGTCTCGACCTTTCGTGGTCAAATCCCTAATCGAGACCTCCTCGGTCCGATCTCCGACTTTCCATCTCGACCTTTCATGGTCAAAACCCTAATCGAGACCTCCTCGGTCCGATTTCCGTTTTTCCATCTCGACCTTTCATGGTCAAATCCTTAATCGAGACCTCCTCGGTCCGATTTCCGATTTTCTATCCCGACCTTTCATGGTCAAACCCCTAATCGAGACCTCCTCGGTCCGATTTCAGATTTTCCATCTCGACCTTTCATGGTCATATCCTTAATCGAGACCTCCTCGGTCCGATCTCCAATTTTCAATCTTGACCTTTCAAGGTCTCATCCTCTCCGATCAATTAGGATTAGGAGAAAATGTGTTTCGAACAAAAGTTAAAGCGATAAGTGCATGTTAGTTGAGCCTTCAGCCCAAACACCTACCCCCGAGTCTAAACCCTGTCTATCCCTTTCCTGCAGCGAGAGAGAAGTGGGCGAGAATACTTGGTCAGCGGTCTTTCAGTGCAGAAAACCTTAGGTTCAGATATTTCGGCAGAATCGTCAGCTTTGTCAGCTCAGAGAGTCAGAATGACAGATTTGACAGAAAACAGTGAGGGTACGGGAAATCAGATGGTTAGGAAGGAAGAGTTAGTCCTGGCTTTGGAAAATTCCCATAAGGTTCATGAGGAACAGCAAGCCATGCTTATTGACGCACTCCGTCGTCATGGAGTTCAGGTCACAGTTGAGTCGAACGGTTCTCTGGTGGTAGTCGAAGATGAGACTTCGGAAACAGTGATTTCAGTCCCTTCATCCTATAACCAAGACCTTCCCGCCTATAACCAATACCTTCCTCCATCCACATATGATCCCTTGTCAAGGACCACTTCTCCTCGGTCCTTTCCAACATCCCAGCTCATTAGGGCTTCATCGCCCTCAGTTCCTCAGAACGGATTGGACTTTACCCCGCCTGTCTCTCAGTTCCAGCAATACCTGCCAGTTTATGCTCCGGCTTCGCATAATCAGTTCGAGCTATGTGGCTATGTTCTGAAGCCACTATACCCACCTGAATGCAATCATGAGTTGCCAAAGGATGATTCAAGTTTTCAGCTGTCACCTACCGGACTTAACGAATCCATGGCTGGCCACCGCCTTGCTACTGTGGTTCCCTCTACTGATAAGAGTCCTGTTGCGAGTTCCAGAGTCCCCGTTGACCCCCATGTGGCAATATTGATGGAACAAGTGAAACAAATGCAAGAGAAGTTTGACTTCATGATGAGTATCAATACTCCCTTGACCCCAGACGTCGAACCAGGCAAGGAAATGACTCCACCAAGCGTAACCCAAAGCCACCAACACCAAACAGCAACCGTACCCAGCTCAGCACCAGTCCCTCACAAAGGAAAGAGTGTCATAGCCTCCTTCAGCCAAATCCAACAATGGAACCAATTGGACAATGGAAATCCGAGTCCTGAGAACAACAATGTCTCCCGAAAACTCCGCAATACGGAGAAGCCTTTAAGCAAGATTCTGGAAAAGATGATGAAAGAAAAGCTAATAAAGCCATTGGAAAATTGGAAGCCCAAGAACCCCAACGTTCGAGTGGATGAATCTAAGCATTGTCTTTTCCATCAATACCCTGGGCACGACACTGATGATTGCACCTATTTGAGGCATGAGATCCAGAAGCTGATAAAAGATGGGAAGCTCGAGAACCTCCATGGGCCAAAAACAGAAAGCTATGGTAAGAGGTCGATTCAGGAACTGCAAGGTCAGAAACGTCAGCCTGATGATTTTGGGATGCCCATGAGCAAAGTTTTCGATGATTTGGTGAAACAAGGCCTTCTCACACCTCTCGAGAATTATAAGCCAAGAAACCCAAGTAGAATTGACAAGGCCAAGTTCTGCGGATACCACAAGCATTATGGTCACATGACGGACAAGTGTTTGGATCTGAAGAAAGAAATTCAGTGGCTGATCTACGAAGGAAAGCTCAAGTTCCCTGGCAGTCCAACCAGCGAAGAGTAGCTAGACTAGGGTCTACCTATCCTTAAGTAAGACTAAAAAAAAAAAGAGAAAAGAAATAGTCTCTCAGTCAACCTTCGTAGGTTCTAGCACTTTTCTCTTTCAATCAAGTCCTCTACGGACATTGTAATCAATCTTCAATTTTCTATAAAAAAGTCTTCTTCTTTTCTTGCTAGACTTAAGACATTATTTGCACACCTACATTACATTTAATGAAATAGTTTTATTTTATATGATCACTTGCATTGCTCAACAAATAATCTCTCGAAATAATTAACGTTCCGATTAATCAGTGTGAGAAAGTCAAATAATGCCTTCCCCATACACTTTTCCTTACCTCACAAAAGGCCTCCATCAAGCCATACACTTTCCTTACCTCATAAAAGGCCTCCATCAAGCCATACACTTTCCCAATCATGCCCCCACCTTCATCTTGACCAAGTCAACGACGGCGGCAACATCAAGGGACAACAAGAGGCCACTCAGCTTCGAAAGATTGACACCATGTTGACAACAACCTAGGAGCTTGACTTAGACCTCAAAGGTATCAAGAAAATTCAAGCAGGGGCTCGCCTTGGTCCTCAGGAGCTTCAGAAAATAAAAAAAATGTAGTGCAAAAAGAGTAATACCCAGCTAGGCTGAAAATCCCCAAAAAAGGGCAGTCTAGGCAAAAAACAGGGTTGCACATATAAAAAAAAAAAAAAAAGAAAAAAAAACCTTAGTGCAAAAAGAGTATTGCCCAGCTAGGCTGAAAATCCCAAAAAAATAAAAAAAAATAAGGGCGGTCTAGGAAAAAAAAACAGGGTTGCACATAAAAATAAAAGAAAATGAGGCCAAGGACCCAGCACCGCCAATCAAAAGCTTGACGGACAGGCAAAATCAAAGCTCAGAGAATGAAAGTTGTCGATAACAATGGGGCGGTTGAAGCAAAGCCAGAAGTATTTCATAAGCCTGTAGGCACGTGCAAATCCTTTCTCCCCCAATGAAAGATGAAGCAATCAGAAGCAGTCGTCCAAGAATGACTTGGTCAAGGAATCATCTCGAGACCCACGCCTCATCATCCAATCTTCTCATCCTAGCCTTTTCACTAAAGGAACCACAAATCCCATTTCCCAAAGCCAGAAACAATCCGTCCAAGGCCGAACTACGGCGACTTGAGCTCCTCACAATGAGGGGAACATAGGCAACTAGAAATGGTCCGGTCATAAGCATATTCAAATCCCAGAGAATTCGGTCTCATCAAATGACCTCTCCCATGGACATTACGCCGATCCCGTGAAACCCGGTATCATCAATGACCTCCCTATACACAAACCTTTCTTTCACACCAGCCAACCTTGATCCGCGACACTGGTTGACTTTCTCCTCATGATTAATCAGAATGTTTGTTCATATCGAGATTAATGGTTGAATAACCCGAACATCAACAAAGGGTTTTAAGCAATCTTGTGATCATTGTAAATAAAACAAGTTTTCAGATGTCTTGACAAGTCTTCCTTTTCTACATCTTAGGAAAAATAGTGCTAAACACTGATTTTCTGTCAGCAGGGGCTTCCATACACTTTTACAAACCTTTCTACGCTTATGCTCTCTCAAACGAGTCAAACCCAAAGCGAGTTTTTGTGCCTACATTGAATAAGGCCATCAAAATAACACAAAATCGGGACTTGTTCCCACCTTTCGAAAAATATGCCCCTGCATGTATAAATTCTTTTCTTTCACATCTTCTTAAGGTTGACTGATTGACTAAAAAAAAAAAAAAAAAGGGGGATAGGTTTCCCTCTTCTGCTACAATTCGCATTAGGGGCCGCCTTGACACTCTTCGAGTTTGGGGCTTTGCCAAGCCATTTCCTTAGATCGGGGCTTCTTTAGCCATTTTTGGGGTCCGCCTCGGGTTCCTCGCCCATAAGATGGATCCGCCTTGGTCGATCAACCTCGGGATCACTTTTACAAGCACTCAATCATATTGGGATCTTCTCCTTAGACCGGGGCTTCACCAAGACCTCGCCTACTCGCTTGTCCAAATGGGCTTTGCCACTGTGGTTTTGCCAATGAAAGGATCTTTCCTTACTTCAACAAGATATGGGGCTTTTGGCAGAGTATTTCCTTAGACCGGGGCTTCGATAGGTTGCATCCATCCTTAGAAGAGAGGATTGGTCACTTCGACATCTGTTAGCATCAGCTTCAAATGCTAGAGTGTGAGAAAAGAACATTCACCGAGACCCGAGGTTCAAACCTGGCCTCACCAAGAGGGAATTCTAGTCCACGTAGACAACATCTCAAAGAATAACAGCTAGCTTCGCCCCGCACCCAAGGGATACGACCCCACCGTTTGAAACCCGTCTTAAACAATTCCCAAATACATTCCATATGTATATCCAGACCCAGTCCCTACCATGTTTCCAAGAAAAAAATCACCCCTAGGCTCAAGTAACGTGCCAATTGCTAATGATAACATTTTCTCCCAAAAGCGCCTCCGTTACTTCCGTCATAACGAGATAACGCCAGGCGACAGTTTCCTAATTGTCAAAACCTCAAGGATCCTAGACATCGTTCCTAACTGTCTAGATGAGGCTCAAACTACGATCAAGGCTTGATTCCTCCGGGATACGTAGGTAGCCTTTCATAAAGGTCCAGCCATCTGACCACATTGGTCACCTTTTCCTTTCTCCATTCTCCAATGGTGCATAACCTTTTCATAAAAGTCTAACTATCTGACCACATTGGTCACCCTCTTTTTTTTTATATTTGGCACATTCCTAGTAGGATTGGCCGTTTGACCTCCTAGGTCACCCCGTTTCCATCCTTATAGTAAGGGACCAATATCTCTTTGCCATTGCCCCGAGGGGACCAGGTAGGTGACCTCTTTGGTCACCCAATTCCAACTCGTGTCGGCAATTTCAGTCCAATTCCAAAGGCTATGAAAAGTACAGTTCAGGCTATGTATGTCACGCGACAAACCTGGCCACATGGCATACTAGGTCGCGCGACATACTAAGCCCATGTGGTTGGTTTTTACAATTTTTGCCCCTGAAGGCTCAATCTTACAATTTTGTCCCCCATAGGCCTGTTTTACCCTTTCAGTGCACCCGGCATTTCCAATCATTTTCAATCAAATTTTCCCTCCAGCTCCCCGAGGCTTATTTTACAAATTTATCCTTGTGGCTCATTTTATTTGCCTTTGGCATTTTTAATTCACTTCTTTTACAAAATTATCGGGTACGTCCCACTTCTTTTACAAAAAAATTATCGGGTACATCCCACTTTCTTTACAAAAATCATTGAGTCCTTCTTACTTCTTTACAAAATGCATTCTTTCGATCTCTCTCGCGATCTCCGTCATTCCAAGGTGGAAGAATGACATTTCGCTCTCTCTTTCGATCTCCGTCATTCCAAGGTGGAAGAATGACATTTCGCTCTCTCTTTCGATCTCCGTCATTCCAAGGTGGAAGAATGACATTTCGCTCTATCTTTCGATCTCCGTTATTCCAAGGTGGAAGAATAACATTTCGATCTCTCTCGCGATCTCCGTCATTCCAAGGTGGAAGAATAACATTTCGCTCTATCTTTCGATCTCCGTTATTCCAAGGTGGAAGAATAACATTTCGATCTCTCTCGCGATCTCCGTCATTCCAAGGTGGAAGAATGACATTTCGCTCTATCTTTCGATCTCCGTTATTCCAAGGTGGAAGAATAACATTTCGATCTCTCTCGCGATCTCCGTCATTCCAAGGTGGAAGAATGACATTTCACTCTATCTTTCGATCTCCGTTATTCCAAGGTGGAAGAATAACATTTCGATCTCTCTCGCGATCTCCGTCATTCCAAGGTGGAAGAATGACATTTCGCTCTATCTTTCGATCTCCGTTATTCCAAGGTGGAAGAATAACATTTCGATCTCTCTCGCGATCTCCGTCATTCCAAGGTGGAAGAATGACATTTCGCTCTATCTTTCGATCTCCGTTATTCCAAGGTGGAAGAATAACATTTCGATCTCTCTCGCGATCTCCGTCATTCCAAGGTGGAAGAATGACATTTCGCTCTATCTTTCGATCTCCGTTATTCCAAGGTGGAAGAATAACATTTCGATCTCTCTCGCGATCTCCGTCATTCCAAGGTGGAAGGATGACATTTCGCTCTATTTTTCGATCTCCGTTATTCCAAGGTGGAAGAATAACATTTCGATCTCTCTCGCGATCTCCGTCATTCCAAGGTGGAAGAATGACATTTCGCTCTCTCTTTCGATCTCCGTTATTCCGAGTTGGAAGAATAACATTTCGATTCAGTCAAAGTTCGAACTACGACCTGGCTTGATTCCTTCGGGATACGTAGGTAGCCTACTGTAGGTTCAGCCAAGTTGTCACATATGACGCCCCCCTTTCCCCAGTGGATTACGAACTACGATTATGGCTTGATTCCCACTCGGGATACGTAGGTAGCCTTCCAAAGGTTCAGCCACTCGACCACCTTGGTTACTCAATCCGTCTCGGCATTCGCCAGATCGGATCCTTTTCTATCGACAACCCCACTCGCCTTGCAAGTGACGTTTCCGAGGGGCTTCTGTAAGTACCCAAATCTGGCTCATGCCTTCCGATTAAATTTCCCGGCAATTTCGGTAAGTTTTCCGGTAATTCCCCAGACCTTCCTAGTGTTCCGGAAACATTCCGGAACTGTTTTTATTTAATTTAGGGCTGAAGGGGATCCTTCCTAATTAAGAAACACGTTTTTCTTAATTAGGAGGGAAGGTTCTAGAATTTGCCACCTTGCATGGTTCTAGAATGCTGAGTCATTGTGGATAATGCCGCACGGCTGCATTAGCTTGCTGTCCTTAGCCGCACGGCTTCATTAGCCTTATCCAGCATCGCCTATAAATAGAGCCCTCCTCTACCCATTTCTCAACAACAAATTCCAACAATACCACACATAATACGAAGAAATACTCCCAAGAGGCTGTTGAAGATCCAAGAAGGTGAAGAAGAAGGCCAAGAAGCTCCCTCCCTCCTCCTTGAAGATCCAAGACCAACCTTTCCTCCTAGCTCCACCCGAAGAAGAAGGAAGCCATTGGTAACCTCGCACGCCCTAACCTCGCATCCTAATTGCTTTATAAATTGCTCATTGCATTACTTTTATATTGCTTGGGACTTGGTAGATTAAAGAGCATATCTTCATATTCCCCTTCCCCTTTTGCATGCATTAGACATCATTTGTCATAAAAATGTAGTCTTTTCCTATAAAGGTGCATCCTTTGCACCTAAAACCCCCATTTTCAAATAAAAATATCATCTTTATGCATCCTTTTCGTGATATAAAAATCAAGTCTTTTCAATCAAAATGCATCCTTTGCATCCAAAAACACTTTTCCAAGCATCATTTGCTTTAAAGACCATGTCTTTACCATAAACTAGCATCATATGCTTTTCAAAATGCAATCTTTATGCATCATTTGCATAATGAATGCCAATTTCTTCAAAAATGCATCATTTGCATAAAAATCAAATCTTTATGCATCATTTGCAATAAAGATCATTTCTTTAAACTAAGTGCATCATTTGCAACCCAAAATGTCATCTTTTCATTAAAGTGTCATTTTTACATACATTTCCCCCATTCCCCCATTAGTAACCTAGGAACGGACCGGTGTAAAAGATCCTATCTTTACATCGTTCCTTCCATTAAAGGTTCCATATTTCTTTAGAAAGGTACAACCTTGAACCCTATATCTCCAATTATCGCTTAAGAAAGAGTATGAAGCATCTATACGAGCTCGACCGTCTTAAAGCGTAGGATTGATGGGCTAAGGACCTTCCTTTTCTAAAGAACCTCATCTTTGACCAAAAGAGAGTCATTCTCTCGATCACGCAAGTCCCGAGGGTCCCGAGGTTAAAAATGCGATGATCACAAGTCACAAGATGAGGACGGGATCATAATCCCGAATACATAAATTCCAAGAAATCCCGAGCGACAACCAACAAATGGTTTGTACGTCCGGAAGACGACTTGGGACATTCCCTCCTTATTTTCAAACACATGCACACAAGAAAGCACGCAAGCAAGCACGATTAATGAAATCATGGGAGACTTGCTCCGGCAAGGCACCTTGGGTGAACGCCAAACGTTCTTCCCAAGGGGTAACTTAACCTCCGAACCCATAAAACCTTTTTTTCAAAGTTTTGAGGTAATCAAAATGGCGTGGCGACTCCGTTTTTCAAATTAAACCGGATGTCTTCAAACTAGCGTGAATCCAACAAAAAACAAAATTTGGGCACACATTCACAGTAGCTGAAACAAAACAAATCAAAAATTCAAATGTATCTCCAAGTTTCCTTTTCTTTCGCTTCAGTTGTCATCTCCTGCCTGGATTTTGATCGAGGCTAACGCTATAAGCAGGTTTTCGTCCAATTTAAGAGAGGGAGGGAGAACATAAAATTGATTGCCGAAGGAATGTTTTTCGGTTGCTTAAAAAATTTCTTCCAGTTAAGTGCTGCTAACTATATACTGAGAGAGACGTGCTCTATTTCATTCCATCTGTTTCTACATCAACATTCAACAATGAACTTTTTTTAGTCTTCTTACTCTGTTTCTGTTCTCGATCTTCTTTGATCGGATATGGTAAATGAGAAGAGGGTTAGATAGACAGGCGAAGAGGAGGGTAATGGGTTTTGGTGACCGTCACTTGAGAGTCGTCGGATTATTTTTAAAGATTAATCTGAGCCAATGAAATAAGATAAGGAAATATAAAAAATTATGTGAGCCATTGGTTTAGAGCGGTTATGGGTTGATTTTGACTGCTCTTTGTCTCAAGTCAAAAGGCGATTTTAACCGAACTCTATTGTATTATAGATACTGTATACTATGTGTTTTAACAGATTATTATAAATTTTTAACAAATTATTATAAATCTTCCAAAAAATAAAAAATAAATAGATTATTATAAATTTTCTTAAAATTAATCTAAATATTATTTCTTTTATAAATGTAAAAAAAAAACAGATTAATGTAAATATTAGTAAAAAAGAATGTCCAAACAAAAATAAAATTTATTTTTTGCATTTTTAGTTGTAAATATTAAAAATCATTGTAGTTATGTAAATATAACAGATTAATGAAAAACATTGTGTATTTGTTTAAAAAATAATAATATATATTATAGAGTAATAATTATTTTATATTTATGATAATATTTAGAGGTTTTATTTTAAAACTATTACTTTACCCTTTTACAATATCTAATATTTATGGTCTGAAATTTAGTGTTTCATACTTTTACCTCTTTATATTTCCAAATAAGCAATGTATCATACCAATTAAGTCAAAAAAATGCCACCTAAGTGGCTTTGGCCCAGCGGTATCTTGGTGGCTTCCCGTAGGGGAGGTCACCGGTTCGATTCCCCTCAAGGGGAATCTTTGTGGTTTAATTCCTACCTTGGGTTTCAGGGTCCTTAGTGAGTCTCGGGCACATTCGTGCGGTTAAGGAAGATGGCCGGGCTTGCAACCTCGGTGTGGGAGTTCAAATCTTGGTAGGAGCACCTGGAGCGGCATTTGGTGTTGTAATAGTGATGTAATTGCTCTACAGGCAAATGGAGCGGCACCATTTGGTGTCAGAAGAGTGTGAATGCCTTGTAGGATGGCTCCCTGGGGGCCGGGAGTAAGGCTGGGTGCCGCCACCCCGACCGCATGTGGCACATCCCGTGATTTACCTCCGCCAAAGATACCGAGGGGCCGCACTGGTGGTCCAGATTGATCCGCGAAGCTGGGAACCTGGTAATCAAAAAAAAAAAAAAGTCAAAAAATGCCATATCATTAAGCAACATAAGCGCGTTAACAGATATTTGTTTGGACAACAGATAGACGGAAGGACGAAAAAGTAAATAATAAAAAAAATTGATTTAAATATAAAAAGGTAAAATTTAAACTAATAGTAGTTTGAGGGATGAAAAATGTAATTTTCTCGTTCAACCGGTTAAACTTTAAAGATTGGAGAGGAGCTGGGTTTGATTTTCCTATAAAATTACTAACGCAGCCTCACTTTTGTTCAAATTTTGCTAACCTAGAGACTAAAATCCTTAGGGTCCGCTTCCGAGTTTTAAAGGAATAGAAAAGAAAGGAAGAGGAGAGAAGAGAAGGGAAAAGAAGAGAAGAAAATTTAATATTTTCAAGACATGCTCCTAAGTTAGGAAGGAAGAGGAAGGAAATTAAAGTAAATTACATTTATACCTTTAATGAAAGAGAAAATAATGTTATATTTGAAGGGTAAAATAGGTATAACAAAAATATTTGTTAATGATTTTTTTTTCCTTTCAATTCCTCTCACTTTTGAAAGGAAAGTGTAAAATTTTCCATTCCTTTCCTTCTACTTATTCCCTTAAAAAAACTCGAGAGACACCTTAGAGAGAAAAATTTATTAGATTTCCTCCCACCTCCTTTCCTTTGCTTTCTTTGGGGCGTTTGGTTCGTCGGAAACGGAGGGAATGGAATGGAGAATTCCATTGACTTCATTCCTTCGCCCCGTTTGGTTCGTTGGAATGAGAGATTTTCCATTCCCGACGGAATGAAATTTCATTCCTTCCATATATGGAAGGAATGATGAATTCCTTCGGGAATAAATTTTTTTTTGACCAAAATACCCCCAAACCCAAACCACCCCTACCCCTACCCACCCCCACCCAGCCCCTGACCTTCCCCACCCGCACCCGCACCCCACCACCCCAACGATTTTTTTTTCTGCCTACCCCCCATCCAGCCCTACCCTACCCCACCCCCCACCCCCACGATTTTTTTTTCTGCCTACCCCCCCCTCCAGCCCTGCCCTACCCTACCCCTCCCCCCCCACACACACACACGAAAAAAAATATTTTTTACTCATTTTGCATACCCCTACCTACCCCTCACCCCCAATTTTTTTTTTTTTAAATGGTAAATTGGTCATTTTATATGCTTTCATTCAATTCCTATAATTTGTATTTTCAAACCAAACATGATTTGCCAATGAATTGAATGACAATTTCATTCCATTCCGTGTCAACCAAACGGAGAGATTTGACCAGTTTTTTTCCATTCCAATTCCTTAAGGAATTCAATTCCATTGACCATTCCATTCCTTCACTTTTTTTTCCACCAAACCAAACGGCCCCTAAGAAAAATTTATTAGATTTCCTCCCACCTCCTTTCCTTTGCTTTCTCTAAGGAGGCATTTGGTTCGTGATAAAGTGACATAATGAAATGAACAATTTCTTTTGACTTTTTCGGATATAGTTAAAATACAGGGAACCAAAAATACAAGGAACTATGTAAATTACCAAAATACCTATTTATATACTTATTTTTTTTATATTTCTGTCTTTCCATTTTTCCTCGACAACAGATGACGAAGGCGCCGCGTAACAAACGAGCCCTAACCCTCGCTGGCGCCGGTTTCAGCAATTCTTCATCGTCAATGTACAATCGCTTCTGCAAAACAACAAAATTAGAGCAAAATCAATCATGAAACACAAAAATTAATTGAATCTATAAAAAAAACGACAGAACTAACGTGAGACGAGGGTTTTTTCGAAAGGAAGATTGGGGAGTGAAATGGAGGAAGCCGGTGGAGCGGAGACATCTCGTATGAGTTCACACGAGACACCTCTTCTTCTTCCGCTCGTATATCAATAAAATTACAAAATCGCTTTCTTCCCCCAAAATTTCATACTAGAGAGAGAGAGAGAGAGAGAGAGAGAGAGAGAGAGAGAGAGAGGAATCTTCTTTTCTTCTGTTTATTTTGAGTTAGCTACTTGTTAGAATGGATTGAAGGTTCAAATTTGCCGTTTGCTTGATTCCCGTGAAGGAGGTAAGTTTACCTGTTCTCCTCGATTTTGAATGCTTGACAGAATTACTGATACTTAAACTAGGTCTCTGAAAAAATCGTTGTCGTCAATTTTTTATTAATTTGGTCTGAGAACGGCGACTGGAAAGAGGGATGAGGTAGCGGTGGAGCGGCGGTCTGAGAACAGCGACTGGAAAGAGGGAGCGAGAACATTTCGTGTATACACACACGAGACGGGCAAAGGCAGGATTGGAATTTTTCGTTTCCTGTATTTTTCGTTTCCTGTATTTAGTATTTACCGACTTTTCCATTAAACATGTTTAATTTATTTTTTTGAAAAATTTTTCATTCCAAAAAAAAAATGAAATTCTATTTATTGTAATGAATTTTCATTCCATCCAAAAATAAAAGAAATGAATCAATTTCATCAAATTCATTCCATTAAATTCATTTCATTGTACTCAAACCCAAATTACTATTCTGTGCACAATCCATATCATAAACTCAAATCACAAACCCTATTTCAAACCCATCTCCCTTTTCTCTCCGCCTACGCATCCCATCATCTTCCTCGCAACCATTGCGACCTTTCCTCCGGTCGTCTTATCTAATCGGCGCCGACCACCACTCAATCCGCTGCTTTCCGCCTGCAGTGCCTCGTCCTTTTCCGACCGCCCAAATTGCAGAGTTTTCGGCCGTCTGTTCTGAATTGTTCTCTCCTGAGTTTCTTTGCAACAGCACCGGACTTCTCTAATCGGCGCCGACCACCACTGAACTGTTCTCTCTCTCTAGAACTGAGAATTTATTCTTGTTTCGAGTAAGCTTTTCAATCTACCCACTTCAATTTGTTCATGCGATTACTACATACACCATTTGATATTGTTGGATATTTTGTCCACAAATTGAACTCCTTAGGGTCCGCTCCCGAGTTTGTTAAGGAGAGAAAGGAAAGGAAGAGGAGAGAAGAGAAGAGAAAAGAAAAGAAGAGAAAGGAATTCGATTACTTCCTTCCTAAATAAACTCGGGAGCAAGTGATGGAAGGAAAAAAAATTAAATTACATTTGTACCCTTTAATGAAAGAAGAAGAGAAATATATTTGAGGGGTAAAATAGGTTTATCAAAAAATTTGTTAAGTAAAATTTTCTTTCCTTCCAATTCCTTCCACATTTGGAAGAATTGCCTAGAAGGAAAAGTTTTAAAAAAATTTAAACATTTTCCTTCCACTTCCTTCCTGAATAAACTCAGGAGCAAGTGATGGGAGAAAAATAGATTAGACTTCCTTCCACTTCCTTTCCTTTCTTTTCTTCCCTTTTCTAGACTCGGGAGCGGACCCTTAATTTTTTTGAACTCGGGAGCACACCCACCCTGAGAGAACCAACGCGCAAGCCCTAAAAGCTAAAACCCTCCGCTTTGTTCAGTTTACAGCCCCACCGTTTTCCATGGGTTCAGACTTCGCATTCGAGCCTCCCAGCGACGAGGAATTCAACTACGATGAAGAAGACGATGGCGGCAGTCAAGAATCAGGCGGCGAAGAACAAGGAGGGGAAGAAGAAATTCCAGCTCCAACCAAAGCCAATCGGAATAAGAAAACGCAATCTCCATGGGACTTTTCTTCGTACACTGAATCAGTTGCCGATGAACATGCTCGTCGAAGCACCACCTCCATTGATTACAAAATCTCCAAAGCCATCCAAAAGCGCGGCGCCGCCACCACTCCCAGCGCCGCCGAAGAGGAAGACGAGTCTGCCACCGATTCCGAATCTCAACAGCAAGTAAATAGCATGAAATTTGTTTGTTGCTGTTGCAATTGTGTTGTAGGTGAATTTGAAATTAAAATTTTGTTTTTTGAAGGAGGATATTAGGGGAGAGGAAAGTGAAGAGGATGCGGAAGATGTTAATGCTTCTAGTACGCCAACGTTGACACAGAATGGTGCCGGAGAGGGAAGTGAACCATTCTTTAGAAAGGCAGATGGAGTTTCATTTAAAGCTAACTCATTCATGGAGTTGCATCTTTCTAGGCCATTGCTTCGGGCTTGCGAAGCCCTGGGCTTCTCTAAACCCACAGCCATTCAGGTTATTTTTTACTCATACTATTTGAAAAAGGGTCAACTTGAGAGTGGAAACATCCAAGTTGAAATCTTTTAATGGGAGGAGGGAGTTCTAGATAATGTTTGTCTCTTTTCTTACTTGTCACATGTTGTTAATATGTACATGTTGATTCTAGGCTGCATGTATACCCCTTGCATTGACTGGGCGTGATATCTGTGCGAGTGCTATGACTGGTTCCGGAAAGGTGTGTCTTATTGAGACCTATGTATTTACATTCATCCAAGTGCTTGTTTGGAACTGAATTAGTTTCTGCTTAGGTTCTTTTGGACATTCAATGATTTGGTTTTGTTTCATATTCTTTTAGTTTCATTTTGAGAGAGGGGTTGGGAAGAGGAAGTATACTAACCAATTTCTTTATGCTGCCTTCTTTTGTTTTGTACGCAGACAGCTGCATTTGCCTTGCCAACGCTCGAGAGATTATTGTTCCGTCCAAAAAATAGACCTGCAATCAGGGTCCTTATTCTTACTCCCACTAGGGAGTTGGCGGTTCAGTATGTTCTTACTTCTCTGAGCTATTTTATGTGCTTCTTGCCCTGCTCATTTACTCGTATGCGTATACATTGTCATGCCATATCCATTTGCTGTAACTTTTACATGGGTGCAGATCCATATTGAGTCAAATTGTAAGGCTATTTCTAAATATAAGATTCTTGCAGCGTGGTTGGATTTTATACTTAAAGAAAACTTGTAGATACTGAGAATGTCATGGCTGGAATTAGGACTAGTTTTGACAAACCAAACACGTGAATCAGTTGTTGTATATGTACCTCGCATCCTCTACGCTGTGACAAGATATAGTTGAAATGCCTCCTACTCTAGGATTGATGGATCTCTTTCTCCCACAGACGGAACTGGTTATCGAGTCTTGCTGTTTATGGTGGCTGTGTGTAAAATTTGAGCTGTCTAGTTTCCTTGAGAGTCGTATCACACTTGTGAGATGAGTAAGAAGCAATTTGATCTCAGAGTCATTGTTTTCTCAGATGACTGAATGTGAAGTTTCTATGAATCAGTTTACTTGGGATTTTTTTATGAAGTCCTTGTTTTCCATCCTATTGATTAATTGTGCACCCTTAAAGTTGAGGCCACAAATCAACACATATTGTGTGCAGACAGTAATAAACAATTTCAATGATTAGTCACGGGCTGTTATTACTTCTGACCTAGCTGCCACAGGCTATTCAAAGTCAATGGCATTAAATGTCATGCTGTCTTATCGCTCTTACCCTGTTTGATATTGGAATTCAATTGGTTAATGGTTTGCGTTTTCATAATCTTTGCAGGGTTCACAGTATGATAGAAAAACTTGCTCAATTCATGACTGATATCAGATGCTGTCTAATTCTTGGTGGGCTTTCGTTAAAGGTATATTCACCATTTCAATCTATTAAGGTGGATTGCATGTGAATCTCAAGATAGAGCATGTTCTTTTAGCCCTGTGAGACTCTAAAAAATATTTCCTTTTTTCAGCTGAAAAAATATCTTTTATCTTTATGCATCACTTTTCAAGATTATAAAGAATTACTAGGACATTGATGTCAACATTATACCATCCACGATTAAGAGATTATATTTTAACTTACATTAGCATGTTACTTTCTATTTTTCAAAATGGAGAGAAAAGACTTTGGAAATGCTTAAATACGATCATCTCTCCGCCCATTGCAATGGTGCTTGATACCTTCGGGATTGGTTCTTTGAGGTGGTTGGTGAAAAATGGATGAATCATTGTTCAGTGGGTTCCTTTCCCCAGATGCAGGGTTGAGGCATTGTAAAAGGAGGAGATTTGGACCTTCTGTGGAAATATTGTCTTGCTGTATTTTGGTGTATTACGGAACGTTATGCCAGGATTTATAAAGATCAGTACTGAGGTCCTTTGTATGGGATAGAGTGTTTTTTTGTAGCATCTCTAGGGCCTTCAACTATGGAGGATTTCTCTTTTAGACTTGAAGAGGGACTGGATTGCTACAATTGGTTAGATTAGGCCTTTTTATTTATTGTACTTTTTATAGGCTGATGGTCTTTCTGTCCATCTGATTGTATGCTCTCTTTCTTTGTCTAATTATACCTTTTTCTTATTATAAATAATGGATTTTCTGTGAACTCTGCTATAATACAATTAACCCTATTTAGGTTGGAAGTTTCGAGTGCCTCTCTTGGATTTAAATCTGTCTTGTTATTATTTCAGGAGCAAGAATCAGCCTTAAGATCAATGCCGGATATCGTCGTGGCTACTCCCGGGCGTATAATAGATCATTTACGCAATTCCAAGTCCGTAGATTTGGATGATCTTGCAGTTCTAATCCTTGATGAAGCGGATCGTCTTCTAGAACTTGGATTTAGTGCTGGTATTCGGGAGCTGGTAACTTTCAACCCTTCGATTATTCTTCGTGTTATTTATGACCAATTGTTAAAGTATCAAATTTCATGGATCGTCTAAATAGTGGGTTTGTCGCGTACATTACCTTTCTTGATTTGAAAGGACCCTGTCACCTTAGCATCATTATTCTTTGCAAGACTTTAGAACAGTGGTCATAATTTTTGTCGTGTCCCCAACTAGGAGAGTACTGCAGAACTTCTGTGTTTATGGTTTAGATTGACCTTCAAATACTGGAATACAAGAGTTTCAAAAAATACATTTTCTCTGATGCGATCTGAATTGAATGTTTGCTAATCATTAGGATATGAAGTTATATAAATGAGCATAATACTTTCTTTTGTTTTGGTCTAAGAAGTTTATTAGGAGAAAAAAAATTGAAGTTTAAAGTATAAGATGTCCTCTTAAAACCAAACAGGAGATACAAAAAAATTACGATGCAAACTATCAAAACTATTTGATCCAAACTAATGTAAAGTAGCTCTCCAATCCCCACACAAATCGGTCATAGATAATACTTGTAAGCTCCCAAAAGCCGATTCCCATAATGAAGCAAGGAGCACAATTCTCTCCTTAAGTAGAAGAAAATATAATGATTTATTCTCGAAAATCTTGGCATTCTGCCCCATCCATTTACACGACGTCGCAAAAATACCACACTGCTACATTCTACTAGCATCTCTATCCTTAACCCCCAACATTGAATTCAAAGAAAACCATTCACCGACCTGAGAAGGGCAAATCCAACTCTCCTTCAATATAGAAAACAACTCACACCAAAGTCTCCAAGCAACTGAATAATGCAAGAACATGTGATCATGAGATTCCCTTTGACTATAGCACGTCACACAAATTGCAGGGGACAAAGCCTTGTAAGGGCGTAACCATTATCGAAGGTCGTTAGTGTTCCGGTTAAGCACTAAACACCATGCAAAAGCTTTCACCTTCAAGGGAACTTTTGACTTCCAAAAAAAAATATGCAATGGAAATTGAATTGGGTTATGAGCCGGAATGAGAGACTTAAAAAGTGTTAGCAGTGAATCGACCTTGAGAATCTGAAGTTCATGGTCCCCTACTAGAACACTCTGTATACCTAAGTGTAAATGAGTGTACTTAATAAATCGAGTACAGTCAAAGGGTCAAGCTGACATGGTTCTTGTTCATAGTTATTAAAAGCGCGCCTAGGCGCTCGCCTAGGCTCCAGGCGCAGAGAGGCTCAGCTTTGGAGCCTGGATTGTGCTAGGCGAGGCGCTGTTTCATAGGCGAGGGATTAGGCGCGCCTAGGGCTGAAGCGCGAGCCTTGATGGTGTGCGCCTAGGCTCCGGGCACAATAATTGACCAACAATTAAATCGTAATTAAACCTAATACGCGACTAATACTCTTCTCTGCTACGACTCTCTCACGTACACGTGTCATAACTCTGTATAAGAGTAGCGATCACTAGGAACTTCTTCAAACTAACAGCGACGACCTCCGGCGACCTGGGAAGAACTCCGGCAATCTCCCTGATCACTTGATATTGTATTGTATACTATATTTTTGGTATAGTATACATACATTTATGACATATAACGTATGTTTGTGTTTGTTTCTTTTATGACTTATAACGTATGTTTGATTTACTACTTGCATTTGATTTATTGTTCATCTTGATGTTGTATGTATACTATATTTTTAGTATTTTAAGGCATTTTTGCGTGGTCACTCGGGCGCGCGCCCGCCTTGCGCCTAGGCTCCGGGCACACCTTTTGCGCCTTGGGCCTTTAATAACTATGTTCTTGTTATTATTTCATTGGAATTGAACAACATTACCATAAAAAAGATTCACTTAGAGAAAATGGGAAGTAGATCATTGCTACTTAAGGAAATAGCAAAGAACACCTACCTTAGAAATTAAGCTATGGAAATAAACTGTACTCCCTGCATCCCACTACAATGGTAACAGTTTGACTTTTTTGGTCAACTGAGTCAATCTTTGACCATAATTTTATGAATATACATATATCACTATGCATTTCTAAAAAATATTATTGATAGTATTTCTAATGGTGAAATAATAACAATTTTTAGAATTGCATAGAGATATCTAGATATTCATAAAATTATGGTCAAAGATTGACTCAGTTGACCAAAAAAGTCAAACTGTTACCATTGTAGTGGGACGGAGGGAGTATACAAGAAACAATTATTCACATCTCTTGTGATCATTGATCAGGCACACCTCCTTGTATTCTATTATATTGTAGTTCCAAAGAGTTCCTCCGACTATCATGCTTCTAGCAGGATAATAAGACGTTTTTATATTTATCAAACCAAACTGCCCCTTGGTAAAATCTCCATTGGGACATTTGCTTACCTCACCAATAAACAACTTTCCCTGACTCCTGTACTGATTTGCCTTAAGCATCAAATACTCTCCCATTGTAGGCCTTCGAGATTGGTAATATGTATACAAGCAAGTGCTTTCTCTCTCCTACTATACCCGCAACTCTATAACCGGGAATCTTTGCCTTCCAAATAAAAGAAGGCTGCTCAAGAGGTGATGAATCAATGCTTATTTACTCATGTACCTTTTATCATCCCAGTTTAACCAAGCAGGTTTGCCACCTAGATTGGAAGAAAACATGTGCCACAAAAATGGAAGCATATCACTTTCCTCATGTTAACAAGATCTGGTGTTCCCATTAAAAGCTAAATCTTCAATACTAGCATTTTCGTTTCTCAATTTTACATCTAAATTAATTTCCTTTCACTGAGCTGTTTATAGAAATATTAATGTGCATTGTGTTTTTTGGGGGCTTATAGTGTTTACTGTTTCATTGATGCTATTTAATTTGCAGGTTAGGATGTGCCCCAAACGTAGACAGACTATGCTATTTTCAGCTACTATGACTGAGGAAGTTGATGAGCTTATTAAACTACTATTAAACAAACCCTTGCGCCTTTCGGCTGATCCATCTGCAAAGAGGCCGTCAACATTGACAGAAGAGTATGTCATATTAAATTACTTTTGGCAAGAAAACTTGGTTGTTAGGTTTATGTTGATGGTCAGTCGTCAAACCTTAAATCAATGAGAGCCTTCTTTTAACTTCATGGAGATGTCCATCATTTATTCTTTTCTACGGAGTAATATTTTTTTCCTAGTGGGGACATTCGAAGTTCCCAACATCCTAAGTGCACTTCTTGTTTACAGGTTTGTTAGAATACGGAGAAAGCTAGAAGGAAAACAAGAAGCTGTTCTTCTTGCATTATGCTCCAAGACATTCACTTCGAAAGTGATCATTTTCAGGTTCATACAAGTTAATCCAAACTAAATGGCTACGTTTTACAATCACATTAATTTTACTTATTGTTTGAATGTGTCAAAATTGTCCCTAATAGTACTAGTTAAGTGTAATCATGTTAACCATTTACAGTATACTTCTCTGTCTTAATACTAACGAAATTCTTTAAAATTGTCTAATAATTTGAGAGCAAACTACCAGATTACTAGTTGGGCAACATCAAATTAACCTGCATACTTTTAACTTTGCAAATGTAGCCTGCGTACTATTATAAGATTGGCAAATGTAACCTGTACACTATTAAAAAATTAGAAAATTTAACCTAATCATTAATGGACATTAATGAGTGTTAATAATATAACAGAAATTACTAGCAATATTTTCAAATTAGTCCTTTCACACCATTTCACATCAAATCCATCATCTCAGGTCAATCCACCATCTCCATTGAATACAAAACTGCAAATACACAGCTACAAATGAGAAATTTCAAATGTTGAATTGAGAATTCAACAGACTTGATTATGAGACCATAACCCATTAAAAATTAACAGTAAAGTCGACACTTTACCAAATACAAAGAACCAGACTATAGTTTCCAACTGGAAATGAGCAAAAATTTAGAAGCTTTAGAGTAGTTGGCCCATTCATAAGTTGTACATAATACAGTTCCAAGTAATTCCCGGAAACTGCAAGACAAAAGAAAGTTAAGGCTTGAACGAAATCATTTCTAGCAAGTAACCCCACCACACATCATTACCAATTTTCCCATCCTTCTCCAACGTGTCGTCGTCTTCCCCTTTCTCTCTACATTCTCTCAGTTCGTCCAGATCCATCACCACCGTCCTTCCCCTCTCGACCTCTCATCACCAGTTTCTTTATTTGACCGTGCTCTTTCACCATGTCCTTTATCAAGTAATGCCTCGCAGATGCCACAATCAATGCGTTAGTCATCCACACAACACAACCCTCGTGTTCAATCCTCCACCGCCCAAATCCACCTCTCCACCACCGCAAAACCTTAACATCTTGCAACTCTTAAATGTCTTCCCAAACTCCGCCTTCCACCGAATCTCTGCCAGCTTCCAATCCCCGGACGTCAACTCGATCTCCAACTCCCCGATCCTATTGAATCCCCGAAGAATCTTCGCAGGCAAATTCTGAGATTGAGACGAGATATGAAGCGGCTTCGGCGATATGGGATCGTGAAGGATCGATCCAAGAAATTACACATAATTAATTGTGTGTGAAATGGTTTGGTAATGGTAGCTCTGAGTTGGATTTGGGTGGCTGGAGAAAGTTGGAGACACCTACATTATTTAAAATGGAAAACCATAAGTTTAATTGTAGAAATGTGTATACACAAGTGTCATTTGTTATTTGGGAAAATTACCAAATGATGCAACGTACTTGACTCTAGTTTACAAATAATGCAATATACTTGTTAGTGACAAATATGTGCAACGTATGTTTGCACTTGTTATCAAATAATGCAACAAACTTCTTTTTATACTTACGGCGTTAAAAATCTAACGGGGATGATGACGTGTCATTGCCATGTGATCGCCATGTCAGCATCAAGTCATCACTCACATTGAATTTGATAAAATGGCACCGACATGCCGCTGATGTGGCAGTGCCACACCATTATCACTGTTAGTTTTTTGACACCGTAAGTAAAAAAGAAGTTCGTTGCTATTTGAAAACAAGAGTAAAAGTACGTTGCCCATATCTGTCACTAACAAGTACATTGCATTATTTGTAAAAAAATGAAAGTACGTTGCATATATTGATCGATCAGCCTTTGTTATTTCTTATGGTCTTTGGGCGTATGCCAGTGGTTCCTTCAAAGATCTATCGCTGATTAACTTGATGAGAGTCTGGGTTGCTGTGATTTCTTAATATAGTTTTAATGTAATTTTTTATTTTTTCATTCTAGATGGGCCCCTTTCCTTTTGTACTTTAAGTTTATTCTAATACAATCTTCTTTCCGTATAAAGAATGGTTTTTGGTCTCATGATCAAATTCCGTAATTTTTCCCAATGCAGCATTTCAAATCACTTGTTGTAGTTGTATGTTTTTGTTGTTTTTTACTGCCGGGGTTGATGGTGTATTTTACCAGAGTTGTGAAGGGGTGGATTTAATTTCCGTTATGTTGATAATGTCTATTATCATTCATTAACAATTTTTGTTACTTTTGTCTTTTTTGTAATAGTACGTAGGTTACTTTTGCAAAGTTATAACATAAAAGTTCGCAAGTTAATTTGATGATGACCAAATAGTACATGGGTCAATTTGGTCGTTTGCTCACTAATTTGACTGGGCTATATCCGCCATGATGGTGTTTGTTGATGATAGTATCATAGCTTGGCATTTTGTATTTCTTGATGGGGCAACGCCAGAACATATCTTTTCCCGCTGAATGATATTATTAACTGTATTATATATTGCTATGCCGCTTTTGTGTCCGAGGCTTTGGCTTGATGATTTTTTGGTTTCATTGCAGTGGAACAAAGCAGGCTGCACATAGATTGAAGATATTATTTGGGTTAGCTGGATTTAAAGCTGCAGAGCTGCACGGGAATCTTACTCAAGCCCAACGTCTCGATGTGAGTTCCTTAGTCTTGAATGTTTTGATTTGTTTAGCCAGGTTCAATTTAAACTAATATATGAAGAGTTTGTCTAGTTTGCCACAGAGAGAAAATGAAGTATTATCTTCAATACTGTTGCATTCTTTCTCTCTCTCTCTCTCTCTCTCTCTCTCTCTCTCTCTTTTGAGCGTATATATTATTGGTTTGTCTGCCTTTGTTTATGTAGGCTTTGGAACTTTTCAGGAAGCAGCAAGTGGATTTTTTAATTGCGACTAACGTGGCTGCTCGTGTAGGATGATGTTCTTCAACTATTTCTCTCTCTCTCTCTCTCTCTCTCTCTCTCTCATACGCACACACACGTGTGTGTGTGTATGAATGAATATATGCATATATATACATGTCTCTCTATATATAATGTTGTATGCACAAATACATACATATACATATATATCTATATATATAAATATATATGTATATGCATGTCTATGTGTGAATATATATGTATATATACATATATATGTGTATATATGATTATATATGTATACATGCACAAATACATACATAAATGTGCATGCGTATAAATACACTACAAACACATTTGTACAAGCAATTAGAAATGCCATTTCTTGGCTTTTAAAACATACATATATCTATATGTCCATATATGCATATTTGTGCTAGTAAATATGTATGTCCACACACACACACACACACACACACACACATATATATATATATATATATATATTAAGTCAAACTCACATATATTATGCATTCATGGTAGTTTGCTTGGCATAAGACAGCAATAAGTATGAGTATTGACTAGTTTAAGGGCCAATATTGGTACAAGAGTAAGACTTGTCTGCATGGATGCTGGGCTCTTTAAATTAGAACCTTAGTAGAGCCAATGTGTATTGGTCTGCCAGTTTACTAGATTATCTCTCTGATTTATGTTTGGCACAACAGCATTTAGTTAAATTTATCAAATGTCTTATAAAATCCCATTGGATGTGTAATCTTATATTACTCTTTTGTCTTTGCAGGGACTTGATATAATTGGTGTTCAAACAGTTATAAACTTTGAATGCCCTCGTGACCTTACTAGGTATGTATTGGCCGTTCTTTTGTTCCTTTACTGTTTCCTTGTTACAGAAGTGTCTTCCATGATACTCCCTCCGCCCCAATGTCCTCCAAAAATTATAAATTACAAAAATGTCTCTAAATGAGTGTCCTTTTTAGTGAAGTCACAAAACTCACCTAATAGACTATTTTACCCTCTATCGGGACTACTTTTGGGTTTTGGCTACATTTTTTTTTAAAATTTTCGGTTCTTGTTCTTGTTGATGTTGTTTTGTCGATGAGTGCCTTGTAATGCTAATCTGCTTTACGTTTTCTAAAGCTACGTTCATCGAGTGGGTCGGACAGCTAGAGCTGGAAGAGAGGGATATGCGGTTACTTTCCTGACTGACAACGACCGATCTGTCCTAAATTCCATTGTGAGTATCAGTGTTTTCACCATCTCCATCCATTTTTGAATTTATTTATTTTTCTTAAATCTTTTGTGAATGGAATCTATAGAATGAACATGCTTGGAATCAACGCTGAACAGGGCCAGATGCTGTGCTTTAGAAGCTTCATGATAATGGAATTTTATATAACATCATTGGCTTTCGTTCGTGTGAATTTTTTTTGTTCTAAATATGAACTTCTGGGTCATTATCGTTCAAGTGGTGTTTGTTGAAGTAGAGGGCTCCATTTTGTTACTTGAATTGTCGAAGCTTAAACCTAAGTTACCGGATAACACTACTTCCCAGGTTGATTGTACTAAGACTGTTTAAGAATGGTACACTTCTTTAACATATTTAATGCTATTACTATCAGAAACTATCTAAAGGTCTCTTTGTGGGCATCACCACTATGAAAATTAGAAATGCCCTTTTACATGTAGATTAATATGGACCTGTCCTAGCAATAGCTTCCAAATAATGGATCCCTTGCATCCCACTCTGTATAGTGCTGTGTTCCTCTACTAAGTCTGCAAATTGAACTAATCTGGGGACCACTTAACTCTAGACGGGCTCTTCAATGTTGGATGTGTAAGATCAATTTTGTTCTTAAAATTTTGACAGATACTGCATTATTTGCTTATAGCTCAGCCACAAAGCAATACCCCCCCTAATGGAACTCTGTTTGGGTAATTTTTCACTGAATTTCCTGATATGGCTCATCTCATTATGATGTTGTATCTAGTTGATTATCATTTATTTTTAATTACTGCTCTAATTGGAGCTCTTGCAGGAAAATTATCTTAAGTATTTGTGATTGAAGTGCGAGACATGTCATTTTCATATCCAAAAATGATAGAGAGGCATCACCAAGACCATCTTCCACTTCCATACTTGCCACACCAACACTTGCACCACTTTCACTAACACAATTATGGATCTCATTGAGCCTCAAAGACCCATGAAGAGGTCATACTTGAGCCCCACCCATTGTGCAGTGCTGCTGCTACTGCCCTCTTTCTTTCCCTCTCAAGGACAATCATGAACAGGGTTAACCATCCTCTTTTAACAGATTATGCTGCTATACACAATATTTCAGCTCCCATCCATGTTATTGACAAAGGCTGAGTTGATTCAAGTGTCATAGAATTAACAATTGTGACAGATGTTTTTTTTGGATAAGAATTTTGTGACAGATGTTATATATGTTCTTTCCCAACATAAGTGGATGCATCAGGATTTATCTCTCTTTTTTTAAAACTAGAAATGAAATTAATTTCTTTGTCATTGCATGTACCTAAGTCTTACACGAGATTTCAACAAGCTTCTGCATGTTACTTACATATAGTACGCAATTACATGTTGTAGTACTGTTTCATTAAGCATGAAGTTCGTTACTTGTTTCAGATGTTAAGTTTAGAGCTCTTAAGCTTCTTCACTGTCACTAATGTACAGTAGCTCTCTGACTAGTTGAGTTGTGTTGGGTTCTCATCCTATATTGATTAATTTGTGGAGCTTGAGTGTTGTTTATCCCTGATCCCATTTACGAATTGCCGTGGCTTGTGTGAATTAACCATGTATGCAAGAGTAGGATGTAATTGTTTCTACTTTCTGGATGTGTGTCTTACCAACTTTGACTATGTTAACGCTGAAAGTTTTGAGAAAACTTCCATTGAGAAGATCCAAAATCAAGGGAACAAAATTTTCTGATAATTATGTGGATGATCAATGCTAAGTTGCTAACTTAGAATCCTAATCTTAATTTTTACAGGTAAAAAGAGCGGGTTCGAAGCTGAAGGAAAGAAAAGTTTCTGAGCAATCAATAACTAAATGGTGCCAATCAATAGATCAAATGGAGGATCAAGTAGCTTTAATTCTTCAAGAAGAGAGGTTTATATTACTTTCTATAAGTTAACTATCCCCACAAAATTTCATCATTTTCTCACATTTATAATTCGTGGAATGAAACAGGGAAGAGATGGCACTCAGAAGAGCTGAAATGGAAGCAACAAAGGTTTTTATATGCTGCATATGCATTTTCATGATTTTCTTCTTATATTTGAGTTTTTCTTTTTGTGTGTGTGTGTGTTCTAGCTTGTTGGATTCTTGCTTATCTCTGTTGAAGTAATTTGTGCTGCAGCTATTTCTAAAGCCAATTCCATGGATTCTATGTGGTGAAATTGGTGTGATGCCTTTTGTATTGAAATATGTGATAAGATTGGCCTTCACTTTTTGATGATTTGTAGGCAGAAAACATGATTGCACACAAGGAAGAAATATTCTCTCGCCCCAAGAGAACTTGGTATGTTACTGAGAAGGAGAAAAAGCTTGAAGCCGAGGCTGTTAAGGTAATGTTTCATTTGAAATGTGCATTATAGGTCTGGAAGTTCATGTAGAATTTGTCAGCTTTGGAACATTTTCAGATGTGATTTGATCAATGTATTCAATATATTCAATTTTATAATAATGTCATTGCTTGAATATACATGCTGGACCTATACATAGTTGTCATTTATATTGGATCTATAATATAAGCAAAGACATATCTGTTCCATCTTATCAAAAAAAAAAGAAAAGAAAAATAAAGTAAAAAAGGATGTCTGTTCCAAAAATCTGCTACCCTAAATTTTACTTCATCTCTTCAAGTTAGATCACTGTTCACACAGATGAATATGTAACTCTGGGCTAGAAATCTAAAATTGAGGTGATTGTTGAATTCTGCGTGTCTGATGAGTTGTTGGTCATCGTTAGTAATATGGTACGGGCACGGCACAGTGTAAAAGTGCAGGCTTACTACAATGAATGTTTCAGCTTAACAAATGTGAGCTGTAAAAAGTACATTTCTTCATTTGTACAGGTCTAGTGCAAGTATTATCAAAAGAACTAAGGATTATATATATATTGTTATTTTCATAATTTTTGAGTTCAAATATCTACATATTTAAGCTTTGATGCTCAGACCCTTCCATTTTGTTAAAGTGCCTGTGTCCAGAGGATAGGACATGGGTGTGGCTATTTTACACTAAATTTGGTGTAATGTCTTCAAATTTTGGAGGATCCGACACTCGGACCCATACCCGTGTCGGACACTCGTATCCCGAGTCCGAGCATCATAGTATTTAAGTTGTACAGGCTTCATAGTTCTCGTTATTAATTTAAGAGAGGTGAGCTATCATGTCTGATCACTTTCAGAAGATTAATAATAATATTTTACATTCAATTACTGAAAATAGGGATCACTTCAAACTCTGTGTGGTTAAGTTCTATATGTGGAGTGCAATACGTTTACAGTATTTGTGTGCGCTGTACAATTCAACCAAATTGTCAACTATATACTTAACTTTCTTTTTGTTGAGAAAAACATGACTTTCTTGTCAATCGTTTATTCCTATGCGTATATTATGTGTTTTTAATTAATGTGTGGATACATTTAACCTAGCTCGAGCTACTTGATGTGAGCTTAAGCTTGATCTTGATGTGAGCTTAAGCTTGATCTTGATGTGAGCCTAATAACATGTGTTTTGTTTGACTTGTTTCTTTCATGATGGGGCATAAACGAGTTTAAGTCACACCTAACTGTAGTGATAATATGAATGACATAAGAAATGCGTAAAATATCTTTGATAATAGAGCTTATTTTTGAGTCAGTTAAGGTTAGGCCATTTAATCATTGAGCATAACATGACGTTCAGTGAGCTGAACTCATGTCCAGAAGTGACCTACCCATGGACATCTGACTTCATAATCCTCAAATAGATCCGAAATTTAATCCCATCTCCAAATTGTATGTGTTTTATAGTGCAGTTCCATCACACACTGTTTTGGTGAGTTGTATAACCTCTGTTCATATGTATCATGGCATGCGAATTTAGGAATGTTCATTTTAATAGGACTCTACTTGAGAATGGTCTAACCTCGTTAGCTCTGCCACCTGCAGTGGTGTAGAGTGTATTTTCCTACCCACTTTTCTTTCGGGGTATGGTATAATGAAGGGAAGTATAGGTGATATACAACTAGTTGGGATGTCAGTTATGAATAAGGACACCAGTTTGGGACATCTGGGAATAGAAATGTGAAAGGTTGGATTGAGAAGGGTGAGGACATGGTTCTTATTACTTATTAGTCTTGTAGCGGTCATTTACCCGGGATCTTTTTTTATTCTTATCCAGAATAAAGAAATCATAGTAAGTTTCTTATATTGCCTTCCATTTTTAAATCTTTGTTTCCTTTTGGTAGGTATCTATGGGAAAAGGAAAAAGTTCTGGAAATCAGGTTGTCAGTGCCCAACAAGCTGAAGATCTCAAGATGAAGGAAAAGAGAAAGCGGGAGCGTGAGGTACTTATATCGTACTTATGGTTGTACTTAGTACTAAAGCATCTTATATGGAACGCTCCACTTATACTTTTATTGCTGATTTCTTCTCGTAGAAAAATCTACCTAGAAAGAAAAGGAGGAAGCTAGAAGCAGCTCGAGAGGAACTGGAGGCTGAAAAAGAAAATGAGGTGCTTGTCTTATATTCTTCTTCCTCTCAATATCATAGCTATCAATTTACACCGCTTGTGATATCACTGCAGCATTGAAAGTTAATTATACACACACACACACACACACACACACATATATATATATATATATGCACTAAAATTCTCTTTCTATTCCGCTACCAAAAGTTAGCACCGTTGTGTTTTTCTAACGGAGGAGCTGACATGGTGTACATGTCATCATTTTGAGCTGATGTGCATGCCATGTCAACCTGATTGATGATGTGTCAAGCCACATCAACCATCAATCAAGCATACGGTTTGCCACATTGTCAATCTTGCGGATGTGGCTTGTTACATCAGCTCCACCAATAGAAAAAAATATCAGCGTTAACTTTTGGTCCTGGATTAGAAAGATGAAAATAAAGTGCAATGCATTTTATGAAAAAAAGTTCCATCATTTCCGATGGAGCCAAAAACTCACTTTTTTTGGCTTGGGAATATGATGGAATAGAGCAAAATGGCTCACTAAACTGTCTGCGCTTCTTTGTTATGAAGCAACAGTCAGTCCATGCAATTTTCGACACAATTTTCATCATCGGTCATCCGGAAACAGCCTCTTTGTGCTTTAATATAGAGGCAAGGCTGCGTACATCCGACCCCCCCTCCCTTACCCCACCGTAGGTGGGAGCCTTTTCGGCATTGGGGTAATGTTGTTGTTGTTGTATTTTATGAAAAAAAAAATAGTGCAATGGTAAAAGTGAAAGTTGACCCAAAGTACGATTAATGAGAACATAGTTACTTCTTTAATTTTTACTCCATCTCATTTTTTTCTTTTTTGCCACTAGACAAAAGATCAATGCTTAAGAATGCTTAGTAAAGGCTTTGTCTACTTTTTTGTTGTCGATATATATCCTTACTTTAATTATCTTATGTGGAGGTAAAAAGTTGTACAATATTTAATTTAGGTAGGGATATAATGGGAAAGTGAATTAGTAATATGCATTTGATTTCTAAGTGTCAATAAAAAATGAGATGACCAAAAATTGAAAGCTGGCCAGTATAAACGAGATGGAGGGGGTATCGCATAAAGTTGAATTCTTGCCGGTAAATGCTATCTGGCTAATTGCTACAGGTATGGCATAGTAGTCAAATTGTGGTGTGATGGTCATCCTTTTTTAAACTATGCAGAAAATAATGCTGGATATTTGATTGTTTTATACTTATTTCTGTCCCACTGTAGTATTTTCAAGCTACCCTGGCTCTTATCCGATTATCAGCCTTTTGATTTCTTGAAGACTTGACCATTAGGAAACCTCTCTCAGTATGCCTGCAGTTCTCATTTACTCTAACATGTAACCTTGTCACTTTCCATAACCACAAGAAATTGAAGAACAGAAGGGAAACAAAATTATGATTGCCCATCCAATTTGCAACCATGAAATCTCCCGGCATAAAGACATGGCTGTATTTGTATGTTTTTTTTATGTATAGAAATATGAATTCATATGTGATGCATGTATTTTACTGAGAATTATAAAAGTTACTATGTATGTTTCAAATATACGTGATAACATATTAGCGAAATGGAGATAGAATTGATGCAGAACGAGGGAGAAATTAGAATGGCTAATAGGTGTTCATGGTAAAAACAATTTACTGTGGCCCTTTCTTCACAAATTAACTGGAGTAGGTAATCAGATTGTTGTTGCTTTACTTGAAGCACATGGAAGTTGAGGTTAAGAAACAAATATAATATTGGGTCTGCCGCTGTTCTCACCAAATTCTTTCTGTTCATTCCTAAGTCTTCAGTGGTCGAAAGTGAGTTCTTTATACGATTTTTATGATTTAAGGAAGAAGAGTAGATTGATTTGGTTGATTGCCCTCCTCCTCTCACCTTCTCTCTCTCTCTCACACACTCACACACACGCACACGCACATTAAGATTGTTTATCATCTGCAAGACGACCCTGAAATCCAAGAAATGGTTGTGATCCAGAGTGCAGTAGGTGGATGTGACCATTCTTAACTTGGAATTCCCAACTAAAGGAAAACCAAAATTTTAATTAACCCAATGTTACTGTTAAGTATGATAATTAAGATCCAAATTGAAGATAGTTTCGGCAGAGACTATTTGGATCCATCACGTGATAGGTGGATATGACCATTCTTTGTTGGAAGTTTTGTATATGTGGTGTGAAGTTCATAGCATATGACATGTATGTGTCTTGGCTTGAACTGAATTGGCAAAGGGGAACAAAATCACATCTGAAGCTCTGCCAAGGAGAGCGGCCGCGCTTAGGCCGAAGGCGGCCGCGCTTAAGGGCAGAGACTTCGCCATAACTTGCTGGAGTTGAGCGCGGTCGCGCCATCCTCAAGGGCGGCCGCGCTTATGACGGGATTTTCCTTCCTGGGCCGAATTTTCTGTGGGTTTTTTAGGATTAATTAATTCCTAAACCTAATTTTATCACATATGTATAAATATTCCTTCCTCCCAACCGTTTTTCACAGTGAATAATTGAAGAGAAACAAAACTCTCTTGGCTTTTATTCATTGATTGATTACTCCCGTTCATAGAGATTAGTTCGTGAGATTCAAGGCGACTGAGATAGGACCGCCGGTGATTACCTACGCGTGTCTTTGCTTTGTGGTACGTAATCTGTGATCGTTTTATCCTCGGAGAAATTTGCCTGTACCTGAGTTGCACCAATTGGGGGCAATATTTTCTCTTAGGACAGTCTTCCTAAGGCGACTCGATCAAATCACGATAAGTTTTCTAATCAATTGTTTACTTGTTTCTGTTCTGTTTTCCTGATCCTGTTCCATTTCTTTCGGTTTTGCTATTGACTTAATTGGTACGTTCTTGACTTGATCAATAAATTCCCTACTGTTGATTAAATTGTTAATTTAATCTGTGGTGCAATAATTTGATTTTCAACAGTCTAAGAGAAAATAAGTTTTTATTTGATCATGTCTGGTGGTTCCTCTAGCTCTCCCTTTAAGTCCCTAGTTGACACCTCCGATCTTCCGGAGAAGTTTGGTGGCAAGAACTTCAAGCGTTGGTCTGAACACATGAAGATCTAGCTGTCAATTAAGGGCATGCCTCGGTATCTTGACATCCAAATGTCCCGCTACGAATGGTGATGGTCCAGTTAATGTGGCTGCTGTTAAACTGTGGAAGGAGGAGGATGATGTTGTTCGAGGATGCATTCTGTCAGCTTTGTCGAATGCACTCTTTGATGTTTATTGCTCTGCTCCTCTCATTCTTTGCGTCCCATTTGTGGGAAACGCTTTCCACGAAGTACGCACCGATGACTCCGGTGTGGAAAAGTACCAAGTGGGAAAGTTCTGAATTATCACATGAGTGAGGGAAAGTCGGTTACCGACCAAGTGCACGAACTCCAAATCATTTTGCGGTCGCTCAAGGATGCCGATACGGGACTTCTGATAAGTTCGTTGTCATGGCTATCATTGAGAAGTTCCCTCGATCTTGGGGGGAATTCGGTATGACCCTCAAGCATCGTACTGGAAACTTGACACTCGATGAATTGATGAATGCAATTGCGATTCAGGAGGTGCATAATGGTAACCAACCTAGCGTACCTGTGGAGGCTGCTGCTAATATGATAACCGGCAAAAGCAAGTTTAAAGGATAAAGAAAACCATGATAAACTTAAAGTTAAGAAAAATAACTTTAGGAAGCCAAGAGCAAAACAGAACTGCTGGAATTGTGGAGAAGGTGGACACTTTTCTAGGGACTGCTCGTCCAAGAAAGGAAAAGGACCACAAGCCTCTGCTGATGACCATCCCTTGTCGGCAATACGGTGTTGGGTCAGAAGGATTATGATGATCCCGACTCGACGCACCCTGGAGTTGACGCTCGACTGCAATGTTACAAAGTATGTAACTTCTTATCCCGAAATCTTTACCGTCTATGAACCCAACGAGTGGCTAGTTGACACTGGGGCAAATGTGCACGTTTGTGCCGATAAATTGCTATTTGTGTCTTACCGGCTGAGCGTGGTAGATCAGTGACGATGGGAAACTCTAGTGCTGCAAAGGTGCTTGGGACTGAACGCGTGGACCTGAGGTTTCCTAATGGGCGCATTCTTACCTTGCAACAAGTGTATCACGTTCCTGATATTCGTCGCAACATTATTAGTGGTTCTAGTCTAGTTAGGGAAGGATTTGAGATTTCATTTAAGTGTAATAAGGTCATAATTTTGGATTCTGGTAGTTTTGTGGGGAAAGGCTATTCCTCGGATGGTTTATTTAAAATTAGAGTTGAAACTGATGTTTGTTTGCACAATAATTTTAGTTCTATTGATTATCCTGTTTCTTATTCCATTGAATCTTCAAATGTTTGGCATGGTCGTTTAGGACATATTAACTATGATTCTGTGAAAAGAATGATGAATTTAGATATTATTCCTAAACATGCTATTGATAAGAATTCTAAGTGTCATGTATGTGTTGAAGCTAAATCTACAAAATGTCCGTTTAAATCGGTTGTGAGAAATTAAATACTAGATTTAGTTCATACTGATATTTGTGAATTTAATGGCGTGTTGACCAAAGACAAAAAGAAATACTTTCTCACCTTAATTGATGATGCTAGTAAATACTGTTATGTCTATTTGCTTAGTTCTAAGGATGAAGCATTAGATAAATTCATTATATTTAAGAACGAAGCAGAAACACAAACCGGCAAGAAACTTAAACGGTTAAGGTCGATAGAGGAGGTGAATATGAGTCTAACCCCTTCATGTATTATTGCCAAGAAAACGGAATAGTACATGAAGAGACTCCTCCCTACACCCCTCAATCAAATGGTGTTGCGAACGTAAGAATAGAACCCTTACCGATATGATTAACGGTTTACTCATAAGTTACGGGATCGCCCAAATATATGTGGGGCGAGGCTTTGAATACGGCTTGCCATATTCTGAATAGAGTCCCTCCTAAACATAGAAAGGAAAGTCCGTTTGAACTTTGGAGAGGTCGACAGGCTAGCTTGAAACACTTAAAAGTGTGGGGGTGCCTTGCAAAGGTACTTGTACCCGCACATAAAAGGAAAAAGCTTGGACCTAAAGCTGTTGATGCTATCTTTATAAAGTTATTCTCAAAACAAGTTATGCATGAGATTTCTTATTATAAAATCCGAAATTTCGGCATAGATGTAAACTCTATAGTTGAGTTACGTGATGCAACATTTTTGAGGATGTGTTTCTATGAAGGACGGACTTCCTAAGGAATCTAACCCAACCACTAATTCCATTCCTGCTCAAGTAGAGGAGATGACAAATGTGGGGGTTGATTCCAGTGCAACTCATTCTGACGATGAGATTGAACCAAGAAGGAGTAAAAGGGCAAGGACCACCAAGGATTTTGGAAATGATTTTATCACTTACAATGTCGAGGGTGATCCTCTAACCTTCAAAGCTGCTATGGCTACTTCTGATGCCAAGCAGTGGAAGGATGTTGTTAAGAGTGAGATGGATTCTATTGTCTCTAATGGGACATGGGAATTGGTCGATCTCCCTCCTGGTTGCAGCACGATAGGATGTAAGTGAGTCTTCAAAAGGAAACTGAAACCGGATGGAACCGTTGACAAGTTTAAGGCTAGGTTAGTGGCTAAGGGATTCAAGCAAATGGAGGGAATAGACTATTTCGATACCTATTCGCCAGTTGCTAGAATGACTACAATCCGAATGCTTATCGCATTGGCCTCTGTATATGAGCTTCCTATCCATCAGATGGATGTTAAGACCGCTTTCTTGCATGGCGATCTAGAGGAAGAAATTTATATGGATCAACCTGAAGGTTTTGAGGCCCCTGGCAATGAGAGAAAGGTTTGTAAACTTGTTAAGTCCTTGTATGGACTTAAACAAGCCCCTAAGCAGTGGCATGAGAAATTTGATAAAATTGTCTCATCGTTTGGCTTTGTTACTAATGAGTTTGATAAGTGTGTTTATAGCAAGAGTATTGGTGATAGTAGTATTGTCTTATGTCTGTATGTCGATGATATTTTGTTGTTTGGAACGGATATGAGGATAATTGATACTACTAAGGAATTCTTGAAAAGTAAGTTTGAGATGAAGGATATGGGAGTAGCTAGTGTGATTCTTGGCCTTAAGTTGACTCGTTCAACTAGTGGCATAACCATATCGCAATCTCATTATACCGAAAGTGTAATTGAGAAATTTGGTTATAAGAATTGCAAAGTGGCTAAGACTCCATATGACCCTTCATCTGCTCTTACTAAGAATGAAAGTGGAGTACCGATGGCTCGGTTGAGATATTCTCAAATTATTGGAAGTTTGATGTATCTTGCCAATTGTACTAGACCGGATATATCCTACTCGTTTACTAGGTTGGCTAGATATACTCGATGTCCAAGCAAAGCACGTTGGGAAGCTCTTGATAGAGTTCTCGAAGTACTTGAAGGGAACGATTTTTCTTGGGCTGCATTACGGAGATATCCTTCGTTCTTGAAGGATATAGTGATGCTGTTGGATTACCTATAACTCAGGAGTTATGGGTACATGCAGTATGTTTTCACCTTAGGCGGAGGCTGCGGTCGCTTGGAGGTCGACCAAACAAACTCGTTGTCTAGGTCTACTTTTGAGGCCGAATTAGTTGCTCTTGACAACTACTTTGGATTGGAAATTTGAATGGCTTCGAGGACTTATGTACGAGTTGCCCGTAGTCGGTAAGCCCACGCACTGTTATCTGCGTACATTGTGACAACACGCGGCCACAATTGAGAAACGAAAAGTGTCAAGTACAATCGTAAAACTAGGAGACACATCCAAATTAGATTAAAATCTATAAGGGATCTAGTGTCTCGGAAGGTGATATTGTTGATTATGTTGGTACCAAGGATAACAGCGGTGATCCTTTAACGAAAGGGCTAGAATTTGCTCTAGTTCAAAAATCTAGGTTGGGGATGGGACTGAACCCCGTCGATTCAAACGCAGCTGGCAACCCAATCTACCTGAGTGGAGATCCCACAAAGGAGATTCAATGTGGTAATAACAAGTGTGGGGTGAGTCGGAGCACCTAATAATAGATTGACATGTTACGTATGTCCGAGTCATCCCCGAATAGCCTAGAGGTGCTCGTTGCTGCTAATATAGCAAAAGTTTGGAACTTTGAATGGGATCAAGTCTTTTAGACAAAATGCTAGCAGTACATCTTCTGAGATGCCCAGCTAAGTGAGTGTTGTTGTTGGCCGCAACTAGAGGAATTTGGGTTATTCCTTGAAAGCACTCATGATAGAGGATCGGGACGTATGGCTTATAAGCGTCAATTGTTCGATAGAGGGCCTATCATAGCTTTTGTCGTGTTTGTTACCAGCAAAGGCCTCTACATCCAAAGGCATCAGATTCAAGACACACGTTCATCTGATCCTGTGGAGGTTTGCGTTGGATAACATAGGTAGTGGTTCAAGCCGGAAGGTACCATTATTGAAAGCATGGCAATGGACAATCTGTACACGTCATATTTCTATGAACTTGTGGGGGATTGTTGGAAGTTTTGTATATGTGGTGTGAAGTTCATAGCATATGACATGTATGTGTCTTGGCTTGGCCCAGATTGCAAAGGAACAAAATCACGTACGAAGCTGCGCGAGGAGAGCGGCGCGCTTAGGCCGAAGGCGGCCGCGCGCTTAGGGCGAGACTTCGCCGTAACTGCCGGAGTTGAGCGCGGTCGCGCCGTCCTCAAGGGCGGCCGCGCTTATGACGGGATTTTCCTTCTGGGCCGAATTTTACGTAGGTTTTAGGATTAATTAATTCTAAACCTAATTTTATCACATATGTATAAATATTCCTTCCTCGGCCGTTTTCACAGTGAATAATTGAAGAGAAACAAAGCTCTCTTGGCTTTTATTCATTGATTGATTACTCCCGTTCATAGAGATTAGTTCGTGAGATTCAAGGCGACTGAGATAGGACCGCCGGTGATTACCTACCTGTGTGCTGCTTTGTGGTACGTAATCCGTGATCGTTTTATCCTCGGAGAAATTTGCACATGCACGAGTTGCACCAATTGGGGGCAATATTTTCTCTTAGGACAGTCTTCCTAAGGCGACTCGATCAAATAACGATAAGTTTTCTAATCAATTGTTTACTTGTTTACGTTACATTTTCTGATCTGTTCCATTTCTTTCGGTTTTGCTATTGACTTAATTGAGTACGTTCTTGACTTGATCAATAAATTCCCTACTTGTTGATTAAATTGTTAATTTAATCGTGGTGCAATAATTTGATTTTCAACGATCTCCAAGAGAAAATAAGTTTTTATTTGATCATGTACGGTGGTTCCTCTAGCTCTCCCTTTAAGTCCCTAGTTGACACCTCCGATCTTAGGAGAAGTTTGGTGGCAAGAACTTCAAGCGTTGGGTACGAACACACGAAGATCTAGCCGTCAATTAAGGCATGCCCGAGTACGCCGACATCCAAATGTCCCGCTACGAATGGTGATGATCCGGTTAATGTGGCCGCTTTGTTAAAGCGTGGAAGGAGCAGGATGATGTTGTTCGAGGATGCATTACGTCGGCTTTGTCGAATGCACTCTTTGATGTTTATTGCTCTGCTCCTCTTTCTTTGCGTCCATTTGTGGAAAACGCTTTCCACGAAGTACGGCACCGATGACTCCGGTGTGGAAAAGTACCAAGTGGGAAAGTTCTGAATTATCACATGAGTGAGGGAAAGTCGGTTACCGACCAAGTGCACGAACTCCAAATCATTTTGCGGTCACTCAAGGATGCCGACACGGGACTTCCCGATAAGTTCGTTGTGCATGGCTATCATTGAGAAGTTCCCTCGATCTTGGGGGAATTCGGTATGACCCTCAAGCATCGTCTTGGAAACTTGACACTCGATGAATTGATGAATGCGGTGCGATTCGGGAGGTGCATAATGGTAACCAACCTAGCGTACTGTGGAGGCTGCCGCTAATATGATAGCTTAGGCAAAAGCAAGTTTAAAGGAAAAGGTGTGAAAACTCACTCTAAGGATAAAGAAAACCATGATAAACTTAAAGTTAAGAAAAATAACTTTAGGAAGCCAAGAGCAAAAGCAGGCTGCTGGAATTGTGGAGAAGGTGGACACTTTTCTAGGGGCTGCTCGTCGAAAGGAAAAGGACCACAAGCCTCTGTGATGACCATCCTGCCGTCAACATGGTGTTGGGTCAGAAGGATTATGATGATCCCGACTCCGACGCACTTTGGAGTTGACGCTCGACTGCAATGTTACAAAGTATGTAACTTCTTATCACGAAATCTTTACGTCATGAACCCAACGAGTGGCTAGTTGACACTGGGGCAAATGTGCACGTTTGTGCGATAAATTGCTATTTGTGTCTTACCCGGCTGAGCGTGGTAGATCGGTGACGATGGGAAACTCTAGTCTGCAAAGGTGCTTGGGGCTGAACGCGTGGACTGAGGTTTCCTAATGGGCGCATTCTTACCTTGCAACAAGTGTATCACGTTCACGATATTCGTCGCAACATTATTAGTGGTTCTAGTCTAGTTAGGGAAGGATTTGAGATTTCATTTAAGTGTAATAAGGTCATAATTTTGGATTACGGTAGTTTTGTGGGGAAAGGCTATTCCTCGGATGGTTTATTTAAAATTAGAGTTGAAGCTGATGTTTGTTTGCACAATAATTTTAGTTCTATTGATTATCTGTTTCTTATTCCATTGAATCTTCAAATGTTTGGCATGGTCGTTTAGGACATATTAACTATGATTACGTGAAAAGAATGATGAATTTAGATATTATTCCTAAACATGCTATTGATAAGAATTCTAAGTGTCATGTATGTGTTGAAGCTAAATCTACAAAAGGTCCGTTTAAATCGGTTGTGAGAAATTACGAAATACTAGATTTAGTTCATACGATATTTGTGAATTTAATGGCGTGTTGACGAAAGACAAAAAGAAATACTTTCTCACCTTTATTGATGATGCTAGTAAATGCGTTATGTCTATTTGCTTAGTTCTAAGGATGAAGCATTAGATAAATTCATTATATTTAAGAACGAAGCGAAACACAAACCGGCAAGAAACTTAAACGGTTAAGGTCGATAGAGGAGGTGAATATGAGTCTAACCCCTTCATGTATTATTGCCAAGAAAACGGAATAGTACATGAAGAGACTCCTCCTACACCCCTCAATCAAATGGTGTTGCGAACGTAAGAATAGAACCCTTGCGATATGATTAACGGTTTACTCATAAGTTACGGAATTTGCCCAAATATATGTGGGGAGAGGCTTTGAATACGGCTTGCCATATTACGAATAGAGTCCCTCCTAAACATAAAAAGGAAAGTCCGTTTGAACTTTGGAGAGGTCGATAGGCTAGCTTGAAACACTTAAAAGTGTGGGGGTGCCTTGCACAGGTACTTGTACCCGCACATAAAAGGAAAAAGCTTAGACCTAAAACTGTTGATGCTATCTTTATAGGTTATTACGAAACAAGTTATGCATTGAGATTTCTTATTATAAAATACGAAATTTACGGCATAGATGTAAACTACATAGTTGAGTTACGTGATGCAACATTTTTGAGGATGTGTTTCCTATGAAGGACGGACTTCCTAAGGAATCTAACTTGACCACTAATTCCATTCTGCTCAAGTAGAGGAGATGACAAATGTGGGGGTTGATTCGGTGCAACTCATTCCGACGATGAGATTGAACCAAGAAGGAGTAAAAGGGCAAGGACCACCAAGGATTTTGGAAATGATTTTATCACTTACAATGTCGAGGTGATCCTCTAACCTTCAAAGCTGCTATGGCTACTTCGATGCCAAGCGGTGGAAGGATGCTTGTTAAGAAGTGAGATGGATTCTATTGTCTCTAATGGGACATGGGAATTGGTCGATCTCCCTCCCGGTCACAGCACGATAGACGTAAGCGAAGTCTTCAAAAGGAAACCGAAACCGGATGGAACCGTTGACAAGTTTAAGGCTAGGTTAGTGGCTAAGGGATTCAAGCAAATGGAGGGAATAGACTATTTCGATACCTATTCGCCGAGTTGCTAGAATGACTACAATCCAGAATGCTTATCGCGTTGGCCTCGTATATGAGCTTCCTATCCATCGGATGGATGTTAAGACCGCTTTCTTGCATGGCGATCTAGAGGAAGAAATTTATATGGATCAACCCGAAGGTTTGAGGCCCCTGGCAATGAGAGAAAGGTTTGTAAACTTGTTAAGTCCTTGTATGGACTTAAACAAGCCCCTAAGCAATGGCATGAGAAATTTGATAAAATTGTCTCATCGTTTGGCTTTGTTACTAATGAGTTTGATAAGTGTGTTTATAGCAAGAGTATTGGTGATAGTAGTATTGTCTTATGTACGTATGTCGATGATATTACATTTGTTTGGAACGGATATGAGGATAATTGATACTACTAAGGAATTCTTGAAAAGTAAGTTTGAGATGAAGGATATGGGAGTAGCTAGTGTGATTCTTGGCCTTAAGTTGACTCGTTCAACTAGTGGCATAACCATATCGCAATCTCATTATACCGAAAGTGTAATTGAGAAATTTGGTTATAAGAATTGCAAAGTGGCTAAGACTCCATATGACCCTTCATCTGCTCTTACTAAGAATGAAAGTGGAGTACCGATGACTCAGTTGAGATATTCTCAAATTATTGGAAGTTTGATGTATCTTGCCAATTGTACTAGACCGGATATATCCTACTCGTTTACTAGGTTGGCTAGATATACTCAATGTCCAAGCAAAGCACATTGGGAAGCTCTTGATAGAGTTCTCAAGTACTTGAAGGGAACGATTTTTCTTGGGCTGCATTACGGGAGATATCCTTCTGTTCTTGAAGGATATAGTGATCTGTTGGATTACTATAACTCAGGAGTTATGGGCATGCGAGTATGTTTTCACCTTAGGCGGAGGCTGCGGTCGCTTGGAGGTCGACCAAACAAACTCTGTTGTCTAGGTCTACTTTTGAGGCCGAATTAGTTGCTCTTGACACTACTGGATTGGAAGCTGAATGGCTTCGAGGACTTATGTACGAGTTGCCCGTAGTCGATAAGCCCGTACTGTTATCTCTGTACATTGTGACAACACAGCCACTTTGAAAGCGAAAAGTGTCAAGTACAATCTGTAAAACTAGGAGACACATCCAAATTAGATTAAAATCTATAAGGGATCTAGTGTCTCGGAAGGTGATAACTGTTGATTATGTTGGTACCAAGGATAACACGGTGATCCTTTAACCAAAGGGCTAGAATTTGCTCTAGTTCAAAAATCTAGGTTGGGGATGGGGCGAACCCCGTCGATTCAAACGCGGTGGCAACCCAATCTACCTCCGGAGCGGAGATCCCACAAAGGAGATTCAATGTGGTAATAACAAGCGTGGGGTGAGTCGGAGCACCTAATAATAGATTGACATGTTACGTATGAGTCTATCCCCTGAATAGCCTAGAGGTGCTCGTTGCTTTGCTAATATAGCAAAAGTTTGGAACTTTGAATGGGATCAAGTCTTTTAGACAAAATGCTAGCGATACATCTTCGAGATGCCCGGCTAAGTGAGTGTTGTTGTTGGCCGCAACTAGAGGAATTTGGGTTATTCCTTGAAAGCACTCATGATAGAGGATCGGGACGTATGGCTTATAAGCGTCAATTGTTCGATAGAGGCCTATCATAGCTTTTGTCGTGTTTGTTACCAGCCAAAGGCCTCTACATCCAAAGGCATCGGATTCAAGACACACGTTCATCCGATCTGTGGAGGTTTGCGTTGGATAACATAGGTAGTGGTTGGCAGGAAGGTACCATTATTGAAAGCATGGCAATGGACAATGCATGTACACGTCATATTTCTATGAACTTGTGGGGATTGTTGGAAGTTTTGTATATGTGGTGTGAAGTTCATAGCATATGACATGTATGTCTTGGCTTGAGCCGAATTGGCAAAGGAGGAACAAAATCACGTACGAAGCTCGCGGAGAGCGGCCGCGCTTAGCCGAAGGCGGCCGCGCAAGGGCGAGACTTCGCCATAACTTCTTGGAGTTGAGCGCGGTCGCGCCGTCACCGAGGCGGCCGCGCTTATGACGGGATTTTCCTTCCGGGCCGAATTTTACGTAGGTTTTTTAGGATTAATTAATTCCTAAACCTAATTTTATCACATATGTATAAATATTCCTTCCTCCCGGCCGTTTTCACGATGAATAATTGAAGAGAAACAAAACTCTCTTGGCTTTTATTCATTGATTGATTACTCCCGTTCATAGAGATTAGTTCGTGAGATTGAGCGGCGAGATAGGACCGCCGGTGATTACCTACTGTGTCTTTGCTTTGTGAGTACGTAATCCGTGATCGTTTTATCCTCGGAGAAATTTGCACATGCACTGAGTTGCACCGGTGGGGGCAATATTTTCTCTTAGGGCCGAGTCTTCCTAAGGCGACTCGATCAAATCACGATAAGTTTTCTAATCAATTGTTTACTTGTTTACGTTACATTTTCTGATCCTGTTCCATTTCTTTCGGTTTTGCTATTGACTTAATTGGTACGTTCTTGACTTGATCAATAAATTCCCTACTGTTGATTAAATTGTTAATTTAATCTGTGGTGCAATAATTTGATTTTCAACAGTCTAAGAGAAAATAAGTTTTTATTTGATCATGTCTGGTGGTTCCTCTAGCTCTCCCTTTAAGTCCCTAGTTGACACCTCCGATCTTAGGAGAAGTTTGGTGGCAAGAACTTCAAGCGTTGGTCCGAACACACGAAGATCTAGTCACAATTGGGTACGCTCGGTATGCGACATCCAAATGTCCCGCTACGAATGGTGATGATCCAGTTAATGTAGGCTGCCGTTAAAGCGTGGAAGGAGCGAGGATGATGTTGTTCGAGGATGCATTACATCGGCTTTGTCGAATGCGCTCTTTGATGTTTATTGCTCTGCTCCTCTCATTTCTTTGCGTCACTTTGTGAAAACGCTTTCCACGAAGTACAAAGACCGATGACTCCGGTGTGGAAAAGTACCAAGTGGGAAAGTTCTGAATTATCACATGAGTGAGGGAAAGTCGGTTACCGACCAAGTGCACGAACTCCAAATCATTTTGCGATCGCTCAAGGATGCCGACATGGGACTTCTGATAAGTTCGTTGTCGTGGCTATCATTGAGAAGTTCCCTCGATCTTGGGGAATTCGGTATGACCCTCAAGCATCGTCTTGGAAACTTGACACTCGATGAATTGATGAATGCAATTGCGATTCGGGAGGTGCATAATGGTAACCAACCTAGCGTACTGTGGAGGCTGCTGCTAATATGATAACCGTAAAAGCAAGTTTAAAGGAAAAGGTGTGAAAACTCACTCTAAGGATAAAGAAAACCATGATAAACTTAAAGTTAAGAAAAATAACTTTAGGAAGCCAGAGAGCAAAACAGGCTAGCTGGAATTGTGGAGAAGGTGGACACTTTTCTAGGGACTGCTCGTCCAAGAAAGGAAAAGGACCACAAGCCTCTGGCGATGACCATCCTGCTGTCGGCATGGTGTTGGGTCAGAAGGATTATGATGATCCCGACTCGACGCACCTGGAGTTGACGCTCCGACCCGCAATGTTACAAAGTATGTAACTTCTTATCACGAAATCTTTACTGTCTATGAACCCAACGAGTGGCTAGTTGTGGCTGGGGCAAATGTGCACGTTTGTCTTTGATAAATTGCTATTTGTGTCTTACCGGCTGAGCGTGGTAGATCGGTGACGATGGGAAACTCTAGTGCCGCAAAGGTGCTTGGGACGAACGCGTGGACTGAGGTTTCCTAATGGGCGCATTCTTACCTTGCAACAAGTGTATCACGTTCCTGATATTCGTCGCAACATTATTAGTGGTTCTAGTCTAGTTAGGGAAGGATTTGAGATTTCATTTAAGTGTAATAAGGTCATAATTTTGGATTCTGGTAGTTTTGTGGGGAAAGGCTATTCCTCGGATGGTTTATTTAAAATTAGAGTTGAAACTGATGTTTGTTTGCACAATAATTTTAGTTCTATTGATTATCCTGTTTCTTATTCCATTGAATCTTCAAATGTTTGGCATGGTCGTTTAGGACATATTAACTATGATTCTGTGAAAAGAATGATGAATTTAGATATTATTCCTAAACATGCTATTGATAAGAATTCTAAGTGTCATGTATGTGTTGAAGCTAAATCTACAAAAGGTCCGTTTAAATCGGTTGTGAGAAATTCTGAAATACTAGATTTAGTTCATACTGATATTTGTGAATTTAATGGCGTGTTGACCAAAGACAAAAAGAAATACTTTCTCACCTTAATTGATGATGCTAGTAAATACTGTTATGTCTATTTGCTTAGTTCTAAGGATGAAGCATTAGATAAATTCATTATATTTAAGAACGAAGCAGAAACACAAACTGGCAAGAAACTTAAACGGTTAAGGTCTGATAGAGGAGGTGAATATGAGTCTAACCCCTTCATGTATTATTGCCAAGAAAACGGAATAGTACATGAAGAGACTCCTCCCTACACCCCTCAATCAAATGGTGTTGCGAACGTAAGAATAGAACCCTTACGATATGATTAACAGGTTTACTCATAAGTTACGGGATTTGCCCAAATATATGTGGGGAGAGGCTTTGAATACGGCTTGCCATATTCGAATAGAGTCCCTCCTAAACATAGAAAGGAAAGTCCGTTTGAACTTTGGAGAGGTCGACAGGCTAGCTTGAAACACTTAAAAGTGTGGGGGTGCCTTGCAAAGGTACTTGTACCCGCACATAAAAGGAAAAAGCTTGGACCTAAAACTGCTGATGCTATCTTTATAGGTTATTAAAACAAGTTATGCATTGAGATTTCTTATTATAAAATCCGAAATTTCCGGCATAGATGTAAACTCTATAGTTGAGTTACGTGATGCAACATTTTTGAGGATGTGTTTCCTATGAAGGACGGACTTCCTAAGGAATCTAACCCAACCACTAATTCCATTCTGCTCAGTAGAGGAGATGACAAATGTGGGGGTTGATTCCGGTGCAACTCATTCCGACGATGAGATTGAACCAAGAAGGAGTAAAAGAGGCGAGGACCACCAAGGATTTTGGAAATGATTTTATCACTTACAATGCCGAGGGTGATCCTCTAACCTTCAAAGCCGCTATGGCTACTTCGATGCCAAGCGGTGGAAGGATGTTGTTAAGAGTGAGATGGATTCTATTGTCTCTAATGGGACATAGGGAATCGGTCGATCTCCCTCCCGGTCAGCAAAGACGACAGACGTAAGTGAGTCTTCAAAAGGAAACCGAAACCGGATGGAACCGTTGACAAGTTTAAGGCTAGGTTAGTGGCTAAGGGATTCAAGCAAATGGAGGGAATAGACTATTTCGATACCTATTCGCCGGTTGCTAGAATGACTACAATCCGAATGCTTATCGCATTGGCCTCGTATATGAGCTTCCTATCCATCGGATGGATGTTAAGACCGCTTTCTTGCATGGCGATCTAGAGGAAGAAATTTATATGGATCAACTTTGAAGGTTTGAGGCCCCTGGCAATGAGAGAAAGGTTTGTAAACTTGTTAAGTCCTTGTATGGACTTAAACAAGCCCCTAGCAATGGCATGAGAAATTTGATAAAATTGTCTCATCGTTTGGCTTTGTTACTAATGAGTTTGATAAGTGTGTTTATAGCAAGAGTATTGGTGATAGTAGTATTGTCTTATGTACGTATGTCGATGATATTACATTGTTTGGAACGGATATGAGGATAATTGATACTACTAAGGAATTCTTGAAAAGTAAGTTTGAGATGAAGGATATGGGAGTAGCTAGTGTGATTCGTGGCCTTAAGTTGACTCGTTCAACTAGTGGCATAACCATATCGCAATCTCATTATACCGAAAGTGTAATTGAGAAATTTGGTTATAAGAATTGCAGAAGTGGCTAAGACTCCATATGACCCTTCATCCGCTCTTACTAAGAATGAAAGTGGAGTGCCGATGGCTCGGTTGAGATATTCTCAAATTATTGGAAGTTTGATGTATCTTGCCAATTGTACTAGACCGGATATATCCTACTCGTTTACTAGGTTGGCTAGATATACTCAATGTCCAAGCAAAGCACATTGGGAAGCTCTTGATAGAGTTCTCAAGTACTTGAAGGGAACGATTTTTCTTGAAATGCATTACGGGAGATATCATACATTCTTGAAGGATATAGTGACGCAAGTTGGATTGCCTATAACTCAGGGAGTTATGGGTACATGCAGTATGTTTTCACCTTAGGCGGAGGCTGCGGTCGCTTGGAGGTCGACCAAACAAACTCATTGTCTAGGTCTACTTTTGAGGCCGAATTAGTTGCTCTTGACACTCTTGGATTGGAAGCCGAATGGCTTCGAGGACTTATGTACGAGTTGCCCGTAGTCGGTAAGCCCACGCCCGTTATCTCGTACATTGTGACAACACGGCCACAATTGAGAAGCGAAAAGTGTCGAAATCTATTTGTAAAACTAGGAGACACATCCAAATTAGATTAAAATCTATAAGGGATCTAGTGTCTCGGAAGGTGATAACGTTGATTATGTTGGTACGAAGGATAACACGGTGATCCTTTAACCAAAGGGCTAGAATTTGCTCTAGTTCAAAAATCTAGGTTGGGGATGGGGTGAACCCCGTCGATTCAAACGCAGCGGCAACCCAATCTACCTCGAGTGGAGATCCCACAAAGGAGATTCAATGTGGTAATAACAAGGCGTAGGGGGTGAGTCGGAGCACCTAATAATAGATTGACATGTTACATGTCCGCAGTCTATCCCCCGAATAGCCTAGAGGTGCTCGTTCTTTGCTAATATAGCAAAAGTTTGGAACTTTGAATGGGATCAAGTCTTTTAGACAAAATGCTAGCGATACATCTTACGAGATGCCCGACTAAGTGAGTGTTGTTGTTGGCCGCAACTAGAGGAATTTGGGTTATTCCTTGAAAGCACTCATGATAGAGGATCGGGACGTATGGCTTATAAGCGTCAATTGTTCGATAGAGGGCCTATCATAGCTTTTGTCGTGTTTGTTACCAGCAAAGGCCTCTACATCCAAAGGCATCAGATTCAAGACACACGTTCATCTGATCCTGTGGAGGTTTGCGTTGGATAACATAGGTAGTGGTTCAAGCCGGAAGGTACCATTATTGAAAGCATGGCAATGGACAATCTGTACACGTCATATTTCTATGAACTTGTGGGGGATTGTTGGAAGTTTTGTATATGTGGTGTGAAGTTCATAGCATATGACATGTATGTGTCTTGGCTTGAACTGAATTGGCAAAGGGGAACAAAATCACGTCTGAAGCTCTGCCAAGGAGAGCGGCCGCGCTTAGGCCGAAGGCGGCCGCGCTTAAGGGCAGAGACTTCGCCATAACTTGCTGGAGTTGAGCGCGGTCGCGCCATCCTCAAGGGCGGCCGCGCTTATGACGGGATTTTCCTTCCTGGGCCGAATTTTCTGTGGGTTTTTTAGGATTAATTAATTCCTAAACCTAATTTTATCACATATGTATAAATATTCCTTCCTCCCAGCCGTTTTTCACAGTGAATAATTGAAGAGAAACAAAGCTCTCTTGGCTTTTATTCATTGATTGATTACTCCCGTTCATAGAGATTAGTTCGTGAGATTCAAGGCGACTGAGATAGGACCGCCGGTGATTACCTACCTGTGTGCTGCTTTGTGGTACGTAATCCGTGATCGTTTTATCCTCGGAGAAATTTGCACTGCACGAGTTGCACCAATTGGGGGCAATATTTTCTCTTAGGACAGTCTTCCTAAGGCGACTCGATCAAATCACGATAAGTTTTCTAATCAATTGTTTACTTGTTTCTGTTCTGTTTTCCTGATCCTGTTCCATTCTTTCGGTTTTGCTATTGGCTTAATTGGTACGTTCTTGACTTGATCAATAAATTCCCTACTGTTGATTAAATTGTTAATTTAATCTGTGGTGCAATAATTTGATTTCCAACATTCTTAACCGAGGAAAATCCCAAACAATGGGAAATAAAGCATACTTAAGGCAACACCAAAGCCAATGATGTAGATTAACTCAATATAAATAAATGAATACCCAAAACACAATAGTGCTCTAAATACTGAACGTAAAGCTCCATAAATTGTCCTCTAGTCTATTTAGGCATGTTTGATTTAGATTCTTGTAGACATACACCAAACTTATAAATTACATGTATGCTTATAACTTTCTAAATATTGAACGTAAAGCCCCATAAATTGTCCTCTAGTCTATTTAGTGCTCTAAATACTGAACATAAAGCTCCATAAATTTTAACTTATTTATGCTCTGTGATCCTCTGTACTTGATATTTCAGAAGCACAAAAAAGTTAGGGGTGTTTGATTTTGTTTTCTACAAGTGAAAAGGATTTAAAAGCACAATAATTTCAGTTCTAGTCTGTCTTTTGGTTTAATAATGTGAATTCTTGGGTGGTTAAAATTATGCACGATGATTCTTTTATACTTGATAATTCAGTTAAGTTTTAAATGTTGTCACTCGCCTCTTGCAAGACAATATATTTCCAAATATTTTGGTACGTCTACAAGGACAGAGAACAGTAAAATTTCCACATCTTATGCTTCATACCGTGGAAGGATGCTTTTGTATCTTTACTTCCATGTATAAGTAAGTTAACGGATTTACAAATTCATCTTTGTAGATGTATGTTATCTTTCTATACCTCGCATGTGCCCCCAGTCAAGTACACCAGGATCATGTCTGTCTATTTGTACGTGCACCTGTGGGGATGGGGTGAGGCTTGTCAGTTTGTTTTTCATGAAATATCTTAAGAGGAATATGTCATTTTTATGGCCCGAGTGAACAAAAATGTTATGTCGTTGGAATTAAATAATTCATTTGTTGTACATTTACCTCCACTAAGCATTTATTGACGTAAATACTTTCAGGGATCTGCAAAAACGAAAGATAAAACTGGAATGTCGGTTGTTGATTTGGCTTATCGTCGTGCAAAAGCGGTAAAAGGTGCTATGAAGGCAGCAGATGGTGGCAAGACTTTGAGAAACAAAGCTCCGAAACCAAAAAAATCTTCCCACACAACTCAATCAAGACCAGAAGAGATGCGTGAACTATTTCAAGGTGACATGAGTGAGAAAAAGCAGAAAAGAGTCCTTCCTGGAGGTGGGAAGAAGAAATCCTCTTTTAAGAGCAAGTCAAGGTACTGAACTTATCATACTTTTCTTGGGTTCTTATTTGTATTTCCAAGTACCTTTCAGTAATTCTCAGTATTCTTAGGGATCATTTGGTATAGAGGAATTTGGTCCGCATGGAATGGGGACTCATGCTTGCCCATTTAATAAGTGATTTTGTAATCAAGAAAGGAGAGCACTTTCCACATAGACTCTGCCAATTTAGGGAAAAAGTTAGAATAACATTTCCATCTCTAAAGCATGGATTAGTTGCTCCTTGGTAGCATATAAAGTTTTTGAAAAAACTAGAATGACCTTTTCATCTCCTAACTAATTTCATTTCCAGTCTAGTATCTAATTTGTTTCCAATGAAGCTTCCGTTTGGAACGAGCCCTTAGTACTTTTAGCTCAGCAAAGAATGAATATCTTGTTAGTCAGCCATCAGAAGTTATTTTCTTGATCAAGTAGCTATGGGTTCCCAATGAGATATTCCTGAACTTAAAGCAATTATTTTAGCTTTATTTTATTATCCTAATGAAAATGTAAAACTTGTTATTGATAGTATTGTTGATGGTGTATAAATTACAAGTTTTAGATTTACAATAATATAATTTAATCAAACCTATAATTATAGCTCAAAGTTCATTCCTATTGACCGAAAAAAAGTAGGAAGATCATTTTGGGGCGGAGGGAGTAGATTGGTGGGTTCATCATTTCTAGGAATTGCAAATGTATTACTCCCTCCATTCTTCCGTTCTGGAAAGATAGTCCCATTTGGTTTTTGATGGTCAACACAAATGAAATTTGCCCAAACATTAATGCCAATTTAGTTATCTTAACAAAATTCTAATTTTCTTTTTCTTGATAAATCATGTAGTGATTTTAATAATAACAATTTTTAGAATTTCATTATGATAGATTAACATCATTTTGTATGCAATGGTGTATTGAACGAGACCTCCTTTCTTTGCAATTCATACTTTCCTTGCAATTCATAGATCCACTTGAGGAAATCTGTGGTGATAAATGGCAGCATTAGGTTCATATATAATGAAGTTTTGTTTGATTCCATTTATAATTACCCCCGTGATCCTATTATTATTAGATTCTTTGTCATTATAGTCTCATCTCTGAGAAGATCCTCTTCCATCTCACTCTTTTGTTCAGGTACAAGCGGAGGTAAGTATTTTGAAGTTATACCAAGTGGGTCTGTTGTGTATCTTCATATTGCCATGTTCGAAGAAACGATCAGGCAGCTTAGTTCTGCTGCGAAGAATGTTTTGGTCGGAGGAGAAAGCAAGTATTTGGTGGTTATTTATCCCGTGACCATGTATGATGATTTTGTCAGTGCTGGTATGCCATCATTGCAATTTTGTGAGCGGATCTATTAAGTTTAAATTTCAAATGTAAAAGTAATAGAGGGTTCCCATGTTTCAGGATAAGTTGAATTTTATTTTTATCCGTTGAGAATCCTTTTTTGTATCTCAGAAGTATCTAATTTATGTTGGTTAATAGAAACTCATATTTATTTTTTTCTCAAGTCTTGCCGGTAAATATTTGGGCAAATTGCATTTTTGTACCATTAAGTTTGCATTTTTGTACCATTGAGTTTACATGTTGCAATGTTGTACGTACACAATGTACTAAAAATTGAAATTTGGCCTTCCATATTCACACAAAGGTGCGATTCGGTGCAAAATTGGATGTCCAAGGTGCAATTCGGGGCAAAATTGGATATCCGTTAAATTTATTGACCGGAACCTCTATATACGTGCAAACGTGACTTTTTAAGGGGACAAAATGGTCATTTGTGTGTAATTCCCAAACCCAAAAACCGATCTTTCTTTGGCCGCCCGCCCTCCCTTCTTCCATAGCCAACCTACGCCATCCTCACACTCACTCCAAACCTTCGATCTTGAAGCCGCAAAATCCTCCTCGCCACAATCACAAACCTTCACAAAATCCTAATGGCACTCCACGCTTGCAGCTCGCGTTGAGGAGCTCCAAGCGTCGGCTATTGCCGACATTGAGGGTGGGTCAGGTGGCGGTGCGGAAGAGGGGAACTTGTCAGGGAGGTTGAGGGTTTTTCTTCAGGAAGATGGATTCGAGTGGGTTTTCTCAACTCTTTGATTATCTTCATTTTAATTCAGAACCTTGGAAAAATGGAGTTGGAATTTGACGAAATTAATGCTTGAATTTGTTGATTTTTTTTTTTTTTTATCCATAACGTCCTCCGACCGGCGACATCAACAGTCTGCTTCGATTGTGTATTTCGATTTATTTCTCATCATTTCTCTTTCTTTCGAAACTTTTCTCAATAATTCTTTATTAAAATAACAAATCCCAAAATGACAAATCTTTGAAGTTATTGATCAGAATAACATTTTTTTGAAACTCACTATACCGTGTACCGAGTTTAAAAGTTTTCTCGTTGAAACTCGCTAACTGAAATATCGAGTTTAGTATAATCAACGTGGTTAACGTAATTAGGGTTTAGAGAATTCGCTAATTGATGTAGCAATTTTAAATGTGAACTCGCTAATTGTTATAGCGAGTTTAAGGGAGAAAGAGATAAGATTATCATGGGATTTATTCGTTTCATATCCAAACTTTCGCAAATCCAAAATAGTTAGACGAAAAAATCCAAATTTTGACATCCTTTAATTTCAGAATTGTTAAACACTAAAAATCAATATAAATCAACATCATCTTAATCATTGTTTTCACTTGTATTTAAATATATAAATTTAAATTTTTTTATTGTATTTTAGTACATTATAGATATAAATGTTAAAATTAGGGTTTTGAAGGTTCTAACACTTTGATTTCGTAATGTAGGGTTAAATATGAACGGGAGTTCACTCATTTTCATATGCCATTGAAGAGGTGATGATTAACAACCATTTGATGTTACTTATTTTCAGAAAGGGCCAAAATATGCAATTAGTAGTCATTATAGATGGAGATACAATGAATTGATTGATGAGTTATATAAAAAGATGGGCGTAGATCGGACAAAATATGATTTGAAAGTTATTTATATATATCCTCATTTCTTTGTTTGATAGCGGGATTGGTGAGTACTTTTCTTTTCGTATTGAAGATGATGCGGGTATGGATATTAGAGCTGTCAAAATCGAGCCCGGCCCATAGGCCCGATCCAGCCCACCCGATTTTTAAGGGTCTGGGCCTCAAATTAGAAGGCCCGAAAAAAATCGGGCCTCTTTGCCCCGGCCCGTGGACTCATGCGGCCCGAACATGAAAAGCCCGACCCGGCCCGACCAAACAGTTGACAAAGTCAACACACTCAAACTTAATTAAAAAATTAAAAAGTTGATAGGTATTCGAGCATCAATGATTTTTTTATTTTTATTTTCTTGTATTTTTGTATATATATATATATATATATATATATATATATATCTTTAGAGCACCGTGTTCAAGGACACATGTTTTTTTTTTTTTTAAATTAATTTTTTTTTTTAATTTAATTTTTTTTTTAAGGACAAAATGGAAAAGGGATAACTTAGTAAGGACAAAATGAGAAATTTGACATATGACACTATTCATTGTTCATGGAATGAGGTAGATATATAGATAGATAGATACTCCTATCCTATAGATAGATATATAGAAAGGTTGTAGAGTATTTGTTGATGAATATTATATACTCCCTCCTTTCCACAAATGTATCAATTTTTTGTGTCGGTGCGGGAATTAAGGTAAAAGGTGATAAAGGTGAAGTGTTGTGAGTGTAAAAGTAAAATAGGAGAGAGAATGAGTGGAGATAATAGTAAATTTAAAAAGTGTTGTGAGTAGAGAGAAGTGGGTCCCATTTCCATTTTAGGAAAGTGCAGATTATTGTGGGACGTCCAAAATGAATCTTTTTGCATATTATCGTGGGGCGGAGGGAGTAAACAACAAATGCCTTAGTGGGACCGAATTGAAAAAGAAACATCTTAAGTGACAAATATTATGGCATCATTAGAAAATTAGCAGACCTGGAAGAGTTGTAGTAGTAGTATTACTTCAAATACTTAGTGGGACCAAATTGCATTAGAGTTAAAAAAAAATTTACTACTAAAAGAAGTGGAAATTTTAATATTTTCTAGTACTAAAAGAACAGAACTAGAGAAGAGATTTATATTTAATATTTTATTTTAGTTGGGGCACACCATTGATAAGCTGGAAACTAGATTGAACTATCTGTAACTATTACTACGTATCAAAAGCTTAACCACCATATGCAAAATGCTAAAATGAAAATAAAAACCATACATAATATAAAATGGTAATCAACACACAAACACAAATGCAAAAAGCATTCTCAAAGTCATGAATTGAATTAGCTCCCCTCAAAGTAATGATAAAGTAATGATAGTAGTTAACAAATTTTTTTTGGATAAAACCAACAGAATCAGAATGGTAGAGTAGTGGTGTCTTGTACTTGCGATGTACTTGCGAGGGAGCTTGGAGATAGACCGTAGTGTGTCCAAATCAATTGAAGTCATTGATCTTTTGGTCGCATTAAGATAGGCGAGCTTCTTCTCTAGAATGTGGTAATGGGCTCATTAGCCTTCTTGGTTTCCCCCTTACCTTCTTTCTTAGAGACCTTATCCTCGTCATCGGAGGAGGAGGAAGATGAGCTTGACCGGTAGTTCTTCTAGACCTACTACTATTCTTAGTCTTCTTAGTGTAGGAGACCTCCTCCGAGCTTGGCTGGCAGTTCTTCTAGACCTACTACTCTTCTTAGTCTTCTTAGTGTAGGAGACCTCCTCTTCGGAGGAGGCCTTGTTGCTGGTCCTAAAGGTGGCAACAAGGATGAAAAACAGCCAGAGGGGGGTGATAAAGACTTGATTTCTAGGCTGGGAAATTTTTCTTGAAGGAAGGAGATGAAGATTCAAAGGGCTGAATATTTTCTGGGCAGAGCTTCAACTTTTATAAACTCACAGAAAATCAATTTCTCAAGCAATCTTCAAGTGTTAAAGATTAGGGGTATTTATACCCAACCACCAAGAAACTAGCCGTTGTCATACAGCTGTTGAAGTATTGTACTGGTGCAATCTGATTGGTCCACAAATTCACTTTTGTCCTTTGGTACAGCAGTTGCAGATAAAGCTGATCAGACCCCAGCTGCAAATAAGTTATGAAGGACATCTGTCACCTTTTCAAAATCCTTGCAGATCCTGTCTGACACTTAGTCACGTGACAAGATTTGGTGGTTGACTTTTGATATTGTTGACGTGGATTCCAACAGTCATATGTGGTCTATCTTCAAGACTTCAATCATTGGATGCGGTCTGGTGTACATGCGGTTTGGTAAGTGCGGTTCCACCAGATGAGGTTTCTCAGTGTGGTCTCAAGATTGGAATTTTCACTGCGGTTAGCAAGTGCGGTTTCACTACTACGATTACACTGAGTCTTCAAGATGCGGTTTCAGATAAAGAATTTCACAGAGCAATTAGCTTGGAGCGGTTTGCTAATGCGGTTTTGAGGGAGTGGTTTGAAACCTTTGAGTTGAAACCGCATGTCCAATGAGTCTTGTGCCAGTCTTCAAGCCTAAATAAACCTATTCTATAAAATGGACTTATACTAAAAAATTGAAGTCTAAGCTTCATTACATATGGGCCTAAAGTTCTTAAAATAGAGATGAGGTTATGGTATCAATCAAATCTAAGCTAAAGCTAGGAGGGTTAAAGTATGCATACCCAACAATCTCCCCCTATTTGATTGATGCCATTACCTACTATAACAAAAGTAAATATTGTACTTGGTAAAAACATGTCCATAAGAATTAACATGGTAAGTCATGTCCCAAATCAATGCACACACTAGCTTAAGTTATAGATTTCTATACTATTGAAAGATTGAAAAACTTACAATTTGAAAGTATAGAAATGCATTCAGTGCACTTGAAAAATATGAATTTAAGTTTAAAGTGCAGTTTAAACTTCAATTCAAAATATGATTTTAAGTTGGAAAATATTTGAAGGAGGTTTTAAACCATTGCGATTTCATTGTTCTACAAACAAGCAGTTTGATATGAACAAAGTTTTGGAACCATGATGCAATTTTCATTAATACCTCAAGCGGTTTGAATTACAGGTACAAGGTATGAAAGGAAATTACATGGTTGAAAAAACAAAAAAAAAGACCAAAAGAATACAAAGAGAGTGCGGTCTAAAATCAAAAAGTAAAGTTCAGCAAAAGGAATTACAGATAAGGCGGTTCAGTGACGACGCGGTTGCTGGGGTGATTGCTGATGCGGTCCGTCCACTACATGCTCATCTTCATGAGGTCCTTGAAAACAGAGTGCTCTGTTTGGAGGGTCTTCCTAAGCATCCTCACTTCTTCTGTGGTTCGGGCAAGGGTGGTCTCTACAGCTCTCAAAGAATTCACTGAATGGGCTGATGTTGAATTTGTGGCACCAACCGCTCTAGTGTTTGCAACTAGGTTCTCTTTGAGCTCAATAATCTGGAGATGGAAGCAGGAGTTGAGAGAATTGAAAATGGTATGGATCTCCCCCTGAATCCCAGCAGTTTGAGTGGAAATAGCTTCCTCAATTGGCTCAAGATCTACTGTCACCTGATAAGTGACTATTATATAGTCATTTATCCCAAGTTTTATATACTTTTACATTAGATAAATCATCATTTTCATTTAGTTTTAAGTACTTTTTACTTACTTTTTCATATATATTAGATTTTATGCCTTTGGTATGTTTTATACATTTTTAGACAGGTTTTAGGGCCTTTTTATGTCAAAAGGATACTTGGACACTTTAAATGAAAAACTTGGAGGAGCACCAAGCAAAATGAACACACAAAGCCAATTCCAGGCGGAGCGGTCGTGCAGCCAACACAGAGCAGCCGTGCACTTGGCCCATTTTCAGGCCATTTTGGCCCCAAAACTTAGAGTGGCCGTGTCTTGAAGATTGAGTGGCCGTGTCATCCTTCGGAGCGGCCGTGCAGCCTAGAGCGGAGCGGCCGTGCAAACTGTCAAAACTCAAATTCAAATCTGGCGCCAAGGGGTGCACGGCCGCGCAACTCCCTTAACTCGGCCGTGCAAGACGCGTCTGCAGATCGAAAAGACACCTTTTGGAGGCACCTTCTTGAAGAGTTCCCTCCCCCTTATAAAAAGAACCCTTGTACTCAGTCTTAAATACGGAAATTTTACTGATATTTCATAATATAGTGATTAGAGATTCAACACAAATACTTTTGAGATCAATTTCCGAAGATTATTTGAGGATCAAAGTTCATATTTTGTTCTTGCAATACTTTGGAGAAAGCAATAAAGTGAAGCATTATTTTCCAGCCATTTGCCTTCTATTTTCATCATTTGCCTTCTATTTTCATCATAAGTCTTCTTACTCTATCCTCTATTTTTAATTGCTTTTATATTCTAGATGGCTAGTGAGTAAATCCCCCTTATTCTTGGGGTTGGAAACTCAAAAGCATACATGTTCATCATCTAAAAAATGAAAAGTCTTGTCTTCTATCTTCATCTAAACAATTTTTCTATATTATTCTCTAAATGCCTTACAAATTGGAGACGTCCAACTTGTATGATTCAGTCGATTGAGAGAAGTACCTAGCGGAGAATCTCAATTGACGGAACCATATAAAGAAACTAGGTTCCATTGATCACGAAAGTAGTTCAACGGCCTAGGGATGTTCCTTTAATGGAAAGTATGTTGACTCTCGTTCTTAATGGATTCTTACTAATTATGGTCAGCTAGAGATAAGCCGGAATGCCCGTTTGTGACAGGGCGGGAGTACCATAAACGGAAATCTCAAACAGTTAGGACATAATTAGTGAAGAATACAAACGCTACTGTCTTAACCCGAAGTAGCGTAGGCTTAACATACCATCCTTGATTTATATGAAAACCTATATTTCTAAGACAATGACAATTTGATGAACAATGTTATGTGTATGATTTCTAATCCCGAGAATGCTTCATTTTATAAGAATTTTATTAAAGTATTTTCTGTTTATGTTCTTTCTATTTTCTAAAATCAAACTTTATCCCCCCCCCAATCTTTTCTATAATTTTAAAGACAAAAATATTTCCTAAGTAAACCCTATCCCTGTGGGATCGACCCGTACTTGCACCCGCTATATTACAATATCCCGTGCGCTTGCGGATATTAAATAAACCGTTAGGTTAACACACCAACATCACCTTCAAGGAAGTTTTTAACTCATTGATTTTTGAGCTAAGCTTAGAATTAAAATCCTTCCTTGAGATTCTCTAGGCGGTCGTTAACCTCATCATTTAGAGCATTAATTTTTGCCTTTAGGCTATCTCCCAATATGTTCATCTTGATGATTAGCTCCCCCTTAAGCATATCCATTTCTTCAAGAAGGCTTGTCTGCATTGAGTCCAAAACTGTTTTGAGATCTGAGTCAGGTTGCGGTTTGAATGATTTCAGAAACTCAGTCTTCAGGAGTCCAAGATCTGTCTCTAAGGCTTTACAGATACCTTCTCCAAGCTCAGTTAGGATCTTGTTTAATTCAGCAATAGAGGCTTTATCTCCCAAGACCTTGATCATACCATCTTCTAGGGATTGCTGGAATGCATTAAAGCAATTCTCAGCAGCAGTTTTGACTATGGAAGCGGTTTGATCAGAAGTAGATGCAGGTGCAGGTGATCTCTCCCCCTTAATGGCAGCAATCAAATGATCTTTAAACTTGGCCATTTCTAGGGTTTGAGAATCAACCTTTGTTTGAAGGGTGCGGTTGGATTCAGCCAGGGAAGTATTAGAGGCTTCAAGGGAGGCATTTGAAGCGGTCAGCTTGATGATATGGCCTTGGTTTAGAAGGAGTTGGCCTTGAATTAGGTTTAGGGTGGAAAGGATTTGGGAGTAATCTGTTGGAGGGGCAGTTGAAGTGGAAGGAATGGTTGAGAAAAGAGGAGGGGGTTGGATTGAGGTAGTTTTAGGTGCGGTTTGGGGTAGAGGTTGAATGAAAGGGTTAGGAAGCGGTTGGTTAGGAGCGGTTTGATTTGGTAGGGTAGGAGGGGTAGTTTGAGTTTGAGGTGGGATGTTATGAGGAGGGGATTTTATGGGTGAGTTTGAAGGGGTGGCTGAATGAACAGAGAGAGGGGGTGTTTGAGGTTTATTGGCAGGAGGTGGTGAAGGAGTTTTGGTGGGAAGAGTTTAGATGCGGTTTGAGAGGGGTGGAGCCTGGTTGCGGTTTGCATGAGGAGGAGAAGGTGAGTTTGGAGGGGAAGGAGTTGGTTCCATGCGTTTGGCGGTGGAAGTAGCTGGGCCTCCTGATGGTTTGGGTGGCCAAGGTTGGTAGGCATTTGAAAGAGGGGGTGTGGTAGGAGTGTGAATGGGCAGAATCAGAATTTGAACTAGAAGAAAGTTGAAGGCTGGATTCTGAGGTGAAGGGGATTTTGAGGCAGGTGAGGGAGAAGGAGGAGGTGAAGGTTCAACTGGTTTACCTTTCTTGAAAGATTTCTTAGCAGGCATATTCCTCCTTTTCTTTGGTTTCTCCCCCTGAATAGGTACATCAGTTTGAGGTGGAGGAGAAGGAGATTTGGTTGGTGAGGTATGGTGAGATTGGATTGGGGATTGAATAGGTGAGAGGGGTGGTGATTGGATAGGGGATTGTGTTTGGGGAGGTGGAGCCAGTTGATTGGTAGGCTGCGGTTGGGGTGCAGGTTGAGGTTGAGGAGGAGGAGCGGTTGACTTTCCCTTTGCAATTCTTCTTGCCTCTGCCTCTGCTTCCAATCTTTCTAACTGATCTTTGTAGAACTGGACCAGCTCTCACTACTAGAAACAGGGCATTTACCGATGGAAATTAAATTTCATTTGCCGGGATTTTTTTTTTAAAATTTTTGTTTTGTCCGTCGGTAATGGATTAAATTCCGTCGGTATTACCGACGGACTATGTCTGCTGGTGATACAGACGGACCCGTCCGTCGGTAATGAAGCCCTATAAATTAAAAATTTCCCCATTTACGCTTCAGCTCAAACACAATTCACAAACAATTACGCCGAACCCTAGCACCTGGTCTGAACAACAACGCCGTCGCCGAGCCTTCGCCATTCGCCGTCGCCGGTAAGTAATCTCCCACTCGCTTTCTCTCTCTCAATCGCTTTCTCTCTCTCACTCGATTTCTCTCTCTCACTCGCTTTCTCTCTCTCTCTCTCATTAGTCACAGGCGTAGTACCCATTCAGAATTGAAGTCGCCGTTGAGTATTGAATTAACTGGAAATCTGCCTGGTCTGAACCAACGCCTGTTCCGAGCCATTGCCAGCCGTTCGCCGTCGCCGGTTACTGACTGAGGTAAGGTTTAATTCCTCTGTCCCACTTTTGAAAAGTGTAAAATTAATAAGAGACATTATTAATCATATAAAGTACCATTGTAACAATCGTTTTTTAATTCTGTCTTCTTTTCATGATTAAAAAAAACTATATTCATGACTGGTAATGTAGGAACTTAATGGATAACCAAGCTTAATTTTCGGAAAGTTCGTTGAATTGAAGTTAGTGGGAAGGAATCTTTGGGTGTAATTGATTGCTGTTCAAGTTTTGTTCTTGAATAGACTTGGTATTGAATTACTCTCAAGATAAGGGTTGTTAAACTGTAACAAGGGAATCAGTGTTGGAGTTTAATGAGAACAAGTAGTCCCTATACAATGCATAGCCATACTTTGCTTTGTTACCTTTTCTATGTTAACAAGAAGGAAAAGTAATTGAGTAATGCAGTGAACACACAACTATTCTTCCCGAGTCTATTCGCAATAGCGGAGTCTTTTTATCATCCTGATTCTTGAGTCTACTGATGAAACATGAATTGTGATTGTTCCATATCTGGTTTTAAACATAAGAATCAAATTTCAATGGTATGTCTGCTTGTTTAAATAGCACATTTGATGTGGACAGACTCTGATGTGTGTGTGTGTGTGTTGTGTGAAGGGTAGTGGTGGCTACTTAGTTTAAATTGCTACTTTAAAGTAACTTTTAGTTTTTATGGTCATTTTATCTTGGGTGTGAATATTATCTATGCTCCGACTCCATTTCTAGTTTGTTTAATCTATTGATTGGAGTTGATTTCGACTTGAGAGAGATTTGAATTCTTATTAAGTGATCAAATTGAAAGCAAATTATCATGTTATGTTCTTACGTTACTCTCTACGATTGATGATGTTAATGTTAGAACCAATTTTTCTAGGAATGATGGTTGTGTTGAATGGACATGAATCTCATCTGATGAGATCATATTATTTATTTTGAAAATTTGATGTTAATCAAAGTGTGTGCAACTTGGTTACTGTATTTAAATTCTGACCCATGTATTACGAGCTGTTGATTGTTCTTGCTAGGTATGTTTCTTTATTTTGGGTACAACTGTTTACTACTGGTTCTAGATCCCATTTTGGGACGATTGACGGCATCGTGAACGGTGATATATGTCGCCTACGTTTGAGCGCCCGATATCAATCCTGGCACCCTAGATGCACCTTAGGTCGGATCACACTTTTTGATCAAGCAGTCAACTGTTTACTCTTAATTTGTATTAGATGGCTTGTGTAAAGTCAAAGGGGAAGGGAGGGGGTGAATGTCTAAAATTAGGAAGACTTGGATGGAAGTATTGTTAAGGAATTAGACTCCTAATCATTGTCTAAAATTAGGAAGAAAACTCATAGTGGCACTGCTTATAGGGTATTGTGGTTGGTGGTTAACATCTTAAAATATAAATAAGATGAGAGCCTTTCTCACCCACAGCTATCAAAATCCGTCCATCTTTGATCATGAAAGATAGAGCAAGTAAGTTCTCCACTGTTTGAGCAAAGGATTTTCTGTTTAATAAGAGTTTTTCTAGTTTCACTGTCCTCTTCTCTCTAAGGATCTCAAACATCACAGCCATGTTTGTGGCGATTAATACTGTTTTCTCTTATTTGGTGTTATCTTTTGTTATCTTGTTTTTACTTGTGACCGTATAAGGAATATTTTGTCAATGGCTACGTATTCCACACCGAAGAATATGGCCAAACGAAATCAACTTGGAATAGCGGGGTCAATCTCAAAGGAAATCTCGATTATTATGGCGTATTGAAAGAAGTTATTGAATTGGAGTACTTTTTTGGAAATTCTGTAGTTCTTTTCAATTGTGAGTGGCGGGACGCTGAGCGAGGCATTATCAAACATGGCACTTTTGATCTCGTTGACTTAAAGCATTCTTCTAGGCATAATGGTGATGATGTGTTCATTCTTGCATCTCAAGCACAACAGGTGTATATGACCCCCTACCCCCGTCGACGAAGAGAGTCTAGCGGATGGTGCGCCGTATGAAAAACCAAAGCAAGAAGCACTTTTGATATACCATTGCGTGCAAAAATGTCTACTTCAAATATTGATTCATCATTAAATGATTGTTATCAGGAAGAGGAAATGCCTATACCTCCGATTATTTCCTTGAATGATAATGTCGAGGATGAAGCATTAATGGCGAAAACACCCGTCCCACTAGGGGAGGAAGTCACTTTCAATGAAATCGAGTATGACAATGTGGAGGATGAGGAAGGAGAAGGGTATATATCTGGGTCCGATGATGAAGATGGGGAAGAAGACGTCGACGAGGAAACTAGTGAAGAAGAAATTGAATTTTGTAGTGATAGTGATCAAGATATTGATAGTGAATGAATCAGTTTAGTTTTAATTCGGATAATGTTTTGTATATAATGTTTACATTTTATATCACTTATCACTGTCCAATTTGTCTGCAATTAATAGAATCATTTTTTTCATCTCTACTATGCTTTTCAATTTTACTTGGTTACTCTTACATGCTATGTAATATTACATCTATCTCATGATTTGGACAATTATCCATAATTTGCTTGGACATGTAGTCATTATTTTGAAGGGAAATTCATGGAATAATGTGTGTATATTAATCTACTGTCCTGATGAAAGTGACTACTGTCTCTTTTCTCTGCTTATTATGATAGTGTATATTGGCTGCAAACATCTTACTTATTTGGTCTAGACATATCCGGATTAGATATTGAGATGGGACTCTCTTTTCACAGGGGTAACAAATGAAATGATACACTTGTATATAATGGGTGCATGGCTATTGAAACAAAGACTATAATATTGTAAGAACAAAATCAACATAACAATATCCAAACGTAAAACCAAGTCAATAAACATGATTAAATTACTCCCTCCTAAAATTCCTAAATGAATGCTTCCTACTATTTAAATTTTGTTCTACTTGATTCATTTTCTGTCTACATATTTTATATTCTAGTTTAGATATGTCGGGTCGAGGTGGCAATCGTTCAAAGAGAGGGAAGGTTGCAAGTTTTGTGCATCGTCTTGTTTCACCAAGGACGGGAGGGAGGTGCACTACTTCTGGTGCTGGACGTAGTGATGATGATGTGATCAGTCTAGGTATTGATAGCTCTAGTGTTCCTGTTAGTGAACCATCCAGGCGGATTATTTTGGACACAAATATTGATGAGGAAGGAAAAATGGAAATTTCTATCTCTCCCAGTGACCAGTAAGTATTATTTAATTGTAAATGTCATATATATAATGTTTACATTTTATTATTGTCTTTTTATTTGTATATATATTGATATATTGTTTTTTAATTAATATCTTAATAGGTTTATACATGGTGGTTGTCAAGACCCTGCTCGATGGTTTGGAGATTTATTCAGTGGGTATACTTTTGAGGAATTTTATCCCACCTCAAAATTAATATCAAAAGATGTGTACGATATCTGGTATAGCCAGTTTCGGGTAAAATTACTCAATTCTCTTTCTTTTGTAAAGTTTGTAGACTAGTCCCCTGTTCATCTTTATGTTCTAATTTACGCTTAATAATTAATTAGCAACAACTATTTTACTCCCTATTTATTTAACTACTTTTACTATTTTTGTAGCACATATATTTATGCCCCGGATGCTCCGACGTTCAAATAGAGAAGGCTTTCAAGCAATTAGTTGCTAAGCGGTACACTGGTAAAGTATATGATATGAAAAAAAAGTGGCTAAAGGATGGTTTGCCTCCAGCTAATTTCTCGAATAGTGCGTGGGAGCAGTGGGAAGCCTATTGGAATAGTGAAAAATTTCAAAAAAAATCAGAAATAGCAAAGAATAATAGGAACTCACAAGAGGGGCGGGAGAGTGTGCACACTGGAGGATCGATTAACTTCAGCGAGACTTGGTCCCGAATGGTAAACTTACTTAATTTATTATCCGTTTGTAAATTAAGCAAATCTCTATTTGATTCATATATTGTTATTATTTGATGAAATTTTGAAGTTTTAATTTTTTTATATGTTAAGCGAAAGAAACACGGAGATGATGAGGCTGATGCAGCTGCTGTGTTAATGGCTACACATACTGCGGAGGCTCCTGATGGCTCAGGGCTACAATGGGTTAACCCTTATTGCCAGACCCTTTATGTAAGTGTTTATAGTATTTTCTATTAGTAAATTATAAATTATTTAGTTAAAGAAATATTATTTTCTACCATAGTGTATAATGTTTTTTTTTCCCAAGAAGAGTATGATAGGCGTGCTAGTGACGAGACCAAAGGGAGACCGCTTGCCTGGATTCGGAGGACATAGTGATGGGTATTTTAACATGCCATTCCGCAGCCCTACTACGCAGTACTTTTCTTCTTCTTCCTCCGGCAGCCAGCATGTGGATCAAGAGGCGTTCGATGATCGGGTTCAGAAAGAGGTTCAAAGGCAAGTGGAGCAGATGTAGAGCCAGATGCGAGCGGAGTGCGGCCGAGGTGCGGGACCAGTGCGAGCCCAGTGCGGACCAGTGCAGAGCATATTGGAGGAACGTCTTCGGGAAGAGCGAGAACTTCAGCAAAGCCAGTTTGAGCAGCGCATGCAACAATACTTGGCCACCATGAATTTGCAACCACAGCAACCTAATAGCGGTAATGCTTCTGACTCATCATTCGGTCAATACCTTAGGCGAAGTGGCGATGGCGGTAGCGGCAGCGCTCGTGGTCGTGGTCGTTAAACATTAATTTTATTTGACATGTAATCAAACAAACATATTTTGTTTCCCTTTTCCTTTTCCTTTCCCTTCCCTTTTCCCCTTTCCCCCTTTCCCCTTTCCCTTTCCCCTTTTCCCCTTTCCCCTTTTCCTTTCCCTTTCCCCTTTCCTGTTTCGCTTCTGGTTGTTGGATACAGTTTCCCTTTATTTGATGTTCAAGCGAAACTGTTTCCCTTTCCCCTTTTCCCCTTTTCCCCTTTCCCTTTTCCCTTTCCCCTTACCCCTTTCCTGTTTCGCTTGATTTGGATGGTTGTTTCAAGCGAAACAGGTTGTTTGTGTTTCTTTGTATGTTGGGATTTGTTTAAAACATGTTTAACAGGTTTACAGGTGGTTTACAAATAAAACAGATTTTTTTTTTTTAAAATCTGGACATATTACCGACGGACATTTACGTCGGTAAATAAATAAATAAATAAAAATAAAACTCATTACCGACGAAAATTTCCGTCGGTAAATAATTAAAAAAATAAAAATAAAACTCATTACCGACGAAAATTTTCGTCGGTAATGGGTTAAGATTTCCGACGGACATTTCCGTCGGTAAAGTTTAAGATTTCCGACGGATATCGCCGTCGGAAATGAGTTTTTTTTTTCTTTTTTTAATTATTTACCGACGAAAATTTCCGTCGGTAACTCTCCGGCGATGGCTCCGGCAACCGGCCGGTGTACTTCATTGCCGACGGATGGTTTTCGACGGAATTTTGGGTTTACCGACGGACAATCCGTCGGATATACCGTCGGAATTGGTTCGTCGGTATTACCAACCAATTTTTACCGACGGAATCCAACGGACGAAATCCGTCGGTAATGACCATTTATCGACGGAAATGGGCAATTATCGACGGAAATTTCCATCGGTAAAAGGTCATTTTCCAGTAGTGTCTTCAGGAGATAAATTCTCAGTAGCCTCCTTTGCTCTTCTGGCACGAGCAACCAAGTCAGGAATTTCAGGATCTTCCTCTTCTTCATCATCTTCATCCACAAGAATCTTCTTCTTCTTCTTCTTCTTCTTCTTCTTCTTCTTCTTCTTCTTCTTCTTCTTCTTCTGCTTGGGCTGACTTGGACTAGCTTCTGCATCAACACGCGATTTGGTAGTAGGAGCGGTTTTGGCCTTCTTCACAGGTGGTTCAGCTTGGCCTCTTGGCTTTCTAGCTCTCTTGACAGCTTTCTTAACCGCTTGATTTGCGATTTCAGGATTCATAGCTACATAATCCTTCTTCTTGGGAAAGGTGTCAGCATCATAGAGTGCCTTGTACTGAGCATCTCCATTGTTGAATCTGAAAGTGTGACAAACATACAAGCCCAAGGTTTCTTCAGACCCCCATTCCACCATTAACTCAGGGTTAGCTTTCCTGAGGACTTCAAGGTGATCATAGTTAAGAAGGAGAGCAGTCAAGAGTCTGCAAAAGGGTCTCCATCTTTGTTCAGCTCCATTTTCCATTTATTTATATTCATAAAAAATAAAAAAACTATACATTTAGGGTATAGAGTATAGTATATAGTGTATATGGTATAGTATATAGTGTATAGGGTATATGATATAGTGTATAGTGTATAGGGTATAGGGTATAGGGTATAGGGTATAAGGTATAAGGTATAGAGTATAGGGTATAGGGTATATGGTATATTGTATAGGGTATAGGATATAGGGTATAGGGTATATGGTATAGGATATAGGGTATAAGGTATAGGGTATAGGGTATACCATATAGGGTATAGGGTATAGGATAAAGGGTATAGGGTATAGGGTATATGATATAGGATATAGGGTATAAGGTATAGGGTATAGAGTATAGGGTATAGGGTATACCATATAGGGTATAGGGTATATGATATATAGTATAGGATATAGGGTATAAGGTATAGGGTATAGGGTATACCCTATAGGATATAGGGTATAGGGTATAGGGTATAGAGTATCGGATATAGGGTATACTCTATACCATATAGGGTATACCCTATACCATATAAGGTATAGGGTATATGGTATATGGTATATGGTATAGGATATATGGTATAAGGTATATGGTATAGAGTATATGGTATATGGTATACCCTATAGGATATAGGGTATAGGGTATACCCTATAGGATATAGGGTATAGGGTATAGAGTATCGGATATAGGGTATACCCTATAGGATATAGGGTATAGGGTATAGAGTATCGGATATAGGGTATACCCTATAGGATATAGGGTATAGGGTATAGAGTATCGGATATAGGGTATACCCTATACCATATAGGGTATACCCTATACCATATAGGGTATATGGTATAGGATATAGGGTATAAGGTATATGGTATAGAGTATATGGTATAGGATATAGGGTATACCCTATAGGGTATAGGGTATACCCTATACCCTATACCCTATAGGGTATACCCTATACCCTATAGGGTATATCCTGCACCCTATACTCTATACCCTATACCTTATATCCTATAGGGTATACCCTATAGGATATAGGGTATAGGGTATAGAGTATCGGGTATAGGGTATACCCTATATGATATAGGGTATAGGTATATTAATAAGAATTATTAATATTTTAAAAGTATAATTATTTTTTTAAATTTATTTTTGAACTGAGATAAATATTTTAGACTTTTTTGGTAAGGAAGTTTTTTAAAAAAATTATAAAAAATAAGTTCGAAATTAACTAAATAAACGAGGGACAGACAATATCATTCACTATGAGTATTTTTAAATTTTTTTTTTTGAATAGAGATAAATGTTTTAGACTTTTTTTAGTAAGAAAGTTTTTTTCAAAAAAATTATTTTAAGAAAATTATTTAAAAAAATTGATATTAGACATACCACTTTAATTAAAATTTTGGGTAAATCAAATAAAAGCATGTAAATATTTTAGATAACTTTTTGTAAATTTCAGTAATAATCAAAGTCTAAAATATTTTTTCCTAGTCAATAAAAAATAATAAAAATTACTAATTATTATTAGTACTATTGTTAATATTATTACTGTTTATATAATTAATATTAATATTAATTAATTAATTAATTATATAATTAATTATATAATTAATAATTCATTAATAAATATTATTGATAATAAATGTTATTATTATTGATATTAGGCATAATATTATTTTATAGTTTAAATTATTATTATTATTAATTATTTTTATTAATTATTATAATCATGAAGAAATACAATATTCACATGGATCATTATCCAAGCAATATCTTCACCATTAAATGCATCACATCCAATGGTCCAAATTCATCACATAAAAACAAAAACACACTTTCATTTGATTGGCCCTTTAATATTTACATGGATTATCAATAAATCAATCTATACCATTAATCTCACTCAAATCCAATGGTCCTAATTCATCATTATATATATATATTTCTTTTAATATTATATACTCCTCACACACACTCACTTTCTCTTCCCAGTCACACACACACACACACACTTTCTCTCTCTACTCCATCTCTCCCTTTTCGTCTCCCTCCCTTTTCTCTCTCTACCCCATTTTCTTCTAGGGTTCCGAAGACCAGCCTCCTCCGACTCCGACAACACAGGCGCCATGGCAAGAGTGAAGGTTCATGAGCTGAGGAGCAAACCTAAGGGAGATTTGCTTACCCAGTTGAAGGATTTTAAGGCTGAGCTCGCCCTTCTCCGAGTTGCCAAGGTCACCGGCGGCGCCCCTAACAAGCTCTCCAAGATTAAAGTGGTGAGGACTTCTATCGCGCAGGTTTTAACCGTAATTTCTCAGAAACAAAAGGCAGCTCTCAGAGAAGCATACAAGAACAAGAAGTATTTGCCTCTTGATTTGCGTCCCAAGAAGACCAGAGCCATCCACAGAAGGCTCACCAAGCACCAGGCATCCTTGAAGACGGAGCGGGAGAAGAAGAAAGAGAAGTACTTCCCACTGAGGAAGTATGCTATTAAGGTTTAGGCTTCAACCAATGGGAGACTACTGTCAAAGTTAATCTTTATCCAGATTTTGAACTCCTAGCATTGTTTACTTTCAATTGCATTTTTGTGAGCTAGTTGCAGAAGTTATATGAGAATACTTTGGTGATGATGCTGCCATGAAAATTTTGGTTGCACAGGAACTGACCGGGGTAGTAACGGTGGCCGGACCGGAAATACACGCTCCACGAGGTCCTAAATAAAGTGGAACCTACAAGAGAAAACACCGTTAGGGCGGGGGGATTTTCCCCCCAAAAACCCTCCGGCGTGAGAATCATTAATCCGATTCATAACAATATATCACATAATATGTAACTTTAGAGAGAGAAAAAGAGGAGAGAGAGGCTCTCAAAATATAGAACATACCTCTTTTTTAAGGAAGGAGGGAGTATTTATATCAATTTTATGCCAAAGGTGACATCATCACCATCATCCTTATCACTTGCCACGTGTCACGCCGTCATTGGAGGGAAATCTCTCCTGAGATTACATTTGGATAAGACCAAGGCCCTTAGACTTGACAAGGCAAGGTTCTCTCCCGGAGACATCAGCGTGCTGCTGAGAGAACCAAGATGCGACATGCGACATCCGACATGCGGGAACCAACATCCGACATGCGGGAACCAACAGCCGACATGCGGGAACCAACAAGAGACATGCGACATGCAACCTCCGACATGCGGGAACCAATGTCCCACATGCGGGAACCAACAGGAGACATGCGACATGCAACCTCCGACAGGAGACATGCGACATGCGACAACCATAGGAGACATTCAACATGCGACCTACGACAGGAGACATATATCATATAACACATCATACGCAGCATATAACACATAACATATAATATGCGGCATATATCACATAACATATAATATGCGGCATATATAATATAACACGGGGGAACCAAACCATAAATATAACTTTGACAATATTCTCATAAAATGTGGACCCCCTATAGACCATAAAATTGGGCCCCCTATCCTCATAAAGTAGGGCCCCCCAAAGACCATATATTCGGGCCGGGTAAACATTTAACAGGAATAATATTTTGCCCTGGCGCATCAAATACTAATACATATACATTCATCTTTAGCAAATAACAACAAGCGTTTTCACATCATATTACACATTCTGAGGGGCATATTAAGAATCCTTACGTGAATCATGCACATTAGCATTACGTTATGATCTTTTATCTTCATATTTATTAGGCACGCTCCACATTAGCGGCCAAACATATTTCTCATCATAACAGCAACATTTTGCAACATAATATCACATAATCAATTTCATAAGCGAATCATATCCATATATTCCAGTTATATTAAATTTGCCTCATTCATACAAAAATCACAATTACTTTCTTTATTAACAAACGTCGACACTAGCATTTTCACGCATACATCATTACCTATGCCGACATTCATTTCTAAAAGGTCGCCACATTTAAATATTTCTTATACCCGCATTTTGACTCACATGTTCAATTAACCAATTTGCTCCTATGAGAATTTATTTTCACAATCCCATTCTAAACGATGATTACTGCTTTAGATAATTCTATTTAAAATCTAATAATTCACATTCCCAAAATTAAATAAAGCCCCAGACATTCTTATAAGAATTTCATATTCTAGTCATCTTTAACATATTTTTCGTTTTCGTCTAAGGGATTCATCGTATAATTAATTCATTCTATCAAGCAAGCATAGTAAACAGAGAACACTTTCCTTAACTTTGTCAGATACCTATTACCCATTTTCATTTTTTGCCATACATATTTCTGATCAACAAAACCTTAGTCGCTCATTATCTCTTTTTAATGACTTAGGGAGGCAAGCAAGTTAGGTCAATCAATTTAACATAGGAGCACAGAACACACTTAATTTTGCTATGTAACAACATTTCTAAGCATGCATCCTTATTCTCACATAACGATTTCATGTAAAAGTCATTTAACATGAACAAAAAGGATGGGAAGAGACGACCTGACGAAGGTTGATGATATTCCGGATGGATTCAACACCAAGGCTGCCACACGCTTGTCTTTCCCATTAACTTTTAACTTTCTTCATCCACTTTTCCTGTCTCAAATACTTAGTCCAACAAATAACAATACCATTTTTTCTACTTTTCATTTTATCAAAGTAAAGGCTACCATGAAAAAAGGAAGAGTTGACCTGATTTATTTGGCCGACAATCTTTGTCTCCGGCGGCTTCCTTCTTCCCGAACTAAAACTCACTGCCCAAAAGGTAACAAATACTCCCGAGAAGGCATGCAATTCGCTATTTCTTAACCAAGAATGCATCATTAAAAACATAAGGGTGATTTTGGCAAACTATCTTGAATATAGACCTAAACATAATTTTTCATATGTCGCCAAGCACTTCTTTCTATTCTTTTCATTTGAAATTGCCAATTGTCAAAACATTATTTCAAAATATACTTCAACCATTTCACGGAGCTTATTCCCGCTAGATTATAATCATTCATATTCAAGTTTCTATATCCAATTATCTCTTATTAGGAGCAGGAATTAGGCAAGTAACGCATTAAGCCGATTTATTCTATTAAGTTAGCATAGTAAATAGAGAGCATATTTGATTTTACTACGCACCAAAATTTCTAATCATATATTCATTTACACACTATTTTCCTCATGTTTTTACTTTCCTTTCCACCTAATAACTCTTAGTAATTGACCACAAGATTTAATATCACTTAAAGTAATATCAAGTTAAAGCCCTTACTTGACATGATAAACGTATTTCAAAACATATTCATATCTTTATTAAAAATGCATTTGCATATACCAGTTATCAATTTACTAAGCATGTAATGTCAAGCATTTATTCACTATATATATGGCAAAGATGGAAAGAAGTGACCTGATAGGGCTTTGTTGTGATTCTGACGAAATCCGTCAAAAATTTAACGAACTTCTTAACGGCTGTCCGTTGATTAATCTGGCGAGTTATGAAGCCAACGCCCCAACATTACCCAAACCACTCTCAAACGCACGGACCAGAACAAAACTTACGACCCAAAAAAGGAAATAAACTAACAGATACTCCCATTTTCTAAATTATCTCCTCTTCATCTCTTTTTATTTCCCACTTTCAATTCCCTTCTCAGACCAAACGGCGGCTCCCCAGGTGGCGATCTCCACGACGGTCTCTTCCAATCCCGGTGACATCTACGCTTACCAGCGACCTCTAAGCCGAGATCCTCCCTCGGCGGCGACCTGGCCGCTTCTGGCGATTCTCATTCTAACCGGCGACATCCCTGCGGGCTAATTCCATTGATTTCGGCGACCTCCTTTGTCGCTGCGACAGCCGGCGCCATAACATTTCCCAGCCTCTCAATTGACTTCACGAATTCCGGTCGACAAGAGCGAGCAGGACTTTGGTACGTCGCTCCTCTTCTCGCGTGACTTCACTCTTGCAATTCCTCTTTTGCGAATCCCCCTATTTCGATTTCTGCTATGTCTATTTCTGCGGCTTGATTTGGCGAGTCAAATGTGTGACTTGGACTTTATCATTTCTGATTTTGTTTGTGATTTTCTCCCTTGCGATTTCATTTGGCCCGTGATTCCGGCGACATCTACAACCACGGCTTCCACCCTGGTTGACACGTATTGAAAAACGTGGCTAAGCAATTGACACGTGTTGGATACGCCTATTCTCCCATCGACACGCGTCTCCGGTTACTGTTTCGTCACTGTTCACCACTATTTACTTTCTCTCTTTAACCTTTCCGGCGAATGAACTCGTCCTCTCCGGTGACGGTTCCCTTTCCAGATCCGCCACTCCTCTTTTCTAAAATGCTTGCTCTAGTTCTTCATCCATCTTAACAGAATTCATCCTTCCCATCCCTCTCTCTAATCCCCAGAAAAACAACCAAAACTAATTTGACAAAATTCTTATCCTCTTCCTCCACTCCTTTCCAGTGATCAAGCTTTGGGAAAGCTTTCAATGGCCCCCAACCAGAATCCTCAGCTTCTTTCTTACTTCCCCTTTCTTCCGATCCAAAAAACTGTTCTCATTTTGTGAAGCTTCCAGCTTCAACCACGGCTCTTTGCCCAGAAAAGAAAATGTTGATTTCCCAAAATTCCGGCTAACTCCGGCAAACTCCGCCTGGCCATCTGAAGCTACCCCCGAACTGCTGTAGTCCCACTGATACCCACAGCTCCTCTAATCCGGTCAACTTCGCCGGAAAATGTCGATCGGCAACGGAACCAGCCCGATCTTGCCATGAAAATTTTGGTTGCACAGGAACTGACCGGGGTAGTAACGGTGGCCGGACCGGAAATACATGCTCCACGAGGTCCTAAATAAAGTGGGACCTACAAGAGAAAACACCGTTAGGGTGGGGGGATTTTCCCCCCAAAAACCCTCCGGCGTGAGAATCATTAATCCGATTCATAACAATATATCACATAAGATGTAACTTTAGAGAGAGAAAAAGAGGAGGGAGAGGCTCTCAAAATATAGAACATACATCTTTTTTAAGGAAGGAGGGAGTATTTATATCAATTTTATGCCAAAGGTGACATCATCACCATCATCCTTATCACTTGCCACGTGTCACGCCGTCATTGGAGGGAAATCTCTCCTGAGATTACATTTGGATAAGACCAAGGCCCTTAGACTTGACAAGGCAAGGTTCTCTCCCGGAGACATCAACGTGCTGCTGAGAGAACCAAGATGCGACATGCGACATCCGACATGTGGGAACCAACATCCGACATGCGGGAACCAACAGCCGACATGCGGGAACCAACAGGAGACATGCGACATGCAACCTCCGACATGCGGGAACCAATGTCCCACATGCGGGAACCAACAGGAGACATGCGACATGCAACCTCCGACAGGAGACATGCAACATGCGACAACCATAGGAGACATTCAACATGCGACCTACGACAGGAGACATATATCATATAACACATCATACGCAGCATATAACACATAACATATAATATGCGGCATATATCACATAACATATAATATGCGGCATATAGAATATAACACGGGGGAACCAAACCATAAATATAACTTTGACAATATTCTCATAAAATGTGGACCCCCTATAGACCATAAAATTGGGCCCCCCTATCCTCATAAAGTAGGGCCCCCCAAAGACCATATATTCGGGTCGGGTAAACATTTAACAGGAATAATATTTTTCCCTGGCGCATCAGAAGCCCCCGACTCCTTAGCTCGATTATTCATGATCGAGCTGAGGAGTAAAACAATATTCATAATAAAATATTACTTATCACATCGAGTCAACTCTCACGGTATGGAACATAGGTCCGTTCCGTGATTTTTCCAACACTTTCATTACTGACTTCTCATTTTACTTCTACTTTTTGCATTTTCTTTTTACCACTTCAATCATTTCTGTAAATTTTTGTCTGGTAAAATATGCGAAAACCAATCATACGAGAGCCTACATTATAAGGCTCAGATCCATAAATGCCAGCGACATGAACCCTGGCCGCTGGACCTTCAAATAACTCTCCTTCCCTACAATTTGTTTCGGCAATTCTGCCAAAAACCTTTCGATCCCTGACTTTTGACGTCATTTCAACAATTCAGTCTGATCTGGGTCTATAATAAAACAATTTACTTTTTCTATCTTTTAACTTCGTTTTTCATACTTTGGTTGTCGCGGGTTGCGACTTAATCTTAACTTTATTTTCCGCCTCTATGCCTGATTTCTTTAACCTTTGCTCTACTATAATTTAGATGCCGCGATTGGCACCTTGCCTTGACTTTAATTTTCTTTCATAAATTCTTCTTTGAGGCCTATCTCGGTTATTTGAATGTCGCGGTGCGACTTCAACTCTATACTTTAAAAGTCATTACTCTGCTTACTGCAATTTGCTTTAAATTCTACCTTTAATATGTCGCCATTTTTGCTTCGACAGTTATCTTTTTTGCTTCGATAGTTTATCGAAGACTCCTTTCTCATAACTTACCTATATACATACTACTCCCTTCAAAAGAGTGAGGCTTGTCTTTAGGCAGCCTCACTCCCTAACTATGCTTCTCGCCCTTCAGCTCTACTCAGCTTCGGGGTGATTTACTATTCCTTATCCATCTGTGCCTGGCACCTTTAAGCCAGGTCTTTCTCGACCCAACTCTAAAACAAAAATACGCCTAGGCCACAGCCTCATCTGGGCTAAACCTCGCGGCCAAACCCACTTGGCCACACTAGGCCACACCACACTGATCAAAGCACAAAAATGCGCCAATCACAAACGCGCAAACTAAAAAAAACGCGACAATCACAAACGCGCTAACTAAAACGCGACAATCAAAACCTCGCTGATCAGAATCGCGCTGATCAAAACCTTACTAATCAAACCGCGCGAATCAAAACCTTACTAATCAAACTGCGAATCAAAACCGCGTGATCGCATGGCTGATCAAAACTTACTTGATGCTAAACCGCATCACTAACAAACCGCATTCAATCATGTCGAATAAAACTTAAACCGCCTTAAATTCAATCTTGCGCCTTTAGACGACTTTGGTCAAACTGTCTAGTTTACATCTTGCTCCACTTTTGCCTGACACCTTTAAGCCAGGTCTTTCTATGCATGTTAAAAAATCGGGACTTTCTGGACGCCTGGAACCACTATCTCCAGGTCGCCGCGCCTGGAACCAATATCTCCAGGTCGCAGGAGCTTCGCCACTCAGGCTAGGCTAAGAGCTTCGCCACTCAGGCTAGGCTAGATCACACAAGCTTCGCCACTCAGGCTAGGCTGGAAGCTTCGCCACTCAGGCTAGGCTAGGAGCTGAGTCAGGCCTCTGCCAGGACTCCCGAGTCCGCAAGCACAGATCCCGTTGCGCCTGGCTTTTCAACCAGGACTTTTCTGAGCCAGGCCTCTGCCCGGGACTCCAGGAGTGCGCCAACGCGAGATCCGTTGTGCACGAAACCAATATCTCCAGGACTTTTCTGAGCCTTGACCTTTTTGCCAAGACTCCGAGTCCGCTAACGCAAATCCGTTGTGCCCGGCTTTTAAACCAGGACTTTTACGAGCCTTGGCCTTTTTGCCGGGACTCAGAGTGCCCGGTCAAGAGATCCCGTTGTGCCTGGCTTTTCAACCAGGACTTTTCTGATAACTTCATCAACTTTGTCGCAGCTTTATCAACTTTGGGGCCGCTTTATCAACTTTAGGGCCGCTTTATCAACTTTAGGGCCACTTTATCAACTTTGACACATGAGCAGTTCGGGATGCGAGCCTAACAACATGGGATGTCAGCCCAACAACATGGGATGTCAGCCCAACAGTTCGGGATGTCAGCCCATTATATACTTTATTATGCTCTTTTCTCAAAACTTTTCACAACATTTTCCTTGCCAAAAAATTCAAAACACGGCGTCCCACCAAACTTTAACTTTTTAAAACTTTTGAAACATGCGGCATCCCTCCAAACTTTAACCTTTCAAAACCTTTCAAACCTGTGGCATCCCGCCAAATTTTAACCTTTTAAAACTTTTGAAACATGCGGCATCCCGCCAAACTTTAACCTTTCAATACTTTTGAAACCTGCGGCATCCCGCCAAATTTTAACCTTTCAAAACCTTTCAAACCTGCGGCATCCTGCCAAATTTTAACCTTTTAAAACTTTTCAAACCTGCGGCATCCCGCCAAATTTTAACCTTTCAATACTTTTGAAACATGCGGAATCCCGCCGAATTTTAGCTTTCAAAACCTTTCAAAACCGTGGCGTCTTGCCAAACTTTCACTTTTCAAAACTTTTCCAAAACATTGGCATCTCGCCAAACTTTTCATTTTTCCAATTCTTTTTAAAACTTTCCAAACACTTTTCAAATTCTTTTTAAAACTTTCTGTGCCCGTAAAAAATCCGGGACTTTCTAGGCGCCTAGCATTTCGCTCTTCTAGGTTGCCGCGCCTGGCATTTCACTCTTCCAGGTCGCAAGGTTTGGTGCCAAGGAACCACTATCTCCAAGGCACCGCCCCTAATCTCGCCCATAAAAAAGCTGGGACTTTTCTAGATGCCTAGCATTTTGCTCTTCTAGGTCGCCGCGCCTGGCATTTCACTCTTCCAGGTCGCAAGGTTTGGTGCCAAGGAACCACTGTCTCCAAGGCACCGCCCCTGATCTCGCCCATAAAAAAGCTGGGACTTTTCTAGGCGCCTAGCATTTCGCTCTTCTAGGTCGCCGCGCCTGGCATTTCACTCTTCCAAGTCGCAAGGTTTGGTGCCTAGCATTTCGCTCTTCTAGGTCACCGCCCCTTTTATCTCGCCCATAAAAAAGCTGGGACTTTTCTAGGCGCCTAGCATTTCGCTCTTCTAGGTCGCCGCGCCTGGCATTTCACTCTTCCAGGTCGCAAGGTTTGGTGCCTAGCATTTCGCTCTTCTGAGGTCCTTTGCCCTTTTATCTCGCCCATAAAAGCGGGACTTTTCTAGGCGCCTAGCATTTCGCTCTTCTAGGTCGCCGCGCCGGCATTTCACTCTTCCGGGTCGCAAGGTTTGGTGCCTAGCATTTTGCTCTTCTAGGTCACCGCCCCTTTTATCTCGCCCATAAAAAGGCTGGGACTTTTCTAGGCGCCTAGCATTTCGCTCTTCTAGGTCGCCGCGCGGCATTTCACTCTTCCAGTCGCAAGGTTTGGTGCCTAGCATTTCGCTCTTCTAGGTCACCGCCCTTTTATCTCGCCCATAAAAAGCTGGGACTTTTCTAGGCGCCTAGCATTTCGCTCTTCTCGGTCGCCGCGCCTGGCATTTCACTCTTTCAAGTCGCAAGGTTTGGTGCCTAGCATTTCGCTCTTCTAGGTCACCGCCCCTTTTATCTCGCCCATAAAAAAGGCTGGGACTTTTCTAGGCGCCTAGCATTTCGCTCTTCTAGGTCGTCGCGCCCGGCATTTCACTCTTCCGTGTCGCAAGGTTTGGTGCCTAGCATTTCGCTCTTCTAGGTCACCGCCCCTTTTATCTCGCCCATAAAAATTTGGGACTTTTCTAGGCGCCTAGCATTTCGCTCTTCTAGGTCGCCGCGCACGGCATTTCACTCTTCCAGGTCGCAAGGTTTGGTGCCTAGCATTTCGCTCTTCTAGGTCACCGCCCCTTTTATCTCGCCCATAAAAAGCTGGGACTTTTCTAGGCGCCTAGCATTTCGCTCTTCTAGGTCGTCGCGCCTGGCATTTCACTCTTCCAGGTCGCAAGGTTTGGAGCCTAGCATTTCGCTCTTCTAGGTCACCGCCCCTTTTATCTCGCCCATAAAAAGTGGGACTTTTCTAGGCGCCTAGCATTTCGCTCTTCTAGGTCACCGCGCACGGCATTTCACTCTTCCAGTCGCAAGGTTTGGTGCCTAGCATTTCGCTCTTCTAGGTCACCGCCTTTTATCTCGCCCATAAAAGCCGGGACTTTTCTAGGCGCCTAGCATTTCGCTCTTCTAGGTCGCCGCGCCCGGCATTTCACTCTTCCAAAGTCGCAAGGTTTGGGTGCCTAGCATTTCGCTCTTCTAGGTCACCGCCCCTTTTATCTCGCCCATAAAAAAGCTGAGACTTTTCTAGGCGCCTAGCATTTCGCTCTTCTAGGTCGCCGCGCCTGGCATTTCACTCTTCCAGGTCGCAAGGTTTGGTGCCTAGCATTTCGCACTTCTAGGTCACCGCCCCTTTTATCTCACCCATAAAAAAGCTGGGACTTTTCTAGACGCCTGGAACCACTATCTCCAGACGCCGCGCCTGGGCCTCAATGTCCCCAGGTCGCACTCCATCTTCAAGCTTTATCAATCCATCTTTAAGCTTTATCAATCCATCTTTAAGCATTATCAATCCATCTTTAAGCTTTAGCGGCAACAATCTTTATCAACTTTGTCGCAGCTTTAGCGGCAACAATCTTTATCAACTTTGTCGCAGCTTTAGCGGCAACAATCTTTATCAACTTTGTCGCAGCTTTAGCGGCAACAATCTTTATCAAATTTTTCGCAGCTTTAGCGGCAACAATCTTTATCATTTTTGTCGTAGCTTTAGCGGCAACAATCTTTATCAACTTTGTCGCAGCTTTAGCGGCAACAATCTTTATCATTTTTGTCGCAGCTTTAGCGGCAACAATCTTTATCAACTTTGTCGCAGCTTTAGCGGCAACAATCTTTATCAACTTTGTCGCAGCTTTAGCGGCAACAATCTTTATCAACTTTGTCACATGTGACAGAGTCCCTACAAAAGACGCGAGGTACTCATTTGCAAATCATGTAAACACTTTCTCTATATTTGACACAATAAGCAAATATCACGCAACTTTTATATAAACGAGAGAAATAACAATCCACCACTATCTTTCGCATTTTACTGAGCATACTATAATTTCAAACATATTATTGCGACTGCCATTTTTCACTATTCATCATTTCAAGATTTCAAAAATGTAGCAGGTCAACGTATCCATATGCCATAACACTTTCATCTTCATTCGGTATAGCACAACTTTTCACAATTATGACATAATTTTGCACATAAACACATAGCATACAACTCACATATTTTTCTTTATGAAATATCATTTTTCTTGTGCCATAATGCTTTCATATTTAATTCGATCAAGATCCACATTTTGCTAATTTGACAACTTTCACAATTAAAAAACCAAGTCAGGTCACTGTCTAAAAATTGGCATGAAACATGCTACCACAAGGTAATACTGATGCTGCCATGAAAATTTTGGCTGCACAGGAATTGACCGGGGTAGTAACGGTGGCCGGACCGGAAATACACGCTCCACGAGGTCCTAAATAAAGTGGGACCTACAAGAGAAAACACCGTTAGGGCGGGGGGATTTTCCCCCCAAAAACCCTCCGGCGTGAGAATCGTTAATCCGATTCATAACAATATATCACATAATATGTAACTTTAGAGAGAGAAAAAGAGGAGAGAGAGGCTCTCAAAATATAGAACATACCTCTTTTTTAAGGAAGGAGGGAGTATTTATATCAATTTTATGCCAAAGGTGACATCATCACCATCATCCTTATCACTTGCCACATGTCACGCCGTCATTGGAGGGAAATCTCTCCTGAGATTACATTTGGATAAGACCAAGGCCCTTAGACTTGACAAGGCAAGGTTCTCTCCCGGAGACATCAGCGTGCTGCTGAGAGAACCAAGATGCGACATGGGACATCCGACATGCGGGAACCAACATCCGACATGCGGGAACCAACAGCCGACATGCGGGAACCAATAGGAGACATGCGACATGCAACCTCCGACATGCGGGAACCAATGTCCCACATGCGGGAACCAACAGGAGACATGCGACATGCAACCTACGACAGGAGACATGCGACATGCGACAACCATAGGAGACATTCAACATGCGACCTACAACAGGAGACATATATCATATAACACATCATACGCAGCATATAACACATAACATATAATATGCGGCATATATCACATAACATATAATATGCGGCATATAGAATATAACACGGGGGAACCAAACCATAAATATAACTTTGACAATATTCTCATAAAATGTGGACCCCCTATAGACCATAAAATTGGGCCCCCCTATCCTCATAAAGTAGGGCCCCCCAAAGACCATATATTCGGGCCGGGTAAACATTTAACAGGAATAATATTTTGCCCTGGCGCATCAGAAGCCCCCGACTCCTTAGCTCGATTATTCATGATCGAGCTGAGGAGTAAAACAATATTCATAATAAAATATTACTTATCACATCAAGTCAACTCTCACGGTATGGAACATAGGTCCGTTCCGTGATTTTTCCAACACTTTCATTACTGACTTCTCATTTTACTTCTACTTTTTGCATTTTCTTTTTATCACTTCAATCATTTCTGTAAATTTTTGTCTGGTAAAATATGCGAAAACCAATCATACGAGAGCCAACATTATAAGGCTCAGATCCATAAATGCCAGCGACATGAACCCTGGCCGCTGGACCTTCAAATAACTCTCCTTCCCTACAATTTGTTTCGACAATTCTGCCAAAAACCTTTCGATTCCTGACTTTTGACGTCATTTCAACAATTCAGTCTGATCTGGGTCTATAATAAAACAATTTACTTTTTCTATCTTTTAACTTCGTTTTTCATACTTTGGTTGTCGCGGGTTGCGACTTAATCTTAACTTTATTTTCCGCCTCTATGCCTGATTTCTTTAACCTTTGCTCTACTATAATTTAGATGCCGCGATTGGCACCTTGCCTTGACTTTAATTTTCTTTCATAAATTCTTTTTTGATGACTATCTCGGTTATTTGAATGTCGCGGTGCGACTTCAACTCTATACTTTAAAAGTCATTACTCTGCTTACTGCAATTTGCTTTAAATTCTACCTTTAATATGTCGCCATTTTTGCTTCGACAGTTATCTTTTTTGCTTCGATAGTTTATCGAAGACTCCTTTCTCATAACTTACCTATATACATACTACTCCCTTCAAAAGAGTGAGGCTTGTCTTTAGGCAGCCTCACTCCCTAACTATGCTTCTCGCCCTTCAGCTCTACTCAGCTTCGGGGCGATTTACTATTCCTTATCCATCTATGCCTGGCACCTTTAAGCCAGGTCTTTCTCGACCCAACTCTAAAACAAAAATACGCCTAGGCCACAACCTCATCTGGGCTAAACATCGCGGCCAAACCCACTTGGCCACACTAGGCCACACCACACTGATCAAAGCACAAAAATGCGCCAATCACAAATGCGCAAACTAAAAAAAAACGCGACAATCACAAACGCGCTAACTAAAACGCGACAATCAAAACCTCGCTCATCAGAACCGCGCTGATAAAACCTTACTAATCAAACCGCGCGAATCAAAACCTTACTAATCAAACTGCGCGAATCAAAACCGCGCTGATCAGAACCGCGCTGATCAAAAACTTACTTGACGCTAAACCGCATCACTAACAAACCGCATTCAATCATGTCGAATAAAACTTAAACCGCCTTAAATTCAATCTTGCGCCTTTAGACGACTTTGGTCAAACTGTCTAGTTTACATCTTGCTCCACTTTTGCCTGACACCTTTAAGCCAGGTCTTTCTATGCATGTTAAAAAATCGGGACTTTCTGGACGCCTGGAACCACTATCTCCAGGTCGCCGCGCCTGGAACCAATATCTCCAGGTCGCAGGAGCTTCGCCACTCAAGCTAGGCTAAGAGCTTCGCCACTCAGGCTAGGCTAGATCACACAAGCTTCGCCACTCAGGCTAGGCTAGGAGCTGAGTCAGGCCTCTGCCAGGACTCCCGAGTCCGCAAGCGCAGATCCCGTTGTGCCTGGCTTTTCAACCAGGACTTTTCTGAGCCAGGCCTCTGCCAGGACTCCCGAGTCTGCCAACGCAGATCCCGTTGTGCCTGAAACCAATATCTCCAGGACTTTTCTGAGCCTTGGCCTTTTTGCCAAGACTCCCGAGTCTGCCAACGCAAATCCCGTTGTGCCTGGCTTTTAAACCAGGACTTTTCTGAGCCTTGGCCTTTTTGCCAGGACTCCCGAGTCTGCCAGTGCAGATCCCGTTGTGCCTGGCTTTTCAACCAGGACTTTTCTGATAACTTCATCAACTTTGTCGCAACTTTATCAACTTTGGGGCCGCTTTATCAACTTTGGGGCCGCTTTATCAACTTTAGGGCCGCTTTATCAACTTTGGCACATGAGCAGTTCGGGATGCGAGCCCAACAGCATGGGATGTCAGCCCAACAGCATGGGATGTCAGCCCAACAGTTCGGGATGTCAGCCCATTATATACTTTATTATGCTCTTTTCTCAAAACTTTTCACAACATTTTCCTTGCCAAAAAATTCAAAACACGGCGTCCCACCAAACTTTAACTTTTTAAAACTTTTGAAACATGCGGCATACCTCCAAACTTTAACCTTTCAAAACCTTTCAAACCTGCGGCATCCCGCCAAATTTTAACCTTTTAAAACTTTTGAAACATGCGGCATCCCGCCAAACTTTAACCTTTCAATACTTTTGAAACCTGCGGCATCCCGCCAAATTTTAACCTTTCAAAACCTTTCAAACCTGCGGCATCCTGCCAAATTTTAACCTTTTAAAACTTTTCAAACCTGCGGCATCCCGCCAAATTTTAACCTTTCAATACTTTTGAAACATGCGGAATCCCGCCGAATTTTAGCTTTCAAAACCTTTCAAAACCGTGGCGTCTTGCCAAACTTTCACTTTTCAAAACTTTTCCAAAACATTGGCATCTCGCCAAACTTTTCATTTTTCCAATTCTTTTTAAAACTTTCCAAACACTTTTCAAATTCTTTTTAAAAATTTCCAAACACTTTTCAAATTCTTTTTAAAACTTTCTGTGCCCGTAAAAAAGCCGAGACTTTTCTAGGAGCCTAGCATTTCGCTCTTCTAGGTCGCCGCGCCTGGCATTTCGCTCTTCCAGGTCGCAAGGTTTGGTGCCAAGGAACTACTATCTCCAAGGAACCGCCCCTAATCTCGCCCATAAAAAAGCTGGGACTTTTCTAGGCGCCTAGCATTTCGCTCTTCTAGGTCACCGCGCCTGGCATTTCGCTCTTCCAGGTCGCAAGGTTTGGTGCCAAGGAACCACTGTCTCCAAGGCACCGCCCCTGATCTCGCCCATAAAAAAGCTGGGACTTTTCTAGGCGCCTAGCATTTCGCTCTTCTAGGTCGCCGCGCCTGGCATTTCACTCTTCCAGGTCGCAAGGTTTGGTGCCTAGCATTTCGCTCTTCTAGGTCACCGCCCCTTTTATCTCACCCATAAAAAAGCTGGGACTTTTCTAGGCGCCTAGCATTTCGCTCTTCTAGGTCGCCGCGCCTGGCATTTCACTCTTCCAGGTCACAAGGTTTGGTGCCTAGCATTTCGCTCTTCTAGGTCACCACCCCTTTTATCTCGCCCATAAAAAAGCTGGGACTTTTCTAGGCGCCTAGCATTTCGCTCTTCTAGGTCGCCGCGCCTGGCATTTCACTCTTCCAGGTCGCAAGGTTTGGTGCCTAGCATTTCGCTCTTCTAGGTCACCGCCCCTTTTATCTCGCCCATAAAAAAGCTGGGACTTTTCTAGGCGCCTAGCATGTCGCTCTTCTTGGTCGCCGCGCCTGGCATTTCACTCTTTCAGGTCGCAAGGTTTGGTGCCTAGCATTTCGCTCTTCTAGGTCACCGCCCCTTTTATCTCGCCCATAAAAAAGCTGGGACTTTTCTATGCGCCTAGCATTTCGCTCTTCTAGGTCGCCGCGCCTGGCATTTCACTCTTCCAGGTCGCAAGGTTTGGTGCCTAGCATTTCGCTCTTCTAGGTCACCGCCTGTAAGTATACAAATCCGGATCGTCCAAATCCGCCAGAAAGTTAACCGAAATCCGTTAACCGCTCCGCTTCCAGTGTTAACCTAACTCGTTAAACTCCCTGCCGTGCCAACGAGACGTCCGGGGCGCTCTGCATCCCGACGCCGAGCCGTACTTAGCACGTGACATCTCACGTAAAAGTATGGCTTTCCCACGAAACGCATTTTCCAAGGCACTTTAGGGCGTTTCGGACATTTCCCTGACCGTTATTTTAAAAAACGGACAAAACCGGACCGGAAACAATCTTCCACCTCGGTGGTGACTCGGAGGGCACGTGGCAGCCATGCCACCTCCCTCTAGTCACCCTTCAATCAATTTCAAAGGGAAAAGACCAAAATGCCCTGGTTTGCAAGCCAAGTCCGGCCGACTCATTGTGCACATTTTACGAAATTGGCAAGTCCTTCAAATTCCCAAAATACCACAAAACCCCTGGATTCAGGCCAAGTCCGTCCTGACTCTAATGCAAATTTCACCTATAAATAGAAATGGTCACAAAGCCAAATAGAGAGGATTTTTACACCAAAATTCACATACCCCACGGTCCAAACCGGGTTTTCACCCCTCCCGAGCTCCCGTCTCGTCTCGATTCGCGTGAAACCTTCGTATTTCGATCAAATACGCACCCTACAACTTCGAAACAACCTTTCGAATCACTTTTCGTGTCCGTACACACCTCCCGAGCCAAAGGAGTCGACCCTAGCCATAGGTATAACTCCCTCTCTAAATCTCCCGTTCCATCTCGGTTTACGCGCCAGTCGCTATAACTGTTTCGAACGTCGTTATCAAAATGTAGACGCCTCCGTCTAACGGGGTCCGATACGTTTTAGCCCCTCGATCCTCTTCTCTTTCCGTAAGAGAAGTAATCACGGGTTAAAACGGCGTTCCGACCCCGTTCCGTTTACTTTTATGTCATTTACAATTCCGAGCCGTTTGGCCTCGTTGATCGTCATTTACAATTCCGAGCCGTTTGGCCTCGTTGATCGTCATTTACAATTCCGAGCCGTTTGGCCTCGTTGATCGTCATTTACAATTCCGAGCCGTTTGGCCTCGTTGATCGTCATTTACGAATCCGGATCGTTTGATTCCGTTGACACCGCTTTAAATACTGTCATTTACAAGTCCGATCCGTTTGGATTGTGATAGTATTTACTTTTCAAAGTCCGAGTCGCAACCCGATTCGTTGATCGCATATCATTTAATACGCATTTTTCCCGTAAAAATCGTTAACAATGTAATGCCCGGTTCAAAACCGGAGTTCGTCCGTCGAACTCTCTTTCAAAACGCGCGAAATGACGTTCGGCCTCCGAACGCTCATCTTCAAACTCAAAGCCGCCATTTGACACTTAAAATCATTTAATACGCATTTTTCCCGTAAAAATCGTTAACAATGACTCGTACGGTTCAAAATCGACGTTTGCCACGCAAACGCTCATTTCAACTCAAAATCGACGTTTGCCACGCAAACGCTCATTTCAACTCAAAGTCGACGTTTGCCACGCAAACGCTCATTTCAACTCAAAGTCGACGTTTGCCACGCAAACGCTCTTTTCAAACTCAAACCGACGTTTGTCATTCAAACGCTCGTCTTTTCAAAAGTCACCTAATCAAACGTTTGTCATTCAAACCAAGATTAAGCTTGTCATTCAAGCCCCCATTTCAAAAGACACACACACACACACACGATTTCGAGAAAGGTAGAAAGACTCGTCATGCGAGGCGTTTCGGGCGATCTCGTCATACTCTACCCGAAACGTAACCTGACCTCCGAACCTAACAATCTCTGGTACAAAAAAGCTTTTTACTCGTTTTTGCTGCCAATAAAAATGAACCCCTTTTTCAAAAAAGCCTTTTCCTAAGTTTTTGCTACCAATAAAAACGACACCTTTTCACAATAGTCGTTTCTCAACGTTTGGGCTCAAAATACAAAAACCGCGTGGCGACTCCTCATTTTGTTCCTTCCCATGAAGCGAGGACTCAGACACCAACCCCTCCGCGAAAGACAACCGCCTTTTCCGCGCCCCCCGCCCACGCGCGAAAAAGATCGGGTAATTTCACCGCCCCTTTTATCTCGCCCATAAAAAAGCTGGGACTTTTCTAGGCGCCTAGCATTTCGCTCTTCTAGGTCGCCGCGCCTGGCATTTCACTCTTCCAGGTCGCAAGGTTTGGTGCCTAGCATTTCGCTCTTCTAGGTCACCGCCCCTTTTATCTCGCCCATAAAAAAGCTGGGACTTTTCTAGGCGCCTAGCATTTCGCTCTTCTAGGTCGCCGCGCCTGGCATTTCACTCTTCCAGGTCGCAAGGTTTGGTGCCTAGCATTTCGCTCTTCTAGGTCACCGCCCCTTTTATCTCGCCCATAAAAGCCGGGACTTTTCTAGGCGCCTAGCATTTCGCTCTTCTAGGTCGCCGCGCCTGGCATTTCACTCTTCCAGGTCGCAAGGTTTGGTGCCTAGCATTTCGCTCTTCTAGGTCACCGCCCCTTTTATCTCACCCATAAAAAAGCTGGGACTTTTCTAGACGCCTGGAACCACTATCTCCAGACGCCGCGCCTGGGCCTCAATGTCCCCAGGTCGCACTCCATCTTCAAGCTTTATCAATCCATCTTTAAGCTTTATCAATCCATCTTTAAGCTTTATCAATCCATCTTTAAGCTTTAGCGGCAACAATCTTTATCAACTTTGTCGCAGCTTTAGCGGCAACAATCTTTATCAACTTTGTCGCAGCTTTAGCGGCAACAATCTTTATCAACTTTGTCGCAGCTTTAGCGGCAACAATCTTTATCAACTTTTTCGCAGCTTTAGCGGCAACAATCTTTATCATTTTTGTCGCAGCTTTAGCGGCAACAATCTTTATCAACTTTGTCGCAGCTTTAGAGGAAACAATCTTTATCATTTTTGTCGCAGCTTTAGCGGCAACAATCTTTATCAACTTTGTCGCAGCTTTAGCGGCAACAATCTTTATCAACTTTGTCGCAGCTTTAGCGGCAACAATCTTTATCAACTTTGTCACATGTGACAGAGTCCCTACAAAAGACGCGAGGTACTCATTTGCAAATCAAGTAAACACTTTCTCTATATTTGACACAATAAGCAAATATCACGCAACTTTTATACAAACGAGAGAAATAACAATCCACCACTATCTTTCGCATTTTACTGAGCATACTATAATTTCAAACCTATTATTGCGACTGCCATTTTTCACTATTCATCATTTCAAGATTTCAAAAATGTAGCAGGTTAACGTATCCATATGCCATAACACTTTCATCTTCATTCGGTATAGCACAACTTTTCACAATTATGACATAATTTTGCACATAAACACATAGCATACAACTCACATATTTTTCTTTATGAAATATCATTTTTCTTGTGCCATAATGCTTTCATATTTAATTCGATCAAGATCCACATTTTGCTAATTTGACAACTTTCACAATTAAACAACCAAGTCAGGTCACTGTCTAAAAATTGGCATGAAACATGCTACCACAAGGTAATCTTACGATCTTTTGCCATGAAAATTTTGGCTGCACAGGAATTGACCGGGGTAGTAACGGTGGCCGGACCGGAAATACACGCTCCACGATGTCCTAAATAAAGTGGGACCTACAAGAGAAAACACCGTTAGGGCGGGGGGATTTTCCCCCCAAAAACCCTCCGGCGTGAGAATCGTTAATCCGATTCATAACAATATATCACATAATATGTAACTTTAGAGAGAGAAAAAGAGGAGAGAGAGGCTCTCAAAATATAGAACATACCTCTTTTTCAAGGAAGGAGGGAGTATTTATATCAATTTTATGCCAAAGGTGACATCATCACCATCATCCTTATCACTTGCCACGTGTCACGCCGTCATTGGAGGGAAATCTCTCCTGAGATTACATTTGGATAAGACCAAGGCCCTTAGACTTGACAAGGCAAGGTTCTCTCCCGGAGACATCAGCGTGCTGCTGAGAGAACCAAGATGCGACATGGGACATCCGACATGCGGAAACCAACATCCGACATGCGGGAACCAACAACCGACATGCGGGAACCAACAGGAGACATGCGACATGCAACCTCCGACATGCGGGAACCAATGTCCCACATGCGGGAACCAACAGGAGACATGCGACATGCAACCTCCGACAGGAGACATGCGACATGCGACAACCATAGGAGACATTCAACATGCGACCTACAACAGGAGACATATATCATATAACACATCATATGCAGCATATAACACATAACATATAATATGCGGCATATATCACATAACATATAATATGCGGCATATAGAATATAACACGGGGGAACCAAACCATAAATATAACTTTGACAATATTCTCATAAAATGTGGACCCCCTATAGACCATAAAATTGGGCCCCCCTATCCTCATAAAGTAGGGCCCCCCAAAGACCATATATTCGGGCCGGGTAAACATTTAACAGGAATAATATTTTGCCCTGGCGCATTAGAAGCCCCCGACTCCTTAGCTCGATTATTCATGATCGAGCTGAGGAGTAAAACAATATTCATAATAAAATATTACTTATCACATCGAGTCAACTCTCACGGTATGGAACATAGGTCCGTTCCGTGATTTTTCCAACACTTTCATTACTGACTTCTCATTTTACTTCTACTTTTTGCATTTTATTTTTACCACTTCAATCATTTCTGAAAATTTTTGTCTGGTAAAATATGCGAAAACCAATCATACGAGAGCCAACATTATAAGGCTCAGATCCATAAATGCCAGCGACATGAACCCTGGCCGCTGGACCTTCAAATAACTCTCCTTCCCTACAATTTGTTTCGGCAATTCTGCCAAAAACCTTTCGATCCCTGACTTTTGACGTCATTTCAACAATTCAGTCTGATCTGGGTCTATAATAAAACAATTTACTTTTTCTATCTTTTAACTTCGTTTTTCATACTTTGGTTGTCGCGGGTTGCGACTTAATCTTAACTTTATTTTCTGCCTCTATGCCTGATTTCTTTAACCTTTGCTCTACTATAATTTAGATGCCGCGATTGGCACCTTGCCTTGACTTTAAATTTCTTTCATAAATTCTTCTTTGATGCCTATCTCGGTTATTTGAATGTCGCGGTGCGACTTCAACTCTATACTTTAAAAGTCATTACTCTGCTTACTGCAATTTGCTTTAAATTCTACCTTTAATATGTCGCCATTTTTGCTTCGACAGTTATCTTTTTTGCTTCGATAGTTTATCGAAGACTCCTTTCTCATAACTTACCTATATACATACTACTCCCTTCAAAAGAGTGAGGCTTGTCTTTAGGCAGCCTCACTCCCTAACTATGCTTCTCGCCCTTCAGCTCTACTCAGCTTCGGGGCAATTTACTATTCCTTATCCATCTGTGCCTGGCACCTTTAAGCCAGGTCTTTCTCGACCCAACTCTAAAACAAAAATACGCCTAGGTCACAGCCTCATCTGGGCTAAACCTCGTGGCCAAACCCACTTGGCCACACTAGGCCAAAGCACAAAAATGCGCCAATCACAAACGCGCAAACTAAAAAAAAACGCGACAATCACAAACGCGCTAACTAAAACGCGACAATCAAAACCTCGCTGATCAGAACCGCGCTGATCAGAACCTTACTAATCAAACTGCGCGAATCAAAACCTTACTAATCAAACTGCGCGAATCAAAACCGCGCTGATCAGAACCGCGCTGATCAAAAACTTACTTGACGCTAAACCGCATCACTAACAAACCGCATTCAATCATGTCGAATAAAACTTAAACCGCCTTAAATTCAATCTTGCGCCTTTAGATGACTTTGGTCAAACTGTCTAGTTTACATCTTGCTCCACTTTTGCCTGACACCTTTAAGCCAGGTCTTTCTATGCATGTTAAAAAATCGGGACTTTCTGGACGCCTGGAACCACTATCTCCAGGTCGCCGCGCCTGGAACCAATATCTCCAGTGTCGCAGAGCTTCGCCACTCAGCTAGGCTAAGAGCTTCGCCACTGTGCTAGGCTAGATCACACAAGCTTCGCCACTCGTGCTAGGCCGGAAGCTTCGCCACTGTGCTAGGCTAGGAGCCGAGTCGCCTCCGCCAGACTCCCGAGTCCGCAAGCGCAAATCCCGTTGTGCCTCGGCTTTTCAACCAGACTTTTCTCGAGCCAGCCTCGCCAGACTCCCGAGTTCGCCAACGCAGATCCCGTTGTGCTCGAAACCAATATCTCCGGGACTTTTCGAGCCTTGGCCTTTTTGCCAAGACTCCCGAGCCCGCCAACGCAAATCCCGTTGTGCTCGGCTTTTAAACCAGACTTTTTCGAGCCTTGGCCTTTTTGCCAGGACTCCCGAGTCTGCCAGTGCAGATCCCGTTGTGCCTGGCTTTTCAACCAGGACTTTTCTGATAACTTCATCAACTTTGTCGCCGCTTTATCAACTTTGGGGCCGCTTTATCAACTTTAGGGCCGCTTTATCAACTTTGGCACATGAGCAGTTCGGGATGCGAGCCCAACAAAGATGTGGATGTCACCAACAAAGATGGGATGTCAGCCCAACAGTTCGGGATGTCAGCCCATTATATACTTTATTATGCTCTTTTCTCAAAACTTTTCACAACATTTTCCTTGCCAAAAAATTCAAAACACGGCGTCCCACCAAACTTTAACTTTTTAAAACTTTTGAAACATGCGGCATCCCGCCAAACTTTAACCTTTCAAAACCTTTCAAACCTGCGGCATCCCGCCAAATTTTAACCTTTTAAAACTTTTGAAACATGCGGCATCCCGCCAAACTTTAACCTTTCAATACTTTTGAAACCTGCGGCATCCCGCCAAATTTTAACCTTTCAAAACCTTTCAAACCTGCGGCATCCTGCCAAATTTTAACCTTTTAAAACTTTTCAAACCTGCGGCATCCCGCCAAATTTTAACCTTTCAATACTTTTGAAACATGCGGAATCCCGCCGAATTTTAGCTTTCAAAACCTTTCAAAACCGTGGCGTCTTGCCAAACTTTCACTTTTCAAAACTTTTCCAAAACATTGGCATCTCGCCAAACTTTTCATTTTTCCAATTCTTTTTAAAACTTTCCAAACACTTTTCAAATTCTTTTTAAAACTTTATGTGCCCGTAAAAAATCCAGGACTTTCTAGGCGCCTAGCATTTCGCTCTTCTAGGTTGCCGCGCCTGGCATTTCACTCTTCCAGGTCACAAGGTTTTGTGCCAAGGAACCACTATCTCCAAGGCACCGCCCCTAATCTCGCCCATAAAAAAGCTGGGACTTTTCTAGACGCCTAGCATTTTGCTCTTCTAGGTCGCCGCGCCTGGCATTTCACTCTTCCAGGTCGCAAGGTTTGGTGCCAAGGAACCACTGTCTCCAAGGCACCGCCCCTGATCTCGCCCATAAAAAGCTGGGACTTTTCTAGGCGCCTAGCATTTCGCTCTTCTAGGTCGCCGCGCCTGGCATTTCACTCTTCCAGGTCGCAAGGTTTGGTGCCTAGCATTTCGCTCTTCTAGGTCACCGCCCCTTTTATCTCGCCCATAAAAAAGCTGGGACTTTTCTAGACGCCTAGCATTTCGCTCTTCTAGGTCGCCGCGCCTGGCATTTCACTCTTCCAGGTCGCAAGGTTTGGTGCCTAGCATTTCGCTCTTCTAGGTCACCACCCCTTTTATCTCGCCCATAAAAAAGCTGGGACTTTTCTAGGCGCCTAGCATTTCGCTCTTCTAGGTCGCCACGCCTGGCATTTCACTCTTCCAGGTCGCAAGGTTTGGTGCCTAGCATTTTGCTCTTCTAGGTCACCGCCCCTTTTATCTCGCCCATAAAAGCTGGGACTTTTCTAGGCGCCTAGCATTTCGCTCTTCTAGGTTGCCGCGCCTGGCATTTCACTCTTCCAGGTCGCAAGGTTTGGTGCCTAGCATTTCGCTCTTCTAGGTCACCGCCCCTTTTATCTCGCCCATAAAAAAGCTGGGACTTTTCTAGGCGCCTAGCATTTCGCTCTTCTAGGTCGCCGCGCCTGGCATTTCACTCTTCCAGGTCGCAAAGTTTGGTGCCTAGCATTTCGCTCTTCTAGGTCACCGCCCCTTTTTTCTCGCCCATAAAAAACCTGGGACTTTTCTAGGCGCCTAGCATTTCGCTCTTCTAGGTCTCCGCGCCTGGCATTTCACTCTTCCAGGTCGCAAGGTTTGGTGCCTAGCATTTCGCTCTTTTAGGTCACCGCCCCTTTTATCTCGCCCATAAAAAAGCTGGGACTTTTCTAGACGCCTGGAACCACTATCTCCAGACGCCGCGCCTGGACCTCAATGTCCCCAGGTCGCACTCCATCTTCAAGCTTTATCAATCCATCTTTAAGCTTTATCAATCCATCTTTAAGCTTTATCAATCCATCTTTAAGCTTTAGCGGCAACAATCTTTATCAACTTTGTCGCAGCTTTAGCGGCAACAATCTTTATCAACTTTGTCGCAGCTTTAGCGGCAACAATCTTTATCAACTTTGTCGCAGCTTTAGTGGCAACAATCTTTATCAACTTTTTCGCAGCTTTAGCGGCAACAATCTTTATCATTTTTGTCGCAGCTTTAGCGGCAACAATCTTTATCAACTTTGTCGCAGCTTTAGCGGCAACAATCTTTATCAACTTTTTCGCAGCTTTAGCGGCAACAATCTTTATCAACTTTGTCGCTGCTTTTGCGGCAACAATCTTTATCAACTTTGTCGCAGCTTTAGCGGCAACAATCTTAATCAACTTTGTCGCAGCTTTAGCGGCAACAATCTTTATCAACTTTGTCACATGTGACAGAGTCCCTACAAAAGACGCGAGGTACTCATTTGCAAATCAAGTAAACACTTTCTCTATATTTGACACAATAAGCAAATATCACGCAACTTTTATACAAACGAGAGAAATAACAATCCACCACTATCTTTCGCATTTTACTGAGCATACTATAATTTCAAACATATTATTGCGACTGCCATTTTTCACTATTCATCATTTCAAGATTTCAAAAATGTAGCAGGTCAACGTATCCATATGCCATAACACTTTCATCTTCATTCGGTATAGCACAACTTTTCACAATTATGACATAATTTTGCACATAAACCCATAGCATACAACTCACATATTTTTCTTTATGAAATATCATTTTTCTTGTGCCATAATGCTTTCATATTTAATTTGATCAAGATCCACATTTTGCTAATTTGACAACTTTCACAATTAAACAACCAAGTCATGTCACTGTCTAAAAATTGGCATGAAACATGCTACCACAAGGTAATACTAATACATATACATTCATCTTTAGCGAATAACAACAAGCTTTTTCACATCATATTACACATTCTGAGGGGCATATATTAGAAATCCTTATGTGAATCATTTACTTAAGCATTACTTTATTTATCTTACATCTTCATATTTATAAGGCACGCTCCACACTAGCGGCCAAGCATATCTCTCATCATAACAGCAACATTTTGCAACATAATATCACACAATCAATTTCATAAAGCGCAGACTCCATATATTCTCATTCATATAAAAATTACAATTACTATGTTTCTTAAGCAACGTCGACACTAGCATTTTCACGCATACATCATTACCTATGTTTTATCCATTTATAAAAAGTCGCCATACTCAAATATTTTTCATATCTGCAGTTTGACTCACAGGTTCAATTAACCAATTTCCTTCTACAAGAATTTATTTTCACAACCCCATTCTAAAGATGATTGCTAATTCAAATAATTCTTATTTTAAAAAATTAATCATTCATATCCCCAGAATTAAACAAAGTCCCAGACAATCTTATAGAAATTTCATATTCTAGTCATCTTTAACATACTTTCCGTTTTCGTCTAAGGGATTCATCGTATAATTAATTCATTCTATCAAGCAAGCATAGTAAACAGAGAACACTTTCCTTAACTTTGTCAGATACCTATTACCCATTTTCATTTTCTGCCATACATATTTCTGATCAACAAAACCTTAGTCGCTCATTATCTCTTTTTAATGACTTAGGGAGGCAAGCAAGTTAGGTCAATCAATTTAACATAGGAGCACAGAACACACTTAATTTTGCTATGTAACAACATTTCTAAGCATGCATCCTTATTCTCACATAACGATTTCATGTAAAAGTCATTTAACATGAACATAAAGGATGGGAAGAGACGACCTGACGAAGGTTGATGATATTCCGGATGGACTCAACACCAAGGCTGTCACAAGCTTGTCCTTCCCATTAACCTTTAACTTTCTTCATCCACTTTTCCTATCTCAAATACTTAGCACAACAAATAACAATACTATTTTTTCTACTTTTCATTTTATCAAAGTAAAGGCTACCGTGAAAAAAGGAAGAATTGACCTGATTTATTTGGCCGGCAATCATTGTCTCCGGCGGCTTCCCTTTTCCCGAACCAAATTCACGGCCCTACAGATAACAAAGACTCCCAAGAAGGCAAGCAATTCGCTATTTCTTAACCAAGAATGCATCATTAAAAACATAAGGGTGATTTTGGCAAACTATCTTGAATATAGACCTAAATATAATTTTTCATATGTCGCCAAGCACTTCTTTCTATTCTTTTCATATGAAATTGCCAATTGTCAAAACATTATTTCAAAATATACTTTAACCATTTCACGGAGCTCATTCCCGCTAGATTATAATCATTCATATTCAAGTTTCCGTATCCCATTATCTCTAGTTAGGAGCAGGAAATAGGCAAGTAACACATTGAGCTGATTTATTCTATCAAGTTAGCATAGTAAATAGAAAGCATATTCGACTTTACTACGCACCGTAATTTCTAATCATATATTCATTTACCCACTATTTTCTTCGTGCTTCACTTTCCTTTTCGCCTAATGACTCTTAGTAATTGGCCACAAGATTTAATATTACTTAAAATAATCTCAAGTTAAAGCCTCCTACTTAACATGATAAGCGCATTTCAAAGCATATTCATATTTTTATCAAAAGCGTATTTGCCCATACTTGTTATCAATTTACTAAGCATGTATTATTAAACATTTATTCATTATATATGGCAAAAAATGGAAAGAAGCGACCTGATATGGATTTGCGGCAATTTTGACGAGAATCGTCAAAGAATTAACGAACTTCTTAATGGCTGTCCGTTGATTAATCTGGCGAGTTATGAAGCCAACGCCCCAACATTACCCAAACCACTCTCAAACGCACGGCCTAGAACAAAACTTACGGCCCAAAAAAGGAAATAAACTAACAGATACTCCCATTTTCTAAATTATCTCCTCTTCATCTCTTTTTATTTCCCACTTTCAATTCCCTTCTCAGACCAAACGGCGGCTCCCCAGGTGGCGATCTCCACGACGGTCTCTTCCAATCCCGGCGACATCTACGCTTACCAGCGACCTCTAAGCCGAGATCCTCCCTCTGCGGCGACCTGGCCGCTTCTGGCGATTCTCATTCTAACCGGCGACATCCCTGCGGGCTAATTCCATTGATTCCGGCGACCTCCTTTGTCGCTGCGACAGCCGGCGCCATAAAATTTTCCGGCCTCTCAATTGACTTCACGAATTCCGGCCAGCAAAACGAACAGACTTTGGTACGTCGCTCCTCTTCTCGCGTGACTTCACTCTTGCAATTCCTCTTTTGCGAATCCCCCTATTTCGATTTCCGCTATGTCTATTTCTGCGGCTTGATTTGGCGAGTCAAATGTGTGACTTGGACTTTATCATTTCTGATTTTGTTTGCGATTTTCTCCCTTGCGATTTCATTTGGCCCGTGATTCCGGCGACATCTACAACCACGGCTTCCACCCTGGTTGACACGTATTGAAAAACGTGGCTAAGCAATTGACACGTGTTGGATACGCCTATTCTCCCGTCGACACGCGTCTCCGGTTACTGTTTCGTCACTGTTCACCACTATTTACTTTCTCTCTTTAACCTTTCCGGCGAATGAACTCGTCCTCTCCGGTGACGGTTCCCTTTCCAGATCCGCCACTCCTCTTTTCTAAAATGCTTGCTCTGGTTCTTCATCCATCTTAATAGAATTCATCCTTCCCATCCCTCTCTCTAATCCCCAGAAAAACAACCAAAACTAATTTGACAAAATTCTTATCCTCTTCCTCCACTCCTTTCCAGTGATCAAGCTTTGGGAAAGCTTTCAATGGCCCCCAACCAGAATCCTCAGCTTCTTTCTTACTTCCCCTTTCTTCCGATCCAAAAAACTGTTCTCATTTTGTGAAGCTTCCAGCTTCAACCACGACTCTTTGCCCAGAAAAGAAAATGTTGATTTCCCAAAATTCCGGCAAACTCCGCCTGGCCATCTGAAGCTACCCCCGAACTGCTGTAGTCCCACTGATACCCACAGCTCCTCTAATCCGGTCAACTTCGCCGGAAAATGTCAGTCCCTAAGACAACCAACCGATCTTTGCCATGAAAATTTTGGTTGCACAGGAACTGACCGGGGTAGTAACGGTGGCCGGATCGGAAATACACGCTCCACGAGGTCCTAAATAAATTGGGACCTACAAGAGAAAACACCGTTAGGGCGGGGGGATTTTCCCCCCAAAAACCCTCCGGCGTGAGAATCATTAATCCGATTCATAACAATATATCACATAATATGTAACTTTAGAGAGAGAAAAAGAGGAGAGAGAGGCTCTCAAAATATAGAACATACCTCTTTTTTAAGGAAGGAGGGAGTATTTATATCAATTTTATGCCAAAGGTGACATCATCACCATCATCCTTATCACTTGCCACGTGTCACGCCGTCATTGGAGGGAAATCTCTCCTGAGATTACATTTGGATAAGACCAAGGCCCTTAGACTTGACAAGGCAAGGTTCTCTCCCGGAGACATCAGCGTGCTGCTGAGAGAACCAAGATGCGACATGCGACATCCGACATTCGGGAACCAACATCCGACATGCGGGAACCAACAGCCGACATGCGGGAACCAACAGGAGACATGCGACATGCAACCTCCGACATGCGGGAACCAATGTCCCACATGCGGGAACCAACAGGAGACATGCGACATGCAACCTCCGACATGCGACAACCATAGGAGACATTCAACATGCGACCTACGACAGGAGACATATATCATATAACACATCATACGCAGCATATAACACATAACATATAATATGCGGCATATATCACATAACATATAATATGCGGCATATAGAATATAACACGGGGGAACCAAACCATAAATATAACTTTGACAATATTCTCATAAAATGTGGACCCCCTATAGACCATAAAATTGGGCCCCCCCTATCCTCATAAAGTAGGGCCCCCCAAAGACCATATATTCAGGCCGGGTAAACATTTAACAGGAATAATATTTTGCCCTGGCGCATCAAATACTAATACATATACATTCATCTTTAGCAAATAACAACAAGCGTTTTCACATCATATTACACATTCTGAGGGGCATATTAAGAATCCTTACGTGAATCATGCACATTAGCATTACGTTATGATCTTTTATCTTCATATTTATTAGGCACGCTCCACATTAGCGGCCAAACATATTTCTCATCATAACAGCAACATTTTGCAACATAATATCACATAATCAATTTCATAAGTGAATCATATCCATATATTCCAGTTATATTAAATTTACCTCATTCATACAAAAATCACAATTACTTTCTTTATTAACAAATGTCGACACTAGCATTTTCACGCATACATCATTACCTATGCCGACATTCATTTCTAAAAGGTCGCCACATTTAAATATTTCTTATACCCGCATTTTGACTCACATGTTCAATTAACCAATTTGCTCCTATGAGAATTTATTTTCACTATCCCATTCTAAACGATGATTACTGCTTTAGATAATTCTATTTAAAATCTAATAATTCACATTCCCAAAATTAAATAAAGCCCCAGACAGTCTTATAAGAATTTCATATTCTAGTCATCTTTAACATACTTTCCGTTTTCGTCTAAGGGATTCATCGTATAATTAATTCATTCTATCAAGCAAGCATAGTAAACATAGAACACTTTCCTTAACTTTGTCAGATACCTATTACCCATTTTCATTTTCTGCCATACATATTTCTGATCAACAAAACCTTAGTCGCTCATTATCTCTTTTTAATGACTTAGGGAGGCAAGCAAGTTAGGTCAATCAATTTAACATAGGAGCACATAACACACTTAATTTTGCTATGTAACAACATTTCTAAGCATGCATCCTTATTCTCACATAACGATTTCATGTAAAAGTCATTTAACATGAACAGAAAGGATGGGAAGAGACGACCTGACGAAGGTTGATGATATTCCGGATGGATTCAACACCAAGGCTGCCACACGCTTGTCTTTCCCATTAACTTTTAACTTTCTTCATCCACTTTTCCTGTCTCAAATACTTAGTCCAACAAATAACAATACCATTTTTTCTACTTTTCATTTTATCAAAGTAAAGGCTACCATGAAAAAAGGAAGAGTTGACCTGATTTATTTGGCCGACAATCTTTGTCTCCGGCGGCTTCCTTCTTCCCGAACTAAAACTCACTGCCAAAAGGTAACAAATACTCCCGAGAAGGCATGCAATTCGCTATTTCTTAACCAAGAATGCATCATTAAAAACATAAGGGTGATTTTGGCAAACTATCTTGAATATAGACCTAAACATAATTTTTCATATGTCGCCAAGCACTTCTTTCTATTCTTTTCATATGAAATTGCCAATTGTCAAAACATTATTTCAAAATATACTTCAACCATTTCACGGAGCTTATTCCCGCTAGATTATAATCATTCATATTCAAGTTTCTATATCCAATTATCTCTTATTAGGAGCAGGAATTAGGCAAGTAACACATTAAGCCGATTTATTCTATTAAGTTAGCATAGTAAATAGAGAGCATATTTGATTTTACTACGCACCAAAATTTCTAATCATATATTCATTTACACACTATTTTCCTCATGTTTTTACTTTCCTTTCCACCTAATAACTCTTATTAACTGATCACAAAAATTTAATATTGCTTAAAGTAATATCAAGTTAAAGCCCCCCACTCAACATGATAAATGTATTTCAAAACATATTCATATCTTTATTAAAAACGCATTTGCATATACCAGTTACCAATTTACTAAGCATGTAATGTCAAGCATTTATTCACTATATATATGGCAAAGATGGAAAGAAGTGACCTGATAGAGATTTGCGGCAATTTTGACGAAATCCGTCAAAAATTTAACGAACTTCTTAACGGCTGTCCGTTGATTAATCTGGCGAGTTATGAAGCCAACGCCCCAACATTACCCAAACCACTCTCAAACGCACGGCCCAGAACAAAACTTACGGCCCAAAAAAGGAAATAAACTAACAGATACTCCCATTTTCTAAATTATCTCCTCTTCATCTCTTTTTATTTCCCACTTTCAATTCCCTTCTCAGACCAAACGGCGGCTCCCCAGGTGGCGATCTCCACGACGGTCTCTTCCAATCCCGACGACATCTACGCTTACCAGCGACCTCTAATCCGAGATCCTCCCTCGGTGGCGACCTGGCCGCTTCTGGCGATTCTCATTCTAACCGGCGACATCCCTGCGGGCTAATTCCATTGATTCCGGCGACCTCCTTTGTCGCTGCGACAGCCGGCGCCATAACATTTCCCGGCCTCTCAATTGACTTCACGAATTCCGGCCAGCAAAACGAACAGACTTTGGTACGTCGCTCCTCTTCTCGCGTGACTTCACTCTTGCAATTCTTCTTTTGCGAATCCCCCTATTTTGATTTCCGATATGTCTATTTCTGCGGCTTGATTTGGCGAGTCAAATGTGTGACTTGGACTTTATCATTTCTGATTTTGTTTGCGATTTTCTCCCTTGCGATTTCATTTGGCCCGTGATTCCGGCGACATCTACAACCACGGCTTCCACCCTGGTTGACACGTATTGAAAAACGTGGCTAAGCAATTGACACGTGTTGGATACGCCTATTCTCCCATCGACACGCGTCTCCGGTTACTGTTTCGTCACTGTTCACCACTATTTACTTTCTCTCTTTAGCCTTTTCGGCGAATGAACTCGTCCTCTCCGGTGACGGTTCCCTTTCCAGATCCGCCACTCCTCTTTTCTAAAATGCTTGCTCTGGTTCTTCATCCATCTTAACAGAATTCATCCTTCCCATCCCTCTCTCTAATCCCCAGAAAAACAACCAAAACTAATTTGACAAAATTCTTATCCTCTTCCTCCACTCCTTTCCAGTGATCAAGCTTTGGGAAAGCTTTCAATGGCCCCCAACCAGAATCCTCAGCTTCTTTCTTACTTCCCCTTTCTTTCGATCCAAAAAAATGTTCTCATTTTGTGAAGCTTCCAGCTTCAACCACGGCTCTTTGCCCAGAAAAGAAAATGTTGATTTCCCAAAATTCCGGCTAACTCCGGCAAACTCCGCCTGGCCATCTGAAGCTACCCCCGAACTGCTGTAGTCCCACTGATACCCACAGCTCCTCTAATCCGGTCAACTTCGCCGGAAAATGTCAGTCCCGGCAACGGAACCAACTGATGCTGCCATGAAAATTTTGGTTGCACAGGAACTGACCGGGGTAGTAACGGTGGCCGGACAGGAAATACACACTCCACGAGGTCCTAAATAAAGTGGGACCTACAAGAGAAAACACCGTTAGGGCGGGGGGATTTTCCCCCCAAAAACCCTCCGGCGTGAGAATCATTAATCCGATTCATAACAATATATCACATAATATGTAACTTTAGAGAGAGAAAAAGAGGGGAGAGAGGCTCTCAAAATATAGAACATACATCTTTTTTAAGGAAGGAGGGAGTATTTATATCAATTTTATGCCAAAGGTGACATCATCACCATCATCCTTATCACTTGCCACGTGTCACGCCGTCATTGGAGGGAAATCTCTCCTGAGATTACATTTGGATAAGACCAAGGCCCTTAGACTTGACAAGGCAAGGTTCTCTCCCGGAGACATCAGCGTGCTGCTGAGAGAACCAAGATGCGACATGCGACATTCGACATGTGGGAACCAACATCCGACATGCGGGAACCAACAGCCGACATGCGGGAACCAACAGGAGACATGCGACATGCAACCTCCGACATGCGGGAACCAATGTCCCACATGCGGGAACCAACAGGAGACATGCGACATGCAACCTCCGACAGGAGACATGCGACATGCGACAACCATAGGAGACATTCAACATGCGACCTACGACAGGAGACATATATCATATAACACATCATACGCAGCATATAACATATAACATATAATATGCGGCATATATCACATAACATATAATATGCGGCATATAGAATATAACACGGGGGAACCAAACCATAAATATAACTTTGACAATATTCTCATAAAATGTGGACCCCCTATAGACCATAAAATTGGGCCCCCCTATCCTCATAAAGTAGGGCCCCCCAAAGACCATATATTCGGGCCGGGTAAACATTTAACAGGAATAATATTTTGCCCTGGCGCATCAGGTGAACAAACCTTTTTACATTGAAATTTGAAGTTCAGCATTTAAGGGAAAAAAAATTGATTTCGATTTGTAGAAATTTCTTTTGATTTGTTCATATTACTCCCTCTACATCTCTCTCTCGATTTGTTCATATTTCGATTTCGATTTTTATTTGTTCATTTTAACGTATTTTGTGTTTTATTTCGATTTGTACAAATTTTTGTTTGATTTGTGTTGGTTGTGGATGGTGGTGGAGCAAAGTGAACTTTTGAAAAATGCAAGGATTGGTTTGAATATAAAAAAAGTTAAGTGACTGTTTTGAGAATAAAAAACGTTAAGGGACTAATTTGAGAATAAAAAAAGTTGAGGGATTGATTTGAGAATAAATAAATATATATTTTTTAAAATATATTAATATATATATATATATATATATATATAATATTCTTTTTTAATAAAAAATATCAAATTAGCGACGGAAATATCCGTCGGTAATTTGATATATCAAAAATAAAAAATATTGAAAAAAGAAAATTTAAAAAAATTAATAAAATTGGGAAAATTTGGAATAAATTTTAGCGACGGAATGATCCGTCGATAATCCGTCACTAAATTGATCCAAAAAATAAAACGACCATTTAAATAGCGACGGAATGATCCGTCGATAATCCATCACTAAAATGGTCCAAAAAAATAAAATGACCATTTAAATAACGACGGAATAATCCGTCGATAATCCGTCACGAAATGGTCCAAAAAATAAAACGAACGTTTAAATAGCAACGAAATTTTCCGTCGCTAATCCGTCGGCATAATGCTTTAAATTGGTCGTTTATTTACCAAATTACCGACGGATTTTAAAACGTTAGCGACGGAAATTTCCGTCGCTAAATCTGATTGAGAACCGTCATTAATCCGTCGAAAAATTTAGCGACGCACGTTTTAACATCAGATTTTTTACGTCTAAAATCCGTCACTAAATTGATTTAGTGACGGATTTTTGGCATTTAGTGACGGATTTTTCCGTCGGTAACTGCCGTTTTTCTTGTAGTGAATGCAGACGAAGATTGCTGTAGATGGCAGAACAATACATCCATTGTTGGGATGTAAGGTTGTTGTGGTTGCCAGTCTTTCCACAGACAGACTTCCCAACCAAGAAGCACATGTGGCTCATCAGCTCACCAAAGGCTTTTCTAGGGATCTTCTTGTAATAACCCACCAAAGATGAAACTCCAGCTGTTGTAGAAGCAATGGCATCTTGGATGTCTTGATCAACAAATTCAGGGGCATTTGGAACTCTAAACCGAAAGGTGCTTTTGATGTCAAGATAGTCAATGGTGACATCTAATCCTTCAATAGCAGCAGTGAAGCATGAGATCTTAGCTCCATTATCCATGACTCTGTGTCCAAGAATGGCATTGGAGTAGAATTGGTCCACAAAAGAAGGAATTGAGAAGTTCTGCTTTTTGGTGAATAGGGGAAGGATTCCAAATACCTTCATCTTCTTGAGCAACTCCCTTCCAAGAGCATCATGCCTCAACTCCATCTCATCTATTTCCCAGCCTGGTAGGAAGAAGTTAGGATCCTACAAAAGAGAAATTGGAAAGTTAGATCCATTTTATGGATTCACAGATCACATGCGGTTTGAGCACCCATGCGGTTCAGCAATGGTGCGGTTTGAGAAGTGAAATACTTCAAACCCCAAGTAAACTGTGAATACAGGGCAGGAAAATAAATAAGAAAATTCAAGAGTATAATTACTAGTACGTGGCATTGTTAAACCAAAGTTATCTCAAACTTCCAAGAAGTGTTCAGAGAGAAGGTTATGGTGTCCAGCCTATATACTAAGTAATACTCAGAAATAATCAGCATGTGGTTTTGAAAAAGAAGCATGCGGTTTCAAAAGTTTTGAACAAGCGGTTTCCAACATGCGGTTTGGTTTTCAAAAGAACATGCAGTTTTGAAGAGCATGCGGCTTGAAACAGAAAGTAAGCGGTTTTAAATATGCAGTTTCAAACAAGGGTAGCATGCGATTTTGAGAGAGATGCGGTTCAAATGCAAAGAAAAATCCAAAGTTTTCAAAAAAAATTCTAAGTATGAAAAACAAGATTCAAGAATCAGGGAATCCAAAACATAAAATTTTTTCTGAAAAACGTATGAATATCATGAAGAACACGAAGAACACTCAAGAACAGTCATGAACCTGAAGAACAGAGATAACCCAAAACTTAACCAAAATTGACAAACAACATATCAAAATGACCCTAACAATTTATAGACTAATAATATAACATCAAAATCATAACTTTTTAGCAGAATCATCAAGAAGTAGCAAGAATACGAAATGGGTTTTCGAAAACACGAAAATTGTAAATCTTCAAATCAATAACCAAAATGAGTATTGATCATAAAACAAGTTACATAATCTGAATCTAAGCATGAATCCGAGCAAAACCCAACAAAAATTACTGAAAATGACTAAGAAATGAGCATTTAATCAAGCAAAAATCAGTAAGGGCATACGAACAGGTTTTTCAAGTTCATCCATGGCAGAATTTTCAGAAATTAAAGATTGAGGATTGAAATTGTTACCATATCGTTGATAGGTTTCTTTGGAGCTCTAGGCACTGCTGATGCTCTTTGCCTTTTAGAAGTCATTGATTTTTAAGGTTTTTGAAAATGGAGGGTTTTAGATAGAAGAGTAGAGAGAGAAAGTGGTTGAAAAGAAAGTACAATTTGCAGAGAGTTGACAAAGAAGGGAGTCAACAGTTTCACCAAACCAGGTTTATATAGGTGGTGCCTAGTGTGAAGTGACCAAAATGATGATGGTTCCACTCTGTTGCACCCTTTCAACTTCCGCACTTTAGGCAATGACGACTGACAAGATAGGGTTTTAATGCAAATATTCCTTTTGCATTAAATGCCATTAAATGCAATTAAATTTTGAAATTTCGTGGGAAAACATTTGCAAAAATACCCTTATGTCAAAATAAGGACCAAAAAATAAATAAGGAAAACATACCTGGGTCCACGTGGCAGTTAAGCAAATAAAAGGAATATGAACAGTTTTTTTTTATTAAAAAAATGAAAATCATTGAAAAATATTCCAAGTGTTGAAACGCGGTTGAGATCCATGCGGTCAGGCTGCAGCATGCGTTTAGAACTGGCGGTTGGCTGCAAGCGGTTGACTGCATGCGGTTTCAACAGAGTGAGGTTTGAAACCTTAACAGGATTTTCAACCTAAAATCCACAAACTTAACACACAAGTTAGTAATAAAAAGTATGGACTTATTTAAGTTCAAGCATACCCATTTCTCCTCTGAGGAATGAAAACCTCTTGGAGTCAAGAGCTTTGGTGAGGATATCAGCAATCTGGTTATCTGTCCCCACATATTTTAGAGGGATATTCCCCTTTTCCACATGGTCTTTGAGAAAATGATACTTAATATCAATATGCTTGGTCTTTGAGTGCATGACAGGGTTGTTGGAGACTGAAATTGTTGATGTGTTGTCACACATGATTGGGCAATTCCCTTCATTAATTCTATAGTCCACCAATTGTTGCTTCATCCAAAGGATTTGGCAGCAACAACTTCCAGCAGCAATATATTCAGCCTCTGTGGTTGACATTGAAACTGAGGCTTGCTTCTTGCTGGCTCAAGCAACTAGTTTATTCCCGAGGAAGTGACAAGTCCCACTAGTGCTTTTTCTGTCAATAGTGCAAGCTGCATAATCTGCATCTGAATAACCTACGAGATTGAAATTTGAATCTTTGGAATATAAAAGTCCAAGGTTAGTAGTTCCAGAGAGATAGTGGATTATACGCTTGACTGCACTTAAATGCGCTTCTCTAGAATCGGCTTGATAGCTAGCACATACACAAACACTAAACATGATATCTGGCCTACTAGCAGTTAAATAAAGTAATGAGCCAATCATACCTCGATATAAGGTTTGATCAACCTTCTTACCTTTTAGATCTTTATCTAGCTTATTGCCGGTAGCCATGGGAGTATCATATGCTTTTGCATTTTCTAGTCCAAACTTCTTTATCAACTCCTTTGTGTATTTGGCTTGGCTGAGAAAGATTCCTTCATCACATTGTTTAATTTGTAGCTCGAGGAAGAATGTCAATTCTCCCATCATGCTCATCTCAAACTTGCTTTTCATTAGCTTCTCAAAACGCTTACAAAGTAATTCATTAGTAGAGCCAAAAATAATATCATCAACATATATTTGAAAAAGTAGAGAATGATTGTTATATTTGGCAATGAATAGAGTTGTATCAATTTTACCACGTTTGAAGCCTTTTTCTAGTAAAAATTTAGATAGAGTCTCATACCATGCCCTTGGAGCTTGCTTGAGTCCATACAAAGCTTTCTGGAGTTTGTAGACATGATTTGGAAATTTGAAGTCTTCAATTCCAGGCGGTTGAGCAACATACACGATTTCTTGGAGTTCACCATTTTGGAATGCACTCTTCACATCCATTTGATATAACTTGAAACGCTTGAAAGAGGCGTAGGCTAAGAAGATTATGATAGCTTCTAGTCTTGCAACAGGAGCAAAGGTTTCGTCGTAGTCGATTCCTTCTTCTTGCCTATATCCTTGTGCAACCAACCTTGGATTGTTTCGTGTGATGCTTCCATTCTTATCCATTTTATTCCTAAACACCCACTTTGTTCCTAGCACTCCTTGATCATGAGGTCTATGCACTAATGTCCAAACCTTGCATCTTTTGAACTGGTTGAGTTTCTCTTGCATAGCAACGACCCAACTGGAATCTTGGAGTGCTTCATTCTTGGGTTCAATTTGAGATATCAAGGAAGTATGCTCGTCATAGTTCGATATCCTTGTTTGAACATCGGAAAATAAATCACCAATCACATTTATGAGAGGGTGACTTCTGACTTCACGAACCTCGGGGGGTAAATCTGGTTGAACTGAGGTTTGCTGAAGATCTTCAATTGGAGCATCGTTAGATCCTTCAGCAAATTCATGGAATGTAAGTTGACGAAGAGGTTCAATAAGCTAGATGGGTGAATTCTCAACATCTTCTTCCCTTACAGTTGCATCTGGAGTAGAAACTTCAGGTGCAGTTTGAAAATTGCGGTTTCAGGGAATTTCAGATGAGGTTGCTTGATTTTGCGATTGAGGTTCAGGTGCGGTTTTGGAACTTTCACCTGTTTCATTATTCTCAGCAAAATCATTAGCAACATTTGGAGTCATATGTGGCTCAAGGAGAGAATGTTCATCAAAAGTAACATGGACAGACTCTACTATCTTTAAACTAGTTTCATTGAAAACACGAAAAGCTTTTGAATGTTTAGCATACCCAAAAAAATACCTTCATCGGCCTTGGCTCCAAATTTACCTCTGTTTTCTCTTCCGTTGTAGAGGATAAAGCATTTGCAGCCGAAGATCTTGAAGAAAACAATGTTGGGGGTTCTTCCTCTCCAAAGCTCATATGGAGTTTTGTTGTAGGTTTTGTTGATGAGGGAGCGGTTCTGAGTGAAGCATGTTGTGTTGATTGCTTCAGCCCAAAAATTCTGAGGTAGCTTCACTTCAGAAATCATAGTCTTTCCAGCCTCAATCAACATTCTATTCTTTCTTTCCACAACCCCATTTTGTTGTGGAACACCAGCAGTAAAAAAATTGTGATCAATCCCGTGGTCATCACAATACTGAGCAACACCGTTGTTTTTGAATTATGTTTCATTATCGGATCTCACACTAATGATGTCGTCTTCTTTTTAGATTTGGAGCCATCTAAAGAGTGAGGTTAGAATCTCATAGCAATCATCCTTGGTGATCATCATCTTAACCCACGTATATCCTGAATAATCATCCACCACCACTAAAGTATATCTATTTCCTCCGATGTTGGCAGTGGTGACGGGTCCAAACAAATCTATGTGAAGCAGTTGTAAACATCTTGCAGTTGAGGGCGCGGTCTTACTGGTGAAAGACGATGCAGTTTGTTTACCAAGTTGACATGCACTGCATTTCTCTAGATGGTGGTCAGCCACTTTGGGTAAACCACGAACGAGGTTTTCCCTTCCAATCTTTGCTATATACTTGAAGTTCAAGTGGCTCAACCTCTTGTTCCATAACCAACTATTTTCGCTCACAATTTTAGCTACAAAACAGAGATTAGTAATACTACATACAGAATTAAGATCGATAATGTAAATACTACTCTTACGAATCCCTGTGAGTAAGGTGACTCCGGAAATGCTGTCTTTGATAAAGCAATTTGAGGAAGTGAAGTTGCAATGCATTCCTTTGTCGCATAATTGAGAAATTGAAAGGAGGTTGTGCTTGAGTCCTTCAACTAGAGAAACCTTCTCAATGGTTAGGTTTCCTCTCCTTATTATACCATACCCAATGGTTTTTTCCTTTGTTGTTGTCACCAAAGGTTACAGATGGACCGCTTGCTTCAATGACATCTTCAAGTAATGATCTATCTCCAGTCATATGTCTTGAGCAGCCACTGTCAAGATACCATTCATTATCCTTGGAGTGACCAGCCATTAAGTAGAGGACCTGAAAGATAAATATTTAAAATGAGGTCCCATTTATTTTTTGGATCCTGAGGTTATCAACTTTTGATGACCCACACCTCGTTTGATGTATGAGGATTATTCTTCCTGGCATTTGGTGTGAACTGCAAAAGGCATTCTGCAACCTTGTGACCTAAACCATCACACACAGAACACTTATGAAATCTATGAGCTACATGAGGTTTTACTAACTCCTTACTTTTCGTAGGATTAGCATGCGATTTGGGAACTGCGGTTTTAGCCTTCACAAAGGTAGGTACTTGCGGTTTGATCGTAGTTTTTCTAGGAAAGCTCTTCTTGCCTTTGAAAGCAGGAGGTGCGGTCGAATAAGAAGGGTGATCATCCGTACGGTTGGCTGCACTACCTACTCCACCAGATGCGGTTAAAGTAGAAGTGCGGTCAGCCGTATAAGAAACCTCCTCTGCAGTTTCAACCTCAGATTCTTTTCCTTTCATCTGAGAGTTTTTCCCAAACTATTTCTTTGGGTAGACATAATGGAAGTTAAGTGGAGCCTTTTATTCCTGTCCTTTACCCTTAGAAATAGCATGCTTCTCCTTAGGAATTTATTTAGTTAGTTTAGAAATTTCCTTATCCTTTTCACAGCAGGATGCACACTTCTCCTTTTCACCTGTTTGAAATCCTAGACCTTATTTAATTCCACTGGTCATTTGGGATTCTAAGATTTGATCCAAGGTGACACGAGACTTGGTCCACTCATCAATAATCTTCTGGAGATCATTGTTTTGAGTAACCAGATCATCATTCCTAAGTTGAAGTGCAACAACCTTAGTTTCTAGGATGCGGTTTTGTTCAGCAATAGGAGACATACTTTTAATTTGGTCGTTAAGATTAGAAATTTCAGACCTCATTACAGTTTTCTCCGTATTAAACTGAGAAATTTCATCATGAGCTAAAGCTAAAGCTTTCTTAACATTATGGAATTTTTGGATCATCATTTCAGCTTTCTTGAACATCCTTTCATGTCCCATGGGAGAAAATTCTTCCACCACCTTCTTCAAAATTTTCTTCTTCGGAATTATTTTTGAAGGTGTGGCATCTTTAGAAGGAAAAATAGGATGTGAGTAAGAACTATTCCCAATTTTTACACTAGGCACGTCATCATCCAATTTAAATTTGGAAATCCTTTGAGGAACTACTTCATTCTCCATATCCAGCGACTCGACTGACTCAGTATCTGACCAGGTTTCATCATCACTTCCCTCATCAGAATCTGTTTCAATCCAAGTAGCTAACTCCTTTGAATTCTCTTCCTCTTCAGCAACCATTCCCTTACGACGAGAAAATTTCACAAGAGAGGTTTTCTTTTTTATAAATTCGAATCTAGGCTGTGGACACTCAGATGCAAAGTGACCAGGTTTTCTACAGTTGTAGCAAACTAGATCACTTTTTTTCTTTATATCTGCAACCTTGGAAAAAGTTGCTGGAGGTTTGCCTTTTGAAAAGGTTTTTGTGAAAGGTTTTGAAGATTTTCTAAATTTTTGAGATCATTTCACGAACATGGCAAAATCATCATCATCCATTTCGATGAGTGATGAGGTTGATATGGAAGAATCAGCGATTTGATTGGATGTGGTTGGTTTCTCCTCATGTTCCACTACGGACATGGAAAATGATTTGGTTTTCCCTTCAATCTCTTCAATATGATCTAATTTAAGCTCATAGACTCTAAGGTTTGCATACAAGTTACTTAACGTCCAAGTATTCAAAACTTTTGACTTCTCAAGAGATGTGGCTTTATTGACCCATCTCGAACCTAAAGCAGCTAGCAAAGTCATATTGACTTCTTTATCAGTTAAAGTTTTGCCAGGAGGTCTATAAGAGTTAACTACCTCAACATAGCGATCGTAAGTCTGGCGCAAGGTTTCGTTGGATTTTCTATTGAAGTTGTTGTAGGATCTTTCAACAACATATCTTTTATTCTCCTTGCAAAGATCGTCACTTTCGAGGTAGCTTTCTATGGCATCCCACATCTGCTTTGCGGTTTTGGAGTACATGACCTTCTGAAGGGTTGATACGAGTAGGGTTCCAGAAATGATGAACCTCGCTTTGCTGTCCAAATCAGCTAATCTTTTCTCTTCATCAGAACACTCAAATTTAGGCTTTTGGACTTCTGGAGTTTCTGCACTGGTGGTTGGATTGGTGTTTGCCTTCATAGGAACAAATGGGCCATTTGTCATGCATTCCACCAGCATTTCGTCAATGGTCTCCAAATAGATAAGTATTCGGACCTTCCAGATGTCGAAGTGGTCTTCATCCAAAAGAGGAATGTGTGAATAGTTAACCGTTGTCATGGTTTTAGAATTTGCCATAGTGAATCGGCACATAAGCTGTTAAGCTTGAAAAATAGTGGTTTTATAAATGTGTTTGCTCTGATACCACTTGTTGGTCCCAAAGGTGGCAACAAGGGTAAAAAACAGCTAGAGGGGGGGTGAATAGCTGTTACAAAATTTTCGCCCTCTTTTGAAAACTGAACCTCTTGCTTACTAAATCGCTTGCAGAGTATTAAAACTGCAAGTAGTATTGTAAAATGCACAGCGAAATATTTTAAGTAAATTGGTGTGATTTGTAAGAGCGGTTTATAGTGCGGTTTTGTGAGTGCGGCTCACAAACATAAAAGTGAGGTTTTGACAATAGTTAACTGCAAACACAATTCACAATAATGGATAACTGAGAATAAGATCAAACAGATAAGACAAAATAATTAGCAATGAACAGTAAATAAAAGTGCAGAAATGAAGAACACAATATTTGGAGTGATTCAATCATAAATGATCTACATACACTATCAAGATGGTTAGTCTTGGATTTTCTAAGAGTTTGATTTTATATTGAGTATGAGAGATTACAAACTACAAAGATCAATACTCAGATCTAAAATCTAATCTATGAAGATCAAATCATAGACTATAACCGATGTATCTCAAATGAATAATCTAATTGATTAAACAAGTGAGGTGTGTGTGTGTGTGTTTGACAAGATCAAGGCTCTTTTAATCTATATGATGTAGAGCACAATGATTCTTGAAGTGATAAAAGCTTGATTTCTGGGCTGGGAAATATTTCTTGAAGGAAGAAGATGAAGATTCAAAGGGATGAATATTTTCTGGGCAGAGCTTCAACTTCTTATGAACTTACATCAAATCGATTTCTCAAGAAATCTTCAAGTGTTGAAGATTAGGGGTATTTATACCCAAGCACCAAGAAACTAGTCGTTGTGATACAGCTGTTAAAGTACTGTACTGGTGCAATCTGATTGGTCCACAAATCCACTTTTGTTCTTTGGTACAACAGTTGCAGATAAAGCTGATCAGACGTCAGCTGCAAATAAGGTATGAAGGACATCTGTCACCTTTTCAAGATCCTTGCAGATCCTGTCTGACACTTACTCACGTGACAAGATTTGGTGGTTGACTTTTGATATTGCTGAAGTGGATTCCAACAGTCATATGTGGTCCATCTTCAAGACTTCAATCATTGGATGCGGTCTGGTGTGCATGCAGTTTGGTAAGTGCGGTTCCACTAGATGAGGTTTCTCAGTGTGGTCTCAAGATTGGAATTTGCACTGTGGTTAGCTAGTGCGGTTTCACTATTGCGGTTACACTGAGTCTTCAAGATGCGGTTTCAGATAAAGAATTTCACAGAGCAATTTGCTTGGAGCGGTTTGCTAATGCAATTTTGAGGGAGCGGTCTGAAAACTTTGAGTTGAAACCTCATATCCAACGAGTTTTGTGTCAGTCTTCAAGCCTAAATAAACCTATTCTATAAAATGGACTTATGCTAAAAAATTGAAGTCTAAGCTTCATTGGGCCTAAAGTCCTTAAAATAGAGATGAGGTTATGGTATCAATCAAATCTAAGCTTAAGCTAGGAGGGTTAAAGTATGCATACCCAACAGCCTTGGCTTTCTTTTCTTATTTCTTAGACATTTTAAGCTTCAATTCACAACGATCCTCAACCATGGCTTTCATCTCTTCAGCTTGGGTTTTCCTTTAACCTTCAAACTGAGCCATCATTTCTTCAGCTAAGGCCCTCATTTCAATTTTGAGCTGAGCATTTTGTTCTTCCATATCTTCCATAGCATTCATGAGGGCAACCTTGGTATCATTGACGTCTTCGGTGCTAGGCATTGTGTTGGGAGAGCCTTGAGTGAATTAGTTGCTTCGACGGCGGACCGAGATGTGTAGAAATTGTGGTAAATTCTGGCCGAGTCCCAACAAGTCGGCTGGATGAAGGCTTAAATGGTTTTTAGCCAAAATACATAGAACATGACACTTGTCTCGCATGAGACAATGTTATCTCATACGAGACAACTCCACAAACGACTGCACAAAATTTTAAGTCCTAATATGATCGAACGGAGGTAAATCCGTTTTTGGGGGTTTCTACCTAAATCCTGGAATAGTTGATTCGTCACCCTAGAATGTGAGCCCCTTGTATTCCAATTGTATTGCACTCCCCAAAAGGGACAATTTTGGGCAAATTTTCCACATTCTCATTGGAATTCACCATTCAAATCCAAACCTAACGACCTAGTGATCACTTCATTCTTTGATAGATAAAGCCACATGCAATAGACCGTTATGAAGGATATTTTCTCTTTGGGGACAATTCGTAGGGACATAACCCGAAGGGAGTTCTTTCATATAGTCAATTGTATATAGCTTTCTATAGTTCAAAGACATAAAGGGACCCCAAAGGTCAAGCGTTCGGTCAAAGGAATGTCTTAAAGACTCAAAGAATGATGCATGTGTTTTATGCAGGCTTACAGCTCAGGTTCCCAGCAATATGACAGTCATATGGGAGCGAACTTCGGAGTGGAGTGCACCAACTCTGGAGTGATCGGCGATAAAGATGACCGACATCCGTCCTTAGTCTGGGACCCTGGGTTAATAAAGGTTTATGTAGCGCAATGACAGTTATAACATGAGCGCACATGTGTGATTATCAATCTAGGTGATAAGAAAAATCAGATTTATTTTTGAAATCAAAAGAAAACAAACAATGACCGCACCAAGTGGTAGCCTACGTTTCCCCCTAATTAGGAAGACTCAGGTCAACGTAGTTTCACATAAAAGAGAGAGAAGAGAGAGATAAAATATAATATTACAACTCTCGAGTGAATTAATGACCGATAATCAATCCAAAAACCAATCTCAAACCATTCATTCATACAACTTTCAATCAATAATTTCCTTCAAAACAGGGTTAACACAAGAAAACTATGATTGATTTTGAGTTTTCCAACGTAGAAAGGTCCTAAGATAAAGAAACTCTGCAAAACAGATTTCTAGGATCCCCCTTACATATCCAAATTGAGTTTTTTTTTGCTCCACTTAAAAACAAGAGAAACCACAAAATCAACTAATCTAGGAGCTTGTCTCGTGTGAGACAAGATGTCTTGTGCGAGACATTAGTCCATATTGCATATTTTTTAGATTTGTCTGCAGAAAATAAGAACAAGTTTGTCTATCCCTAAACCATGCAAGTCCAACCCGCTTATATACAGGTCTCTAGCGGAGTCGCCACTGTGAGAATGTAAGGAAAAGACGTTATGTTTCTTTATCCTTTTTCTATTTCTCTTTTAATTTAAATTCGAGTCGTGACCTATATTATTTCAAGAAAATATAGAAAAACCAATTTAATTCAGATTTTGTGGGTTCTGGGGTTAAGTTATAGGACTAGAAGGTTATGGAACACTAATTCTACCAAATCTTATGATTAGTCTTACTTCTAGGGATTTACTAACTTAATCAAATAATCATATTTAAGCAAAAATCATCAAAACATGCAATCAACCAATTAATTTATGTTAATTAGTTGGGATGTCAGATTGTTATGCTTCGAGACCATCTCCATGATTTGGAGAGGCTCTAGGCCGATCCTAGGTTTAATGAGATTACACTAATCTAAAGATCAAAAATAATAGATGAGAAGAAGAACCAAAAATAAAAAGAAGTTTACCTTGTAATTCGAGAGCTTCAATGGATAGGCTAGACAAAGGCTTGAATTTTGATCTTCAAATGTTGGTGTCTTGGCCGAATTTTAGGAGAGATATGAGAGTTGTTTTGTGTGCTCTTTCAGGGAGAGAATGCTGCAAAACGTAGGAGAAACGTGTTTGAGGTGTCCAAATTAAATTAAGGGAGTCTGCCTTTATATATACTCAAGGATTACTTTCTACCAAGTTTAGGAAACACAAGTATAGAAGGAAGCAATCAATTTAAGGTGAGAGATATCGGGTCTAGAAGGTTCTAGAAAAGTCACAATCAATGAATCACAGATTGAAAAGGAGTTATCGACAAAAAGTGATCAAAGTCGGAAAGGAAAGAAAATTAGCCTTTGCCAAAGGGATGTCTCGTGCGAGACACGTAGTTTCGTACGAGAAATCTAGTCTATTTTGACTATTTTGTCCCTGTTTGGTATTCTGTTAGTCAGTTAATTCCAAACTAACAAAGGTAGTCAGAAACTTAATGAAATATGACGAAAGTGTAGATCTCATTCCTAAAATCAAAAGGCGAGACTAGAGTAATGTAATCATATGATAATATGTTCAGAATTGGGTGTCTACAGTATAAATCGTTTTTTCTTATTTTTTTTTCATTTATTAGAATTTATGAATACTATATTTTATTTCGGATTGATATGACCCATTTTTATAGGAGGGGGAGGGAGAAAGTGAATTTTATTAGTAGAAGGCTATATTCTTTTTTGTTAATTTATTATTTTTCTTTTTTCTCTTTATGAATCTAAATTAAAAACAAAATTAAGAAAGAGTCGTGCATCGCATGGGGGTACTGCTAGTTAAATTAAAAAGAGATAAGTAAGCTGAATGTTTTTCACCATTTTCACGGTGGCGACTTCGCTCTATAGTAATTTTAAAAAGGGGTTAGACTTGCAAGTGCTATGTGTTATCAATCTTTTCAGTTTTCTGTAAAAAAAAATCGTGAATAATTTGCTCTTTGAGAAGTTAGTCTCGTACGGGACTACCTAGTCTCGTATGAGACACACTTTCCAGTTTCTGAATCTGGTTTCTATTGTCTGAAAAGGAACTCAAACTCAGTTTAGAAATGAAATAGGGATCCTAGATTCTATATCTGTTGAGTTTATTCATTTTAGGACTTTTCTAACAATGAAAGACTCCATCTTTATTATTATGCATCTTGTGCTAACTTTGCGTGCAGGATCTTAATGAATGTTATATTTATGCTTTGTTTGAGGTTGGATTTTTAATTTATATGTCATTGATTGACTCGGGCTTTGTAATTAATTAATTAACGACCATTCTCTCTATTTTTATGAGTGAACTATGTAGGTCTGAGTCTCTTTACCAAGGGGGAATGTAGGCAACCACTTGATGCAACCATTATCTGTATTATTATTTAAAAAAATAATAATGATTTTCTCACTAGATATGACTTCACACACCTTAACTCATAATTAATTGTCTGCATTGCACGAGCATAACCCCTTTTTAAACTTGGGGATCCACATTAAGGACGAATGTCGATTATCTCTATCGACAGCCTCTCCGAAGTATGTGTACCCCACTCCGCGATTCGCTCTCATACGACTGTCACATCGCGGGGTGGCTGAGCTGTAAGCCTGCATAAACCACATGCATTATTCTAAGCGTCTTAAGACACTCTTTTGATCGGTCAGTCGGCCTAGAGGTGAGTGCAATACATGTGTAATACAATAGGCTCATATTCTATGGTGACACATCCATTGTTCCAGGATTTTAGGCAGAAACCCCTAAACATACCTCTATTTTTCTGACCAAAATTAGGAATTAAAATCTGGAAAAATCAGTTTCTGTGGTGCATGTCCCGTATGGGACTAGCCTGTATCTTAACATAATTGCTACACATCTAGGTCCATCCTCAAGGCAGTTTGTTCGTACCAAGACTCTACAAACACAATGTCTGATGAGGCTCAGGCAATTGCAGAGGCTAAAGAAGCGATTCTCAAAGTCGCCAAGGATATGGATGACCTAAGGGTCCAGATGGAAGTAGAACGAAGGACCATGATGAAGAAATTTCAACTCTTGTTGATGAGATCCATAAATTAAAAGCTAAGAAAAGTAAGAAATAGAAAAGGAAATACGACAAATCTGAGTCTTCTTCTTCCTCCTCCGAAGACGAGGGGTGGTCTAACTCCAAGACTACCAAGATCAAGAAAGAAGAATGTAGTGATGAATCCAAGAAAACTAAAAGTCATGTGACTATGGACTACATTGATAAGAGGTTTGCTTCCCTTGACACTTAAGTAGGGGTGTAAATGGTTCGGTTTAGCTCCGTTTGGGCTACTAATCGATTTGGTGAAATCTCAAACTTAGTTGAACCACGAAAAAGTTCAAACCTAGATAAATCATACCGCCATGTTTTGGTTCGATTCAGTCTAAAATACAGTCTGATATTGCGATTCAGACCGCAGTCCAAACCATGATAAAAATCACAACTCAAACCACACAGGTGACCATAATCCATTATCATCTTAAAATTTTCTAACTTATATAAAATATACCTTTAAAAGAATAATCACAAGTATCAAAAACCAATGATCATATAATAAAGATAGTAAATAAGATTAATTTGAAACTACAATTATCCAAATGGTCTTTTAAGTAATAGAATCCAAAAATTTACAGTATCATTTAAGTAGACCTACAAGTAAATGGTCTTTAAAGTACTATAATCCATTTATGTGTGGTTCCCATGTAAAGGATTCTTACTCTGGATTTTGAGAAGAGAATGCATGAAGAAACTTGAAAGAACAAATGTACATTGCCACAAGTAATATCAAACAACAAGGAATGATGAACCAACCTATCAAAAAGTTGTAGATGCTATTGAAATCAACCTTATCCTTAACTTTTTTTGATTGGCATTATAAATATTATTACAAATTAAGAAAGCCTACAAATATCTTACATAACTGAAGCATGAAAAACCCAGAGTCCACAAAACATAAAATGTTATAAGAATATGTTTACCACACATCATAAGATGGAATGTTAGATAATAATAAACATAATATTTACAAAAATGTAAGTGATATACCAATGAGCATTTTTGAACCGCGGTTCGGCCCAGATAAGTTTGATTCAGTTTGGTTTAGTTTGGTCTAGGGTGCTAGATCGCAAGCCAAACAAAACCAGTGATTTGTTAATATTCTAAACCAAGCCAAACCACTTATGCTCAAAAACTGAACCAAACTGCATGGTTTGGTTTAGTTCAGTTCCAAATCTTGATTTGAACCGAATAGCTAACACACCTACTTATAAGGGACCCAATGATCTCTTCGATCCTACTACCTTACGTCTTGCCATTACGAGGTTCCCTTGCAATTTCAAGACACCTGACATAGCCAAATTAGATGGTATCACTTGTCCTCGAGGACATATTGAGGCCTACACTTGGTCCATGCTTCCTATGGGTGTTAGTGACCACATCCTAGCCCAAAGTTTTCCCCAAACTTTTGAAGGAATCGCAATGTATTGGTACATGTCACTCCCTATCTACTAGCCTCGGTTGGCCATTTGCATGTGGAGTGTTCCAGAAATAGTTTGAAGACAACTCTATTTACCACCCTACTAGGAGAGATCTTGAGCAAACTAAGCAGTACTACAATGAAAGCTTTCCTGATTTTGCTAGAAGGTGAAGGACCAAGCTTACTGAGATTGTTGATAGGCTTAGCCTCTAGGATCAAATTCACATTTTTTTTCCAATACCTTCGTGAGGAGTTTCAAGATAAGCTGACTGGTAACTACTTTCCATACTTTGTTGAACTTAAAAAATTAAGGCATATGGATTGATGAGTTGCTCAAGATCATGAAAGAAACAAAGAAAGATAGTGACTTCCGATACATCAAGAATGCTGCAAGTGGAAACCCTAAATATTCTTCGATCAATGCCATTACTGGAAAGTACTCTGTTGTTCCACCCCCTGAAAGAAAGAAGAGAGAAAGACAATATGGCAAGTTATAAGGAATCACACAATAAGGTTTCTTTGGCATCCTCGTAGAGGAAGGGAAGATCAAATCTAAGGAAGACCTCCTTCTTAACCATTCCTATCACTTGTTCTGTAGGTTCCACAACTTCAATAGCCATAAAACCAACACTTGCTACCACCTAAGGGACATCGTTCAAGACCATTCTCACACTGGCATCGAGAGGGGAAGACCTAGAGACATTCTAAACATATTCCCAAGTTGTTCCTCGCATAACCTCTATGATCTCGCTTCGAGATAGTTGATAGACTTTGATCCTAACACTTTGAAAGAGAACGACAAATGGAAGGTGTGCTCCAGTGGGGGAAATGTCGTGACAAGACGTGAGAAAAGGTGTGGCTAGAAGGAGAACTAGGGTTTGATTTGGAGGGGAGAGATTGTAAAGGGGTCATATCACCCCAAAACAACTCCATTTCTTTCTCCTCTTACTTATTTGTGCATACAAAATTATCTTTTTCAGTCAAGCCATATTTTTTTTTGTACTTATCAAGCTTTAAATAAAAAAAATAATAATAAACATAAGAATATGACTTAATTCAAAGTTTACTTATTTTCGATTTGCTTTTCATATCTTGCATTTATTTTGATTCAAAAACTAATATTTTAACTAATATAATTTAGTAATTAATAGTTTCACAAAAATCAATAGTTTTCATAAATAATATCTCTTTTTACTTTATTCCGAATTTATCTTTGATGGAAATTAACTTTTTCATAAATTGTAATTAATGACTTCAATACACAATTTTAGATAAATTATATTATTAATTTCATAGGTTAATATTTCAAATATTATATTTACTGATTTTTGTCATGAAGTGAAAAATTAAGTGAAATAATATATTGTAAATATATGATATAAGTAAATTTAAGAATTAATTGTAAATATTACAAAATGTCATGATGGGGCGAAAATTAAATGATGGCACCTTTTCTACTTAAATTTATTATTTGGCTATTTTTTAAATAAGAAAAATATATATTTAATTAAACCTAATTTTTAAATAAGAAAAATATATATTTTTTTTATCTAAATAAACACATTACCCTAATCACATTACATGCAAAGTTGACTATTCCTACCAAAGAGATAATGACCTAGAGATTACACATCTGCCATTAAAAAGGACATTTTTGGCAGGAAAGGTGACTTTATCTATAGTATAAATGAAGGGTGCCTTCTCAACAGTGCTTTGAACAGTTGCATGGCTGGAAATCCCCATTTTGCCCTCACTTTTTAATTCCTTTCCCATTTTGCCCTTAAAAAAAAAAAATTACAGATTCAAAAATCATCTTCCCGTCCTCAGTTTCCCTCCTGAAATTTGAATTTCAGTAAAAAAATCCACACCCTCTGGCCTCTTCTCTCATTTATATACCCCAAAACTTTACACAGTCAAAAGCTTTTTACAGTTCAAATTTCAAATTTCAAATTTCAAATTCAATCATCTACAAAAAAGCATTCAAACTTCAAAATTCAAAAGATAATTTACTTAGTTCTCAACTTCAATGTAAATGTTCATACACATCTTCTCTGTTCATTTTCTCTGTTTATTTTCTCTGTTTCATATTTACTTCCCACCCCCACATCTTCAAACCCCATTCACAAAACTTCAAGTGAACCAACAACAACAAGAACCCACATTCACAATTCACAAAACTGGAACAACTATTAAAAAAAACCATCGATTTTGAATGAGAAAATCACCATTGATTTTGAATGAGAATGAAATTATTACAGAACCCACATTCACAATTCACCAAACTAACTAATTTATGTTCTTTAATTAAAAAAAAAAATTACAGAACCAACAACGACGAATTGAGGGAACCAACAACGACGAATTGAGGGAAATTAGATCAACCTTCAATCCAAAACAACAACAGAACCAACAACGGCAACTGGTTGCACCGGAGGGAAATTACCTTGAATCCGGATTGAAGGCGAATTGCGGCCGGATTTGAGGGCGAATTGCGCACGGTTTGGAGGCGGATCCAGACGAATTGCGGACGGTTTGCGTGATTTAGGGCTTCGTCTCCAAAAATTGATTGCTCCGAAGGTCCATTGATTAGATCCGATGGTTGTGGGAGGGGTGGGGTAGCCACGGTTGGCGTCAATCGTTGTCGATTGGACGGAATAGACGGTGGGAGGATTTAACGGGGAGGGAAGGGAAGGGGGTCGCCTGATTGTGGGAGGGGTGGGGTCGCCACGGTGGTGAGGCTGGACGGGATGAAGGGAAGGGGAGGCGGTGGCGGTGGCGGAGGTCCTGATTTGGTGGGTAGTTCTTCCCGTTCCTGTGTGAGTGAGAGAGAGAATTAGAGATAGAGATAGAGTAGAGAGAGAGTCAGTGAGAGAGAATGAGATGGGGTGGAATTTGGGTGAAGGTTTGGCCGGAGAAGGGGAAGCTTGAGGGACGACAATGGAGAATTAGTTCTCTGCGTATAGAGAGAGAGAGAGGAGAGAGAGAGGGGTGATTTCCGGATAGAGAGAGAAAGAGAGAGAGGAGTGAGAAGGTCTGTGTGTGTGATTTGGCTATTTTGAGAAATACATTTGTGTTTCAATATTGAATTTGGTCCCTCCTTTCCAAATGACAGAATTGGCTATTTTGAGAAGAAACATTGAACATTTATTTAAATATTGTGTTTAATTTTATAGGTTTGAAAAAAATGAACAGTCAGGGAACATTGAACATTTATGGATATGGTGATTCGGCTTTAACTGAAACAGTAAGTTAATATTTTACTATTACTATTTTATATGTGATATGTGATTTTCATTTTATATGTGATTTTTATTTTATATGTGATATGTGATATGTGATTGTGATAATAATGTGATTTTTAGATTGACATTTTGAGAAGAAACAATGTCTCAATTGTCATGCGAGAACCGTTTGAACACGATGAAATGATAAGGGTAAACATTTGATGTTAAATTAATTTTTTTTAATTTTTTTTTGTATTTACATTAATTAACGAATATATATAGATTTTTTGACTAATATTTATAATTCATTATTAGGACCAAAATCGACTAACAAATCTACCTACAGCTGCATTGCCCCCACTGGTATTTAATTTATTTCAGTTTAAATATTTATTATTGTTTATTTATAATTTAAATGCATGTAATTTAATTTAATTTATTATAATTTATTATAATTCTGTCAATAATTATTTTGTCTTTCCTTTGCCTTAATGTTTTTGAAGCTGTGCCTACAATTTTTTTCCACTTAAACGAAGTACCTCCTCCAAATAAACATATAATAATTTTATTAAACACTAGCACATGCCCGTGACCAAGGCCACGTAATTTTTTTAAATTTTTTTTTTTAATTTTTTTTTTAAATTAATTTTTTTAAGGGCAAAATGGAAAAGGGACAAAATAGTGAGGGCAAAATGGGAATTTCGACTGTTGGAACTGTAGCAAGAACGGTAGCAAACACATGCCTCATTTATACTATAGATATAATAAATATAAATATAATAAATAATGTGATTTTTAGGTTAACGAATCAAGTTTAACTCGCAAACGACGTATGTTGAGGGAAAAGATGGCGAAGAACACAACTGTGCCACCGTCGACTCATCTTATAGGATCAAAAAGATTGAGATCATTTACGTCAGGCGAAACTTTCCCCCCACGAACCCCGACTTGAGGTGCATTACGTCGCCTGAAAGAACTCCCTGACTGAGAATGATGCGGTAACAGCAACCATTATTCATGAAGATATTGATTTAAATATCATTCCTCTCCGTCGAAACCTTGAAGATGATTTTTTCTCAACGATTCCTACCTCTCCTGTTGTTGTTCTACCCAATGGGTAAATTTTCAACTTCGCTCACATAACTAGAGATATATATACTCTATTATACTTTAGAAATTGATTTAAATAGTATTTTTAAAATCTTTTGTAGGACAACAACTAATCCAAATGATGTCACCAACCTCTCAATAACTGGAAATACAGTTCGTCACTTTCTCGGTGAAATGGATGTTGAGTGTCCTCATTGTGGGGCATTACATTGGATGGATGAAAAACTCGCAAAATCATCTAAAACACGTCCTCTTTTTGGGACATGTTGTCTGAGTGGAAAGGTTAGACTTCCTGAACTCAAAACGCCACCTCCAGCAATTAAATCTTTGTATGACGGAAATGATGCTCAATCAAAGTCATTTCAGAAATACATTCGACAGTATAATGCGTCTCATGCTTTTACGAGTCTGGGTGCTCAACTTGATGAAAGGGTTGTCAATGGGAGAGGTCCTCCAAGTTTTGTCATACACGGTGAATTGCGTCATCGAACTGGATCTCTCATGCATCCACCAGAAAAAGAACCAGTTTACGCGCAATTGTACATTTATGATCCGGATACCGCTTTGCAATATCGGTGTCGTAATAATCCACATTTGAGAGAAGACGTGATGAAGATTATCCAGGACACTTTGCTGGAGCACAACCCATTCCCGGCAAAGTACCGTCAAGCTCATGAAATTTTATGTCAACCTGGAGTAGGTGATGCAAACATTCCAGTTCGACTACATTACAGCTCTGCACAGGATCGTCGTAGATACAACTTACCTACAGCAGATGAGATTGCAGTTATTTTACCCGGTGATGGGAATGATGATCCGAGTGGTATGAGGGACATACTCTTACATTTACGAGGGCAAAATGGATTAATGCGAATTAATGAGTGTCACCCTGCATACTTACCTTTGCATTATGTGTTGTTCTTCCCATTTGGCGAGCTCTGGGAACCCGGTTTGAAAAGATGGAATGTCGATGCCAATTGTCCATCTACATCTCGCATTACCCGTGATGGATTACTATAGCTACCGTCTTTTTCGGCGTAAGGGTGAATTTTCAACGATATTGAGGGTGGAAGGTTAAACCAGGAATTTGTGGTGGACGCGTTTCTTTGCAATTTAGCAAAATCGGTTGACCTACATGATATTGAATCGAGTAAGCTTCAAGTGAACTTTATAAGGACCTTACTCAAGTGATTGTACGAGAAGGCACGAGATCCAAACCAAGTGGGTCGACCAATGATTTTGCCATCTTCTTTCTTGGGTAGTCCGAGATATATGTTTGAAATTTTTCAAGATTCAATGGCAATCACACGATACCACCACCACCCGGATATCTTCCTTACCATGACTGCTAATCCCAAGTGGCCGAAATTACTAAAGCGTTGCTCCCAAATCAATCGCCAAGCGATCGTCCTGATTTAGTTGCGCGTATTTTCGAGTTGAAACGTAAAGCTTTAATGAAAGAAATTGAGAAGAATGGGGTTTTTGGTACTAAAGTTGCTCATGTTTTCACGATCTAATTTCAAAAGCGCGGACTTCCACATATGCATTTACTTTTATTTCTTTGCAAGAGACAAAATCAGGACATGTGCACAAGTTGATAAGATTGTGTGTGCCGAAATTCCGACGAGAGAGATGATCCCGTGTTACATGAAACAGTCTTGAGTTGTATGATACATGGACCGTGTGGATCTTCGTGTTTGGAAAAAATGTCCGCACTAAAAGATATCCGAAGGCTTATGCAGATTCAACGACCATGGCGGATGATGGATATCCAACATATCGTCGAAGGAATACTGGTCGAACTTATACGGTCAGGGGACAAGAAGTTGATAACCGACATGTTGTGCCATACAATCCACATCTTTCGAGAATGTTCAATTGCCACATAAATGTTGAAGTTTGTCTTTGGCTTGGTTTGTGTTAAGTATATCAATAAGTACATTTACAAAGGACATGATTGCACTACAATGATTATTAGAGGAGTTAATGAGATCCAACAGTACCTTAATGGAAGGTATATTAGCCCCCTGAAGCTTCCGGCGCATCTTTGGAAACACAATGCATGGTGAACATCCACCAGTCATGCGGTTAGCTGTTCATTTACCAGGATTGCATCACGTTAATTTTAATCCAGAAGATACAGCTGAAGATATATCTGCAAGAACTGCCAATCAAGCATCGACTCTAACAGCTTTTTTTGCATATTACACAGCAAATCCGAATGCACCCAAATTTTCATATCATGAGTTTCCTCAATTTTTCGTTTTCAACAAGAAGGAGTGGAAACCGAGACAAATTGGATTCTCTATTGGTAGAATGTACTTTGCTTCCCCGAATTCTGGAGAGAGATTTTACTTGCGATTGCTACTCACCCATGTCAAAGGTCCATCTTCATTTCAGAGCTTGCGCACTGTCAGTGGTGTTTTGTATCCCACTTTTAAATTAGCATGTGTTGCTTATGGATTAGTAGAAGATGATGAAGAGTGGGTACAATGCCTTCAAGAAGCATCTATTATGCAGACTGGGTACCAGCTTCGAAGATTGTTTAGTACAATTCTTAGCCAATATTCTCCGTTAAACCCATATGATTTGTGGAAACAATTTTGTCTTCATATTTGTGATGACCTTGCTCATAAGATACGTACACAATTTCGTATTCCAGACCCCAGCATTTCAGTTGTAGAAGATTATGGGTTGTATCTTCTTAATCAGCTACTTCAAGAAACAGGAAAAAGTTTGGCTGACTTCCCACCGATGCCCTTGCCTACAAGAAATTGGAGTGAGTTCACGGGTAATAAGTTGATGTGGGAACACCGTCAGTTAAACATCAAAGCGCAAGAACATGATGTCGATACTAGGGTGGGTTCTCTAAATGATGCTCAGCGGGTTGCTTACTCTTCAATTCTTTCTTCTGTTCTTGAAGATCGTGGAACAACTTTCTTTTTGAATGGTGGTGCTGGGACAGGAAAAACTTTCCTGTTCAACACGGTAACACTTAAATGTCGTTCTCTAGACCACATTGTTATAACTGTTGCATCATCTGGTATTGCATCCTTACTGTTAATTGGTGGTAGAACCGCGCACTCGACCTTCTACGTATCCCAATTGATGTTCATGGAAATTCAACATGTGGCTTTACTAAGCAATCTATACATGCTGAGTTGTTCAAAAAAGCTAAACTCATAATATGGGATGAAGTGCCAATGCAACATCGATACTGTGTTGAAGCCGTCGATCGCACCCTTCGTGACATTCGGGATAGTAATGACAAACCATTTGGAGGCATCACCGTTGTTTTGGGCGGAGATTTTCGACAAGTCCTACCTGTAGTTCCAAGGGGTGTTCGAACACAGATAGTTGGGGCAACATTGAGACGTTCACCTCTATGGTCTGCCATTAATATCCTAACGTTAAATGTTAACATGCGTCTGGACAACACAAATAATTCACGGGTGGATTTTCTGAACTTTCTGATGAAGGTATTTTTTAATTACTTTAACATTTTCAACATTTGTGTTTCAATCTTTTAACATATATGTGTTTTAAAATGGTTAATTTTTTTCATGATTAAAAATTCAGATTGGGAGCAGTCCTGAAGAAGTTATATTAATACCGTCAACAATAAGGATTTGTGAAAATCCCGTTGAGTTATTAGATAGCATTTACCCACAACTTGGGGTAGCAGGCGTGGCGAACCCATCATTCCTTACTGAACGCACAATTTTATCGGCAAGAAATGACGATGTTAGTTCTATTAATGAAAGGGCACTTCACATACTTCCTGGTGAAACAGTTTCTTATTTGGCTGCTGATAAAATGTGCCACGATGATGAATCCAGCCGGAACATTACAAATCGATATCCAAATGAGTATCTCAATTCACTAAATCCTTCGGGCTTACCACCTTTTAAACTTGATTTAAAAGTTGGCTGTCCCATTATGTTATTGAGAAATCTTGCTCCGAATGATGGTCTTTGTAATGGCACACGATTAGTGATCGTCAGATGTGCGCCACACGTTCTTGAAGCTCAAATTTTGACCGGGGATAAGGCTGGAAAATTAGTTTTTATCCCAAGAATATCACTAACTCTTTCATCCAGGAGAATTGCCTTTCAACATGACGAGGCGACAATTTCTGTTCGTCCGGCATTCGCGATGACCATTAACAAATCACAAGGGCGATCGGTGAAATTTGTGGGTATTGATTTGCGCAATCCTGTTTTTAGTCATGGACAACTGTACGTTGCTCTTTCTAGATGCACATCTCCAGAACGTATTAATGTTCTTCTCTCTGAAAGTAACATAAATTCTACAACAAACATTGTCTACCCAGAAGTTTTATTATAGTATAACTATGAAAAGGTAATTATAACATTATAACATAACCTAAACAATTTTTTAAATGATACGCTTTTTTATCATCATTCTCAAATATTTGAATCATATATTTGTAGTCATGGGATGAGTGCGTGAAAGAATATAGACGCTTGCACAAACCTACGACAAGGGCTTGGAATGGGCATAATAAGGTAATTTTTTTTTTTAATTATTATATTGTTAATTTAATATAAAAATATATTGATTTCATTTTTTATTTATTTCAGGTGCTTTTACGTAAACGTACCTGGCCAATGTCTGTTTCGATTGAGACAACATCTTTACTTCAAGTGGTTAAAAATCTATATGTTAATTAGATGTTAATTTATGTCTTTATCTTTTTGTAAACAAGGGCATAATGTTTATGTTCATAAAAATCTATATGTTAATTAAATGTTAATTTATGTCTTATCTTTTTGTAAACAATGGCATAATGTTTATGTTTATTCATCACTATAATTTGTAACTATAAATGTTTAAGTTAATTAAAAAAAAAAGACCCGTGTCCTCGGACACGGGCATATGTACTAGTTCTTTATATGTATAGATATAAATATAGATATTGATATAGATTCCGGAAAGCTTAGGAGGAAAACGGTTTTAGTCAATCAAGTGAAAAAGAAAAGAGCAAATAGCATTTTAGTATCACCAAGTTTATACGAAGTTGCAATTTAGGACTTAATATTACAATCTTTGCAATTTAGTATATTATGTTCACGTTTTGTTGCAATTTAGGGCAAAACAGGATGAGACTTGAAGAAAGCTAACGAAATTGACAGAAATTGTAACGAGCATCTTTTAAATACACATTTCAGCCCCTAAGTTTCATATTTTATGAATATATATTGTAACAATAAATATTAATAAAAATATTAGTATTCAATATTAACATATAAATAATTTTGAAAATAATAATATGATGACGCAGGAAACGATCCAGATGAGCATTAGTCCAGCAATTAGGTTGATCTTCAGCCAATGTGACCTGAAATCACGAACAAACAACTTGTCGGGGTGGTCTCCGACTAAGACCCTCCGGCGTGATGATGAGATATGATGTATTGAGATTATAAACTGAAATGAATAACGTATATTCAGAATAGCAAATAAGACATTACCCTTTAACGTTGTATGTTGTCTGATAGTTATAGTGGTGTTATGGGATCATTGTAAATCCCTAGAATCACAGAGTTATGGTGGGCATAACTGTCTAGGAGAATGTAGAAGACGGTTACAAATAATGACGTAGACGGACGTACGTGTTGGTAAGTCGAGGTCGCTTGAGTATTCGAAGTAGACCTGATATTGTGCCTTAGCTTAATAGAAATTGTACATGTAAATGATCGTATGTCGAACGAATCTAGGTCGGGACCAAGGATGGTTTGACAATGAGCTAGGTCGACTGATCAATGTCGTTGGGTAGTGGGCGTTGTAGCAATTGGATTGGCCCACTCCATAGTAGTGTCTTGGTGATGTCTGAAATATTGGGCTTCATTCGTTGGGCCTGGCCATCACTTTTATTCCGTTCAGTGGCCCCTAACTTTCTGTGTTGACTTTGTTGACCAGGAATTTATATAAAAAAATTGATGGCTTGCACAGCTCGCTGTTGGATGGTCGACTGAGTAGATGTAGGTCAATCTCGACTATTAACTTTCGTCGATCTGACACGCTAATTAATGCACCATAATTTCCGTAATGATTTGTACGATTCTGGCGATTGAACATCCATCTTGGGAACTGGTGAGGGACAATAACTAACGGAATAACGTTCGTGTCTCCTACCCTTTCCAATTACGATAAGGTTTTGGAGACATATAAAAGGAAAAATCGTTTTCCTTCTCAAACTTTACAAACCCCAAATTTCCCAAGTACTCAACAAGAACAAAAAGCAAGGAAATCGAATTTCTGGCGTAATCGAGCTTTCGTTTTATCTTCGAATCCCTTCTTCTCCGAATTAATCAAGGTATCCCTCAATTCCTCTGTATTTAGGCTTAATTTCAAGTTTTCTTTCAATTCCACCATGGCTAGAACCTTCGGCTGCGAGCTAGGTGTTAGGTATGGATACAACTCCGTAAACCTTAGGGTTTACAAAAGGTTAGAAGGCCTATGGGTGGAATTGATGAGAGAGGAGTGTATTACCATCTTAGATAGGTGGGGTTTGTTTTATGGTGAGGTAGGGTTTCCAGATGGAGAGAGTATGGGGGATTTGGAGGCAGGCAATCTACGAATTTTTTGTTTCCGTCTCTTCAACAAACTGTTAGACCACCTCATTATATTTTACATCAAATCCAACAAACCACCTTTTCCTAGAGAGATATTTGAATTCCCTGGGGAATCTAGGCCGCCCATAGGTAGTTTGGAACATACATCAACTAGGACTGATTCCCCTATTTTCATGTCTTTTGTAGATATGGCAGCTCAAGGATCGTCTGCTTTTGCTTCGTCGAGCTCCTACTCCGAAAATATAGTTAATGCATTTTGCTCGAGAATGTCCCAGGCTGCAATGAGAGAGACTATGTGGCCCCTAGGGCGACAGTTTGTAGGAAGAATGCAGAATCAAGAATCACCATCTTGCACGACTTCTTTGAGGTCCCCAGAGATGAATTCCACCTAACTCACTTTACTAAGAGGCAAAGGAAGGCCCAATCTCTGATGCATTGGGGTCTGAATCTGGCCAAGGTAGCTTTGTTTTATGGCCAATTTGAGGCCGGCCTATGTCTACCCTTAGATCCATTCATCTGTGAATTTCTAGAGTGCTTGGCCGCTGTCCCCATGCAACTAAGTGCCAATACAGTTAGGGTGCTAGTGTGCTTTGCCATGGTGTGTAGGTTTGTAGGGTATGAACCTTGCATGCACGTCTTTAGGAGGTTGGCAAATGACAAAACCTTTGGTATTAGTACCCCGGCCAAAGCTAAGGCCCCAAAACTGTTCATCAACCTGCTCGACAAAGTTTCTGGGTGGAATATCCACATGATTTTAGTGGAGAGTGGGAAGGGATGGGAGTTCCCTTTGCTCGAAGCTGAGTTACCTCCAATGAAGGAGGAAGATTACTGGGTCCCGGATTGGAGTGAAGAACTCTATTATAGGTTGGTGCTGGTGGCTCGGAGGAGCACCATTAGTTGAGCCACACTTTGGTCGGATAAAGCCTTTTATCCAAGCCGGCATGATGCTAGGTGGAGATGGGGAGGTAGCCCCCTTAGTGCCGATCATCCGTATCTTGAGATACCCAGATTGGGTAATCCATGAGAGGGAGAGGATTGAGTCCCAGTGACATTATTGTAAAAAGAAGCCATGCCATTGCAGAAATGTGTTTGATTATGGCGGTTAAGTATTTACTTGCTTTCTTCCTTAACTTTTATATTCTAGCTCACATATCTTTTTTGCTATCTGTTTCCTTTTTTGATCGTCCAGTCCTTACCCCCGACCAAGAAGCAAATATGAATTGCATCGTCGATTTGGGTGATAGGAGGAGGAATAAGAAGGCAAACAGAGCTGCCAATGCCCGTGCCAGCGATGAGAAGGAGGTTAAGGATAGGAATAAGCTGCTCCCCAAGGCCGGCTTTAGGATGGTCCCCATTGATGGGATTGGGCAAGTGGAGCCAATCGAGCAGGTCCCCCAAGTTCAAGTAATAGGGGCAGGATAGGAGGTCGACACTTCGACTGAGCTAGCGTCGGGCTCCAAACCCCATCATGAATCAATTGGGACAGACCCCCTTAATTTTGTAGACTTGGTGCTCGAGGATGCCGAGCAAGAAGGTGATGAAGATGCCCTTCCTCTGAATCGGCTCAAGAAGAGGTCGCGTGTCGACCAAGGTCCTGATGGAGCTGGCACCTCCCGAGTAGCGGGCTCTGCCTCTAGTTACCCTCCACCTCAAGCTCCTCAATCTAGAAGCACTGATAAAGTGAAAGCCTTGGTGGAGAGGCCTAGTGATGTCCCTCCCCTCACTGGTATAAATAGCTTGAGCCGCTATTATCCCGATCTGGGATTGGGGCAAGTTGTGGTGAGACGGGCTGCAGATAGGGATATGCTAGCCCAATTTGCCGAGGAGGGGCTCACTCCTAAAGAGTTCAGTGACAGGTCAGACCTTCTTCATTCCGAGGTAATACTTATGTTTTTCACATTTTCTACTTTCCTTCTGTTTGATCGCTGTACTTTTGCTCGCTTTTCTTCGTATGACTGTTGTATTGACTATCCTTTTTTTTTTTTGTAATCTCTTGCTCTAATTGAGAAAGCCTAGAATAACTGGAGAGCTGCTATTGAGAAGGAGCAAATAGCTTCTACAAAATACTCAAGGAAGGCCAGGGAGGCCGCAGAGCTAAGGGAGAGACTTGCAGATTCTGACTCCGAGTTCGTGCTGTTCGGGCTGCCTATTCCAATTCTGAGAAGGAGAGGAATGAGGTCCTAGCCGATCTGAAACTGGCAAGGGAGCAGCTTGCTCCTCTTCAGGAGCAAGTAGAATCGTTTGCTCCCATCAGGGCCAAGATGGAGGAGGAAGTTGTTGTGGCCAAGCATGAGAAGGCTAAGTTGGAGGGGGATCTGGGTAAGCTGACTGCACTGGTCCAAGAGCATAATGCTCGCTTGGCCAAGATAATTGAAGACCAGCAAGCTGCCCAACTCAAATGGGAGGAGGAGGCCTAGGCCAGAGAGAAGGCTGCTATGGAGGCCTTCAAGAACAGCGATGAGTATTATGGCATCATATTACCCCGAGCTAGGGATTTCTATGATGTTGGATGCTAACACATGGCCCGCCGTGCTGTGGGGGATCCTTCAGTCGAGCTGCCCATTGAAAATCTGGCTGAATGGGCCTATGCCGATAAGTAAGACATGGCAGCTCGAGATGGCCACTCCCTTGTCCCCTTCAATGCCCACGACTTGGCCATAATAGCCCAACAAGATGCTGAAGATGGAGCAGAGCCTTGGGTCGCCCCTCCAATTGAACAAAGGAACTTCAACACTATACTTTAAGAGCTGGACGAGGCTAATGAATCTGATTAAGAAGATGAGGTCATCCAAGACCAAGTCTTTCATGAAGTCGAGCACCAAGAGCAGCAGCAGCAAGAGGAACCCAATGATGATCCCGACAGCTGATCTTCTTTTTATCTTTACTCTGGTTTTGTAATGAAAAAGTCCCAAACAATCTTTCCTTACTGTATTTTGTTTGTCACTGCCTTGGCCCGGTTTTGGGAGGTAGTTCAATTATAATATTTGTATTTTGAATCTGTGCAAGTCCTGGCCCGTCTTTAGGGGGAATTGTTATTTATGCTAGTTTACTATTTGAATCATTTTGTTTTCATCCACATTTTTGTTTTTTGTCGAACTAGATTAAGTAGGAGAGCGACCAAAGTCTTAGTCAGATCAGTTGGTCAATAATGAAGCTGACTAGGGTTTTAGTCAAGCTTGTTCGAAGGAAAGGGACTAACCTAATCTTCAGTCAAACCTGTTTAAGAAAGAGGTTGACTTAAGGTTTTGGTCGAGTCTGTTTAGGGAACGAGACTGACCTAAGTCTTTAATCGAACCTGTTTAAGAACGAGGTTGACTTAAGATTTTGGTCGAGTCTGTTTAAAGAACGAGACTTACATAAGTCTTCAGTCCAACCTGTTTAAGAATGAGGATGACTTAGGACTTTAGTCGAGTCTGTTTAATATGTCGAGATCGACTAAGAGTCAGACCTAAGTTGAATAAGGTACGGGAGTAAACACAGTTTGTGGATAGAACTTCCATTTTATTGATGAAGTAGATCGTTACATAGAATGATTAATCAGATATAATATCTAACTAAGTGGCTAGCATGCCAAGGATGTTTTATCTCGTCACCATCCAGATGGCCAATCATGTAGGTCCCCTCCTTAACAATTCTAGTAACGATGTAGGGTCCTTTCCAGATCGGAGATAGCTTATTCTGTTCAGATTTTCTTCCAGTTACCTCGATCTTCCTTAGCACGTAGTCCCCAATGGTGAACGACCACTTCCTGACTTTCTTGTCGTGATAACCCTTAGTTTTATGTTTGTAGTTTACCATTCTAAGATGAGCAGTCGTCCATTTCTCGTCTAGTAGGTCCAAGTCGAGCAGCCTGTTGGAGTTATTCTGATTTTGATGGAATAAAGCCACCCTAGCCGTAGGAATTTGCAGCTCTGCAGGTGCAATAGATTCCGACCTAAAAGTAAGGGCAAATGGGTATCCCCTGTAGGTTCTCGAGTGGTTGTACGGACTGCCTAAAGAGCAAGGGGTAGTTCGTCCAACCACCTTCTAGCTCGACCAATGAGGCCCTTACTTAGTGCTGTTAAAACCAGTTTGTTCGCTGCTTCTGCTTGTCCGTTACCTTGTGGATAAGCAGCTAATGACTTCCAATGTTTCACCCCCAGCCTATTCATTTCTGTCTCGAAAGTGGTAGAAAATTATAGCCCGTTGTCTGAAACAATTGAATGTGGCACCCCAAAGCGGCACCAAATGTAATCGTGGATGAAGTTGATAGCGTTTTCCTCTGTTATTTTTGCCAAAGGCTTTGCTTCAATCCACTTTTGAAGTAATCAATGGCCACAATAACATACTTGCAATTACCACGGGCATGTGGGAAGGGTCCGATCAAATCTACCCCCCCATGTCGAACGGCCAAGCTGCGATCACCGGTGTTTATTCGGTTGTTGGGAGCTTTGGTAGGTCGGCATACCTCTGACATTTATCACATTTTCTTACGAACTCACGAGCGTCTTCCCTTAGATGCGGACAATAGTATCCCATAGTGAGTATCTTTTCTGATAAAGTTCTAGCCCCCGAGTGTCCACCACATACCCCACTATGCACTTCGAGCAAGAGTTGAGGAACCTCCATAGGGTGAACACACCTCAGTAATGGTTTCACAAATGATCTTCTGAAAAATGCATCCCCATGTATAGCAAACCTTGGGGACTTATTCTTGATCGTTCTTGCCTTTTGCTCGTCAGCTGGTAGCTTGCCTGTTTCGATGTAGGCCTTTATTTCATCAATCCAACATTTAGAGTTGTTGATCGAGCATAGAACCTGCACTCTTTCGTATGTTGGATGCTCTAAGTATGAGATTGGTTGTCCATGCCGCTCGTCCGAAGTATCTAGCTTGGATAGTAGGTCGGCCAATTCATTTTCTTCATGGCCTACCCTTTGTATCTCCTAGAATTCTAAGTCTTGGACCAATTTTTTGACCAGCTTGCAATACTTTATCAAGATAGGGTTGATCGCTTCATACTCACCTTTGACTTGATTCACGACCAGCTGGGAGTCACAATGAGCTTTGATCTTTGTCGCCCCAAAGCATCTGGCATATTCAATCGCTGCAATCAAGGCCTCATACTCAGCCTGGTTGTTGGAGGCTTGGAATTTGAACTTCAAAGCTTCCTCAAAGGCCTTTCCAATTTCTGGCTCGATCAACACAATCCCAGCTCCACTAATATTCTTGGTCGCAGATCCATCCGAGTAAACTTTCCAGCAGTCAATAGGTAAGTTCACTGTCTGTTGGCTCGATTGTTCTTTTCCCTTCAAGCTCTCTTTTGGGGTGCTCTCCTTATTATCTTCCTTGGTGAACGTAAGTTCGACCAAGAAGTCTGCCAAAGGTTGAGCTTGCAATGCTTTTCGAGGCATGTACTCAATGTCAAACTCTGACAATTCTATTGACCAGTTAAGTATCCGGCCTGAACTTTTCGGCTCATGCAATATCTTCCTCAGAGGAGCGTTGGTCAGAACGATAATGGGGTGAGCTGAGAAATATGCCCGTAGTTTTCTGGTGGCAACTACCAAGGCATAGGCTACCTTCTCAACATTGAAGTATCTTCCTTCCATGTCGGACAATGCCTTGATCACATAATAAACTGGTTTTTGAAGGCCATTATCCTCTCTGACCAACACTGCAGCCACAACTTGATCTCCAGCTGATAGGTAGACATACAAATTCTTTCCTTGGATCGGGCTACTCAGTAATGGGGGGGGGAGGAGAGGTATTCTTTGAGTTGTTGGAACAACGAGGAACATTCGGTCGTCCACTCAAAGTTTTTTGTCCCCCTCAAAGTTTTGAAGAAGGGGAGAGACCTTTCCGCCGACTTGCCTATGAAGCGACCCAAAGCTGCCACCCTACCACTCAGCCGTTGAACCTCCTTGATGCATGTTGGTTCCTGCATCTCTACCAAAGCTTTTATCTTCTCTGTGTTAGCCTCAATGCCTATTTGTGATACCATGAACCCCAGAAACTTGCCAGCAGCTACCCCGAACACACATTTGCTCGGATTCAGCTTCTTGTCATTTGCTCGTAGATTGACGAACGTTTCCCTTAGGTCGATGACATGACGACCAACCTTGGTTTTGATGACCATGTCGTCGATGTAGGCCTCCATGTTTTGGCCAATCTGAGTAGCAAAGATTCTATTCACCATGCTTTGATAAGTAGCCCCAGCATTCTTTAGCCCGAACGGCATCTTTGTGCAGCAATATACTCCTCCAGCAGCTTAGAAGGCAGTCTTTTCAATGTCATCCTCATGCATTCTGATCTGATGGTACCCTAAATAAGCATCGAGGAAATTGAGGGTGGCATGTCCAGCTATTGAGTCAACTAACTTGTCAATCCGCGGAAGTGGGTAGCTGTCATTTGGGGAAGCTACATTCAGGTCGGTGAATTCGACACACATTCTCCACTTTTCATTGGCCTTCTTGACCATCACTACATTTCCCAGCCAAGTAGTGTAGGATGCCTCTTTTACTATAACTGCACTAAGGAGTTTATTTACATCTTGTTAGATGGCCATCTCCTTGTCTGTAGCAAAAACTCTTAGCTTTTGGCTTTTGAATTTTATGGTGGGGTTGACTTCTAGGTGATGCACTGCGACCTCCTCCTTAATTCCCCTCATGTCTTCTACCGTCCAAGCAAAAACATCTGTGCTTTCCTTAAACAGGTCGACTATCTCCACCCTTTCTTGGTGACGGTTGTCTCCTATTCGATTTTTGCTTGGGGTGGGAGGGATTGGCTTCTATCTCTTCCAGCTCGTCGACTTGTTCTAGTTTTGGGTCGTCTCTAAATTGCAGAGTTTCAATAATGATTTCTCTGACCTTTCTTCTTTCTTCAGCTCCCAAGTGTGGAGCCTCCTCTTCAATCATGTCATCTAGCTCGACAGCTATTCCCTATTGGAGGCCCCTGAGTTTTGGTTGACTGGGAGGCATATGTCGCCTATAATGATTTGGTCGACCAAAACTGTATCTGTCGCGAACCAAGTATTTTCAGAGGGACGTGTCGGCTCAGTTATGACGTGGTCATATGAGTGATAGGTCGCCTCTTCAACACACTGTATCGTTGATAATCTGAAAGTAGTGGCGACATATTTTGAGAACTTCCAGCTCGCCTCTAGTGTGTCAATTTCCAATTTTCTCTTCTTCTTGGATCGAAGCATGTGATCCAGGTACTCTCTAGCTCTGCTTAGGACGCACCCCACTCCTAGCATGGTGGGAAAGTTGACCCTCTGATGGGGGATCAAAGGTACCATCCCTAGAGCGACATGTCCATGTATACCCAATATAGCATGGTAATCACTTATAATGTCAATGACTATAAATGTTACCTTAGCTGTTATTCTCAAAGGATACATCCCGATGTCGACCTCTAACTCTATTTGCCCCTTGGCGTCAACCCTATGATTGGTGAAGCCCTTTAGCTGACCTGAATAAGGTGACAACCTTGCATCTGTCAGTCCCATGTCGAGAAGGTTTTGTAGTAGAGGATGTCCTTACAGGCCCCCGTGTCAACCAGAATCCTGCTTGACGTGCAATTATCAATTAGCCCCGGAATCACCAAAATTTGCTCCCTTGTAGTCATGCTGGCCACCAGCTCGTAGGGATAGAAACTGATCACCTCATCTTTAACACAGCTCTTTGGGGCACATAGGGAGCTTTACTTAGTTGAAAAATCTTGTGCTTGAGGGCAATGTTGCTCGTCTCCTCAGCGATCACACCCAAAGTCAGTCTAGGTTACCTTGGCTCAGGGAGACCCCTTGTAGGTCGATTTCCTCCAGCAGGACGATCTCCTTTCACAAACATTTCCAACCTTTCTTCATCCACCCACTTTTGGATGATCCTCTTCAAACTCATACATTCTTCAGTTGTGTGCCCGGTATCCTTGTGATACTCACAATACCGACTGTTGTCCCTTCTGAATTTATTTTGAGCATTCATCGGGGCAAGAGGGCCTAGGTCGACTGTGTTCATGATCTCAGTCTGACTAACTGTGAGTGGTGTGAAGCTTTCGGGGACTCTTTCTATCGCCCTTGTTCTGTTCTTCCCCTTGTTGTCGTTACTCTTCACAGGTCCTCCTTTTGTTGGCTCACTAGCTTCATAATGATTTGAGCCCTTGTTTTTCTTTCTTTTTTTTTCTCTCCTCAGCCACGGCCACATCATAGGCCCTCTCAAACAACTCCTTTCTCGTGGTCGCCCTCCTAACCAGGAGCTCGTAATCCAGATCGGGAGAGGACACCCCATTTCTGAAACAGTTAATAACGTCCCTATTTGTGAGGTCCTCCTCAATTTGGTTGACCAACTCCTTAAACCATGTGAAATAACTCATTGTACTCTCTGTCTTACCTTGAGTCATCTTGTTTAGGCCGATGACTCTCTTCTTACGAGCCCCAGCCGTAGAGAATCTGTCCAAGAATTTCTTCCTCATATAATCCCATGAGGTGATACAGCCAATGGTCAGGCAGCAAAACCAAGTCGATCTTGCACTTTTGTGAAGGTCTGGTTAATGCCTCTCGCATAGCACGTCATCCTCGAAGCGACCAAGCACATAGTTGCCTCAAAGTGCTGCATATGATTCAAGGCATTGGTCGTGCCTGAATACTTCTCTAACACGGGTAACTTGAAACCTGCAGGAGGCCTTTGGTCGAGCATCTCCTTGGACAAAGGTCGAAGAGTGCAGTCATTTCGTTCAACCTTTCTATTGGTTTCCTTTATGTCTGCCTCCATGCTATCCAATCTCTTTTTCAAGTTGAGAATCTCCCTAGCATCCAGGTCGTTTCTTTGATGGGAGACAGAGTTAGATTTTGTTTCTCCTTCCAATAGGGTTCCCTCCTAGATAGGGTCCTCTGTCTCTCATTCCGTGGGGGAGTCACCTCTCTCCTTTCTCGATGGGATATCGATCTTTCTCCCCTTGTTGGCGACCTACGTCGAGCCCTGACGGCTTTGTACTGCCTCTTTTGAGATGAGTCGACCTCTTGTTCTCTTTGCTGGTTGAGCCTATCCCTTAGGTCGCCAGTTGGGTCTATGGAAATGTGGGAGGGGGGAGGAATTCCATTCCTCCTTTCTTTACCAGACGGTCTAAGGCCTCTGTTAGTCCGTCTATGAGAGGTGAGAGATGGGGCTACTATTTTTGATCTTCTATCATCCTTGTTAGGATACTCAGTCATTTCGAGCAACTCATCTTGTACATCGAGCAAGCTCTGTAGTATGATAGCCCGTTCCAACAGAATATCCTTCCTAATAGGGTGAGTAGTTGAGGGACCTGCAATGTTGCCTGCACTGTTCGACCCGTTTGGACTTTCTTAGCTTGATGGCTTACCCCTTGATCGGGCATGGGCCTTTTTTGCCTTCTCCCATCTTGTATGCCCGCACCGTCAGCCACGGTGTTGGAGCGAGTGGCCCTCCTAGTGGGATTGCCCGATGGAGGAGGAGGCAAGTTTGTAGTATGATTTCCAGCACCTGCCTCAGCGTTTCTCCCTGCATTCCCAAGCATTGGATTACTGGAGGAAGTTGCAGTATGACCATCGGACACCATGTTTGTGGTTTGAGTAAAGTTTCAAGGTCTAGTGTTTATCGATTCCCAGCAATGGAACCAAACTGATGATACAGGAAACAATCCAGATCAACCTTAGTCCAGCAATTAGGTTGATCTCCAGCCAATGTGACCTGAAACCACGAACAAACGACTTGTCGGGGTGGTCTCCGGCTAAGACCCTCCTGCGTGATGATGAGATATGGAGTATTGAGCTTATAAACTGAAATGAATAACGTATATTTAGAATAGCAAATAAGACATTACCCTTTAACGTTGTATGTTGTCTGGTATTTATAGTGGTGTCATGGGATCATTTTAAATCCCTAGAATCACGGAGTTGTGGTGGGCGTAACTGTATCCAAGAATGTAGGAGGCAGTTACAAATAACGACGTAGACGAAGGTACGTGTTGGTAGGTCGAGGTCACTTGAGTATTCGAAGTTAACCTGATATTGTACCTTAGCTTGATAGAAATTGTACAAGTAAATGATTGTATGTCGGACGAAGCTAGGTCGGGACCAAGGATGGTCAGATAATGAGCTAGGTCGACTGATCTTTGTCGTTGGGCCGTGGGTGTAATATCCAGAAATAATAATAATAAATAATAATAATAATGAAAATTAAATAAGGACCATTAAGTAAGAGAATTTATATGGAATTTAAAACCGTTAAATAATGGGTGTAATAATTTGAGGATATCATGGGTCAGCCGTTATTGGCGTAATTAAAATGGAATATCTTGAGTCATCCGTTCCTTGGCTAGAAGGAGTATATATACTATCTTTGAGATTTTTAGTTCACAAATAACTGAAGAGAGAAAAGTGACGAGTTGGCGTGTTGCAGAGAAAGAAGAAAAAGTAAAGTTCTGTTCCACTGTTGTAAGTTTTATATCCTTTTCTAAGTAGAACTAAGGAATTATAGAGAAAGATGAGAAAGAGAAAAGAAACAGAAGAAAGGTAATGTGGAGTGTAAAGGTGTAAGTGTGTGTCAGTGTGTGTACGTGTGGGCATAGAAATTGAAATGGGTCTTTGGAAGTAATCAGAATATAAAGAATGGGAAATAGAGTTTCACTTAGCACCCCTAAAGTTTTATGAGGATTACATAGTTACCCTCTTGATTAAGAAATGTACATTTAGTCCAGAAACTTAAGAAGATATTTCACTTAGTATCTTACACTATGCATTATATTTCTTTGATAGATTTTGGAAGGCACATTTGAGGGCTTTGTTGTCCTTCAAAAACATTAGCAAAGACATCCATTCAAGGTAAGGGATTATGCATCGTTAAGTTAATTGATTTTTGCTCCGTTTCATTATTTAGGCTTTCGCATATTTCTTGGCGATGGACGTTCCTTTGATACGTAAAACCTGACCTGACCTCGCATCAGTATTTGTTTTGAATCCCTCGTTTACCGTTATTTGCTAATCTTTTGTTGTTCGTTTGCTGAATCGTTCTTTGGTTTCGTAAATACGGAAATTTTATTGTCCTTGTGAAAGTTCGTACTTTATATAAAATGAGTTTTGATATGATATGGTTTTGTGTTCCATCAATGATCACTAAGTTAGACAACCTGCTTCGGTGGGGTATATTTGATATTTGGCCTTCGGGCAAACTTAGTTCACCGCTTCAAATTAGTGGTGGGGTGTTCCGGATACACTCTTAAGGACTCTGCGGAGTCATTTTGTGTTCCATTGTGGGATTTTGTTAGATAAGGTCAGTGGACCACTTTTGTGATCATGATGTCTTTGAATGATTTGATTATTTGTAGCTGGTATGGGATGTTTGTAGATAACTAGATCACTCGAGTTAGCTTTGTTCAGCTTACCAGTCCTTTGAAATTCCTAAAAATCTGTGAGTGGTTTAGTTAGTTAAAACTGGTATAGGACGGTTTTAAATAAGTAACCATTCGAGTAAGCTTGATTCGATTTTGTCATCATTTGAACCTCCAAAATATTGTCAACTCAGTTAGTGCAACCGCTGAGATATTTTTGAAAGACATGTGGTTTTGAGATTTGGTAAGTAATTTTTTGAATTTGTACTTTTTTATGTCTTCGAGTGTTATTTTGACCTTGCATTTCTTTTCATATTCCTTCAGGTCAACTCCTTCTTAGTAACCGAAGGGATTGTATATGAACTTACTGGGCATTGTTCGCTCACCCTTTCATCCTCTTTTTCTTCTATGTATTAAAAAGGAAGAATGAGATTCGGTTCGGGGAGCTCTTTATAAGAAGTTCAAGGATTTATTTTAGTTTAATTCATTTTAGACTCTTTAGTCAGTTATTTCAGTTATTTGAGAGTTTGTAATACTTTAAAGATTTTGTTGGGTTTTAGTTACCTTAATTTGAATTGATGTAATGAATATTTAATTGGGATTTATGATATTTCATGGTTTAGAATTGTGAATGGTGACGTGTCCATACTTCGGGCCTGTGAAGTTGGGACCCGGAGTTTGGGGCGTTACAGAGTAGTATCAGAGCTTTGGCTTTAGATCTTGGGAGTTTAGAATGTGTGAGGATAAGTTTGGCTTTAGGTTTGACCTCAATGTCATTCTTGGAGTATTTAGTGTAGATTGATATGATAAGATTAGTTGCTTCATCGGAATATGAAAGTTTAAAATGTTTTATTTCTTAGCATGTCAAAATCTTATCTATTTGGATTTATGACTATTTCCTTTTTGCTATTCTAGGCTAATGGCGAGAAGAAGAGTGATTGCAAGGATCCAAAACCGGAGAGGTCAACAACGAAACCTGACTAATAAAGTGAGGGAAGAGGATCATGATGAGAATGATAATGTTGAGGGCTCGGCCGAGAATAGTTCTAATCATAGGGCTGGGAATACCCAAAATGCTCAGGATGGTAATCAAGCCAATGGGGCTAATGGTTGGGGGCTGCAGCAACCGGTAGCTGTAAGTGCTCCAATTTGAGTTGGTAGCGTTTTCGTTAGAAAGTTAACGAAAGTTTTAACATTTCTAACATTTCTAACTATTCCTAACATTTCTAACAAAGTGAGGGTAGATTAGGAATTGCCATTTAAAGATAAACAAGGAAAAGAATCTCAAAAAGCAAAAGAAATTGGAAAAATCCGAATTGGGCAAGTTGAAAAACATAAAGTGCTGGAATTTTGAATTTTATTCCTCCTGTCCAAAGCCTGCAGCCTCGAGATGAACAGTGCACGCCTACGGGAACCCTCCGCGCGGACATATATGACATTTCCAGTGTCCTATAAATTGAACCCTCCTCTCTCAGTTTAAGGGGGGAATTTGATCACAGCAACGAAGTTCTGGCGAAATATAGAGAGAAAAACAGTGGGAATCCCTTGATTGCCACCTTTTTCTCTTGAATCTTTCCCAATCAAATACCAAACACACCAAACCTTGATACTCCTCAAGCCAAACACCAAATCTTGATATTCCTCAAGTCAAATTCCAAGCCTAGGAAGATAGGGTGTCACCATTGGTAAAGCCCTCCTTCTCAAAACCCTAAAATTCACTTTTGACTTCTTGTTCATCTTGTTCTTCTTACTTGGATTTACTTGATGTTTAGTTTAACTTGAGTTTTGACCCAAGATGGTCATCTTGAAGTTCATCTTCATGAATGACCATCTCAAATGGTCTATATTTTAAATCTCTAAATTGATTTTTTCTCTTTAATTTCATTTCTACAAAATATCCCCTTTCCCTTTGCAAAGGACATGTTTAAACCCCATAAATTCCCCAAGGATGACTTGAATATGATAACCACTCAATAAAAAGTAGTGGTATCAAGTCTAGGGATGAAAATGGGGTGAACATAGATGCAAATCCCCCAAAAATCACATTTTCCCTCAAGAACATCTTGCTGTCCAGTAGCATTGTTCTGAGACCTCAGTCCATTTTCTTATTTTTTGGACCCAGTAAAACTTGGAATTGGGTGTTGACTACAAAACACTTTTTGTAGCCAACATCCAGATCTTTTCAGACATATTTTTATTTTATTTTTTGAGTAAGTAAAACTCCTTTTTTCAATTTTTCTTTTAGAGGCCAGTTCATCAGCTTCTGGAAATCCAGATTTCACATCTGAGATTTCCAGAAGGTTTTGACCCCTCAAATTACTTCCAAAATGGAAAGTTTCTTTGCATAAACCCTATTTAGGGTGTTTTAAGCAACTTTAATTCTCGGACTTTCCCCAGATTCTGAGGTTTTGAAGCCTTTAAGTCCATTTCAAAGTCAAGGGTCAACTGCCTTCTTTCATTCTGGCAGAATTGCTTTTCAAATCCAAAAATCTTTTGAGTGCCAAGACTCAACCCAAAAATTCTCCAAAAAATCATGGGATCAGTTTAAAGTCTTAAAAAGAGATCCCAATTTTCACTTTTCCCAGTTTCAAATTATTTTGGTCAAAACACAAACACACACACGCACACACACAACAAAAGGATTTCAAATGTTTGGAAGACTCGTTTTGCGAGGCGCGTCGGGTGCACACTAACGTCCTTCCCGACGCGTAACATGACCTCCGAACCTAAATCTCTGATCTCGGGCTTTTTTCAAAGTTTTGGCCTTCAAAATTAAAATGGCGTGGCGACTCCGTTTTTCCGGTTTTATTTGGTTTTTCAAAGAAACGCAAAAACCGAATTTTCCCGTTTTAATGGCACATCATCACAGTGGCGACTCCGCTGGGGACTAAGCTTTTTTTTTAAAAAAAAATGGTATTTGGTATATTGGTGGAAACCACTAGATTTCCCGTTATCGCCTCCTAACACGAGTCGGGGATAAATTGTGGTCTAACAATCCCACGTACCGGTATCACCGTTTTCAAAAAAAAAAAGCTTTTGAGGGTCAAGCTTCCGTCCCGACATTTGAAAATCCTTTGTTTTGTGTATGTGTGTGTGTACCGGTTTGCACATTTTCGTGTTGTTTTGGCCGCCTCGGAAAAAGTCAAAATTTTGACTGTCGGAACCATGTCCCTAACTGTTGGAATTTTTGTGCTTATGTGCTTATGTGTTCATTAAATTTCAAAAAAAAAAATTCAAAAAAAAAAGGATTTTCAAAAAAGAAAATTTTCAAAAAAAAATCATGCATCATATTTTTAAGACTCATAAAAAAAAAAATCTCTATTTTACTCAGAAAAGGAATATAGACTGCTTGCACACTACGCGCACGTGACCGTACACTGCACCCTACGTCCTTAACCCGGGGAAATCCTTGTCGCGGTCCGTTTGGTCTTATTACGCCTCTCGGATGAGCACAGGACTACCCAAACATCCCATGGAGCCTCGTGTCGACCATGCACTTGTCCGTGACACACTTTGTCCGAGACCCGGTTGGTTTTTAGTCTGGTCTGTGTCATGCCCTGTCCGTGTATAGACCTTTCCTTTCAAGCCTTTGTCGGCATACCGACTCAATATCTTTCGGGGACCCTTATCGGTGAAGTTCGCCGGTTTTACGCCGCGGACTTTGACCAAGATATTGACCGGCGCCTTGACTTCGGCTGATCGGCACAAATTATACACCGACTCCCAAAGATTGACACTGAGTCATCAAGGATTAATGAATATTCCATGCCTAATTACGGCTTAACTGACGACAAGTCAAGATCAATTGTGGACGTTTATCAGTCCAAATCATGCCGACTTTTCGTCGAGCCCTCGGACATGATCTTGACTTTTGACGTCAGCTTTGTCCGTAATTTACATCGAATGCTCGTTAAGACTCGATTACCCGCCAGACTTTTAGGATCGTTTTTCTTTCGGTCGGTGGGACCCGCTTGCCCTATAGGACCCTCGCCCGGGGCTGTCCCCCCTGGGAGGTCGAAATACAGGTGGAATACGAGGGGCTTATAGACGTAGTGACGGGGCCCACTGATCCAGGAATCAGAGTAGTTTGCAAAAAAAAAAAGAGCAATCTTTTCCAACCGATTAGGTTAATAAAACGTGTTTTAAGTAAACATGAACAAATAATTGCATGTTGCACGAGCCTTGAGCCCAAACACCTACCCACCTTCAATTCCCGCCATCTGAACCCTCGTGTCTTTCCCCCGCAGCTCCACACAAAGCTTGGTTTCGGGCACCGGGTCACCGTTTGATCAGTTGGGAAGAGTCGAAGCATCGTCGGCTTCGTCGTTTGTTTCAACTCCGGGTTTCAGAATGTCTGCATCGCCTGGTAACGATGGGGACAACGTCACTCCGCCTCCCGGGACTCCTCGCATGAACAAAGAATGGAATCCGCCAGCGTAACGTATGAGAATGCGACAGGAAGCACACCGAATAGCCTTATCGAGGCTATTAAGAGCCATGGTTTGGCCGCCAGCCTCAATCCCGATGGCACCTTCACTGTGGAAGAAGAGGACGACCCCAATCCCAATCTCGGTCACCCCGATTACTCCAGGATGCCACCACCAACCTCCTTCGGTGCTACCAGAACACATGTTCCTCGATCTGGGTCAGACCACCGGATCCATGCGGCCCTGATGGGACGAATCGGTTCACGGCTCCTCGGTGGGGGCAAAGTCACACGGAATGGCCTCTCATGGTTGGGGATACCTCGGAATGCCACAGCAGATTGGAATCCCACCTCGGCCGGAACCGATCAATCCAGACCTTCACATCAACAGCCACAATTTGGAATGCCGCCACAATCTGGTTACGGGCCACGCCAGGAGCCCCTCCTCGAATAGTCTTGGTTCGAGTTGCTCCTCACGCAGCTTTCACAAATCCATTCACTCAGACTTCTATGGGTTATCAAGCCTTCATCCCGGTTTCATCCGAATCACCAGGACCACAGTATCCTCTCGGTTATGCATCCTCGCCACAACCAGCCATGCAATTCAACAACCAGGGACAAAGAACCCGCACTTAAGCCTACTTATGGGCCTCACTCAGAAAATCCAAGCCATATGGCTACCTCGGATCTGCCTCCATCTTCTCTCGCCGATTGGAAGCCAACAAGCAAGTCGCCGGGTTCTATCCTTTTGCCCCAGCTCCTACCTACACTCCCGGGGTAATTTGGGCCAAGGACAGGTTTTCACCTATGCTCCGGGATATGGTATTCCTTCCACCAATGCACCACCAACAGCCTAGTCCTCTTCCCGGCTCAAATATCGGCTCAGAATTCCCGCTCCGCCTTTGGATCCCCAATTGGCTTGGTTTATGGAGCAACACAAGGAAATGAAAGCCAGATTGCTGAATTGACCGCCAAAAAGAACACTTGCTCTTCGGCCTCTGAGATCCCGGCTCGATTGTCCCCCTGCCTCACAAGTTTGTGATGCCCGCTCTGGAATTGTTTGACGGAGTGCATGCCCTAAAACTCACTTGGACACCTATACTTTGGCAATGAAGGCTAAGGGATGCACAAACCAACAGTTGGCCGATTACTTTAGTCTCTCTTTGAAGTCGGGGGCTTTGAAATGGTTTTTCCGATTGCGGCTGAAGCTAGGGCTACTTGGGAACAAATTACCGGTACTTTCAAAGATAAGTATAAAGCCAACTTGGAGTGGGAGACAAACAGAGTTGACCTGCAAACAACGATGCGGCGCCCTAATGAGAATATTGGGGATTTCTATAAGAGATGGAACTTAAAGCTCGGTGAAATGGCCATTCCTCCCTCCGACGAGGAGCAGTTAGACATCTTTCGGTCATGCTTGAAGCCGCATTTGAGAGCTTCCCTCAGCCACTTCCCTACGGCGACTTGCGTGCAATGGTTAATTCCGGGGCTAAGTTTGAAAAGGCTTACAATCGGCTCGACCGCCGCACCTGCCTACGGATATCGGGCTCCTCCCTCCAAAACTACTCTCACTTTCGCTAAAGGCAAAGAGGCGATTGGCTACGCGGGACGGGACGTAACAATGCCACTTCCTTTGTTCCCAAGAAGCCTTGATGCATCCAGATCCCGGCTCCAAGACTTGAGAAACTTTGGGATGCCTTTGAGTGATATCTTCAGAGGTTTGGTGAGAGAAGGTTTGCTCCGGCCTTTGGAAAATTATCAGCCTAGAAACCCCAACACTCCTTTGGATACCTCCAAGCATTGTGCCTTTCATCGAGTACCATGGGCACGACGGATGATTGCGTCCCCTGAAAAAGGCCATCCAAGGGTTGATTGAGCAAGGGAGGTTAGAGATGCAGAAGGACCCAATACTATCAATAACCCGCTCCCTAACAACATGAGTGTCAACATGATCGAGTTTGGTGGTTCAAGCCTTGTGGGCACAATGGAGTTTGACTCGTCCCTTTGCAAGGTCAATGAACCAGTCATCGCAGGCAATGAAGATGGTTGGATTGAGCAAAAAGTTGCCAAGGAAATCTGATGGAAAGGTGCAATAGCTCCTGTCTCCGGCGTCGAAGAATAGATGCATGGTTCAACAAAGAAAGAGCGGCTAGGCCGGGGGCTACCTATCTTTAAAATAGTCTTTTGAGTCAACCTTCGTAGGTTCTAGTACTTTTCTTTCACCTAAGTCCTTCTGGACATTTGTCGTTGTAGTCCATTTTGGACATAGTGGTTAAGTGTCTATTTTTTAATATAAGTCTTCTTTCTTTTCTTGCTAGACTCGAGACATCATTTGCGCACCCACGTTACACTTAATTGAAATGGTTTTATCCAAAATGATCACTTGTCTTTGCTTTCAACCACTAATTCTTCGAAAATGATTAATATTTAAACTAATCGGAGTGATAAAATCAATTGATATCCTTCCCAAATTGGGGCTTACCAACTCCCATCTTGCATCTCATATGCTCACATCCCTTTCATCATCATCATCTCGTTGCTCGATGAATTTGCATGGATCTTTTCTCATATAAAGCTTAAGCAAGCAATGAAGACTTAATCTCGTAGGGATTGCGGTTGAAACCTTTCACCCATAGGAAAGCCATTACCTCACCCTTACTAAACACTACCCTCTCATTTCAAGATCGGCGTGTTTTGAAACCCGGTTTAGCCATCATTTTTGCTCCATGCGAGAGAAAGTCCCAGCGAGCCCTAGAAGTTAGCTTCGAGAATCGGCGATGCGCAAATTATCTCAAGCCATGAAGGAAGGACAAAGATAATCCTCAACTCCTCGGGAAGCTTTCCAAGTCAAAAAAAAAAAAAAAAAAAAAAAAAACAAAAAAAAAACAAAAAAAAACAAAAAAAAAAACAAAAAAAAAACAAAAAAAAAAAACAAAAGAAAGAAAAAAAAAAAGAAGGATTTTAAAATCCTCACAATCTCGGATATAATTCCAAGCTCCTCAGGAAGCCTTCCAAAAAAAAAAGAAGAAGAACTCAAAAGTCCCCGACATCTCAAGAAGCTCTCCAATGATCAAAAAGGAGCTTGAATTCTCGCAAGATCGCAAAAAGTTGTCAGTCGCTCGGACTTCCTCTTATCATTACCTTAAACCAATCCCAAGCCATCCTCTCAATTTTAGAGGATACTCCCATCACCATTACCCTTGCCCTTGGCCAAGTCAAAATCTGACCTCTCATTCTTGGAGGCAATCAATCTTCCTCGCCATAGATTTCCCAAACACATCCCGCGAGCCAACCTCTCATCTTTAGAGGTTCAACAAGAAAGGCCTAGCCGACCTCTCATCTCAAGAGGTCATAATCTCCCAAATCACCCGATGGCCGATCGAAGCCCGGAAACCCAACTACGGTCCCTACCGGGATAGCAGTTTCATTCTAATATCCTCGATGTCAGGATCAAATTAATGCTTCATTGCTTGCTTAAATTGGAATCTAACCCATTTTGGTTCAAAATTACCAATCAAAGATTGTGCAAATTCAACCCTTCCCTTCATGTGAGCATATTTCATTTCTCCTCACAAACACTTGCCGTGGATGTTCCACTGGGGCTTCGCATCCGTGTCTTTCATGGACACTCTAAGGGGATATGTTATTCAATCCTCCAAATCCTCAAAATCCCCAAAGGTCCTCAGACCCTCGAATTTCAACATTCATTCTCTTTTCATTCGGGATAGGCCCGAACTACGGCGACCTGAGCTCTTCATAATGGAGGGAACGTAGGCAACCGTAAATGGTCCTGGTCGAAATCACAAACAAATCTCAAAAAAATAAAAGAGTCCGGTCTCATCAAGGATCGTCCCTATACACTTTCCGCCCTTCCGAGCCTGATTCTCGATATCAATTGGTTTTCTCCTTGTGATTAATCAAAATATTTGTTCATATCAGATTTAGGGATTGAATAACCCGAACATTAACAAAGGGTTTTAAGCAGCCTTGTGATCATCACGAATAAAACAAGTTTTCAAGTGTCTTGACAAGTCTTCTCTCTCCATCATAGGAAATAGAGCCAAACACTTTGTCTTTGTCGCCAGGGGCTTCCATACACTTTTCCACACCTTGTGATGCTTATACTCTCTCAAAAGAGTCAAACCAAAAGCGAGAGTGTCATACACAAATTCGGAGACATTCCCACCTTTCAAAAGATGTGCCCCCGCACGTAAACGTTCTGAGTCTTGTCCGGTGACCGGTTGACCAAGATTTGAAAAGATGGGTGCCCCCTCATCACATGATGACTCTGCGCAATAAGACGCTCAATTTCTTCATTTGGGGGCTTGCTAAGCGGTTCTCCTGTGTTCTCCTATAGTAGCTCTTCAAGCTGGGGCTTATATAGTCATCTTTGGGTCCACATTGGGTTCTTCACTATGAGATAGACTCGCCAAGTCGCTTCTTCAAAATCCGAACTTTGCCTACTCAGGATCCGGGGGCTTTATCAAGATGGTCTTTCGGACCCGAATTTTATCAAGCTGCAAGGAAGAATTTCAGCTTCAGAACGTGGTACACGGCAGCTTCCCGTAGCATCGGAATTCAAGATCAGGGTTTCTCCCGGCATTAGCAATTTCATCAAATCATTCTTCGAGCAAAGTTTCGGCCAAAGTCACAGCTCACCCAAATGAAAGAGATTTCACTCATATCAACGCACCCTAGAGCCTGTCAGCATCAGCTTCAACTGACCAAGATTGAGAGGGAAATTGTCAACCGAGACCCGGGGTCCGAATCCAATCTCATTGAGGTCCATGTGATACTATTAACAAAACCTCATCAACAACCGCGGTTTAAATCGCGATCGAGAGTTCTCACCCCCCACTTGCTCAAAACTGCTCCAAGCGGTCTTCCATACCCATGCATCCCCACTAAAAATCTCCCAAGGGCTCATGTAGCATGCACAAAACTTGAGTCAATAGGAATAATCCTAAATCATCGAAGATCATAAATCATAATTTTCCTGCCAGAAGCTTAGGCTAAGTGCATCTTCGAAAGCAAGTAAATGCATCATCCCATAATCATTTTTGGTTCCATGCATGCATGCATCTGTCATCATAAATGCCATATATGCATCTTCCTCTTCACTAACGAATGCAAGAATTCAAACGTGAAATCAAATCCCCCTTTTTCGGCAAGGATGATCTTCACCAAAGACGACCTCCAATGGATGAAGACGCCCTCCAACATCTACAGTTTGGCAAAGACAAGCGCCGGCGTCTGCAACTTGCTAAAGACGACCTCCAATGTCCACAAATGGATGAAAACAGCCCCCAATGAAGACCACCTCCAGTGTCTACAATTCGGTCAGAGACGCCAAGTTCTCCAATACAAATCGGTCAGAGACGCCAAGTTCTCCAATACGAATCGGTCAGGGACGCCAAGTTCTCAAATACAAATCGGTCAGAGACGCCAAGTTCTCCAAGGCAAGAAGGTCAGAGACGCCAAGCTCTCCAATACAAATCGATCAAGGACGCCAAGTTCTCAAAATGCGAATCGGTCAGGGACGCCAAGTTCTCAAATACAATGCGGTCAGAGACACCAAGTTCTCAAAAGCAAGAAGTCCCAATGTGAATACAAGCTCAACCACCTCTACAAGGTTGACGATCACCAGCAAGATGCAGACTCAACCAAACTCCTCCTTCAGTCAAAATGCTTCCAAAGACAGAAATCGTCGGCGAAACCGTCCCACGAACAGCAACTTAACAACTCTTCATCAACATCAGCCGTAGCCTCCCCTTCCGCAACTACATGTAAGCACAAAGACAGGTATGAAAGCATATCTTAGTCAACTACTTTTCTAAAAGAACATTATCATCAGATCATAGGGCGACTTCCCCAAAACAGTCAAAACCTTAGGGCGACTTCCCAAAAATAGTCAAACCATAGGGTGACTTCCCCAAAACAGTCAAACCATAGGGCGACTTCCCAAAAATAGTCAAACCATAGGGCGACTTCCCAAAAATAGTCAGATCATAGGGTGACTTCCCAAAAATAGTCAAACCATAGGGCGACTTCCCAAAAATAGTCGATCATAGGGCGACTTCCCTAAAATAGTCAATCCTCGGGTGACTCCCAAATCTGATCAATCTGAGAGTGACTTCCCAAAAATAGTCAAACCATAGGGCGACTTCCCCAAAACAGTCAAACCATAGGGCGACTTCCCCAAAACAGTCAAACCATAGGGCGACTTCCCAAAAATAGTCAAACCACAGGGCGACTTCCCAAAAATAGTCAGATCATAGGGTGACTTCCCAAAAATAGTCAAACCATAGGGCGACTTCCCAAAAATAGTCAGATCATAGGGTGACTTCCCAAAAATAGTCAAACCATAGGGCGACTTCCCAAAAATAGTCATAGGGTGACTTCCCAAAAATAGTCAAACCATAGGGCGACTTCCCAAAAAATAGTCAGATCATAGGGCGACTTCCCTAAAATAGTCAATCCCTCGGGTGACTCCCAAATACAGTCAATCTCCAGGACGACTTCCCTAAAATAGTCAATCCTCGGGTGACCCCTGATCTGATCAATCCTTGGTCCATCCACTTGGCCAGACATTGATCACCTTTCTTCCGATGATTCTCGTAAGCCCGAGTCTTCCCCAAAGCAAGAACACCTTCAAATAGCCTCCATCGTCACCGAACCTCAACTTAGGTTCATACTCTGAACTAAGTTCCCATTTAGGTTCATACTCCCGAACAAAACCTCAACTTAGGTTCATACTCTGAACTAAGTTCCCATTTAGGTTCATACTCCCGAACAAAACCTCAACTTAGGTTCATACTCTGAAATAAGTTCCCATTTAGGTTCATACTCCCGAACCAAATCTCAACTTAGGTTCATACTCTGAACTAAGTCTCCATTTAGGTTCATACTCACGAACAAGACCTCAACTTAGGTTCATACTCCTGAACTAAGTTCCCATTTAGGTTCATACTCCCGAACCAAATCTCAACTTAGGTTCATACTCTGAACTAAGTTCCCATTTAGGTTCATACCCTCTCACAAGAAATTCCCGGCTTAAACGTAAGGCATCGAGTGCCCCGAAAAAGATAACGGAATCCCGTTTCTTTCATCAAAATTACCCCCGGCAGTTAAACGTAAGACCGAGTGCCCCGAGAAAGATAACGGAATCCCGTTTCTTTCATCAAAATTACCCCCGGCAGTCAAACGTAAGACCGATTTCCTCGAGAAAGATAACGAGATCCCGTATCTTTCATCGAAATCATCCAACGGCAGTCAAACGTAAGACCGAGTGCCCCGAGAAAGATAACGAGATCCCGTATCTTTCATCGAAATCATCCAACGGCAGTCAAACGTAAGACCGAGTGACCCGAGAAAGATAACGAGATCCCGTATCTTTCATCAAAATTGACCCCGGCAGTCAAACGTAAGACCGAGTGCCCCGAGAAAGATAACGAGATCCCGTATCTTTCATCAAAATTACCTCCGGCAGTCAAACGTAAGACCGAGTGCCCCGAGAAAGATAACGGATCCCGTATCTTTCATCAAAATTACCCCCGGCAGTCAAACGTAAGACCGAGTGCCCCGAGAAAGATAACGAGATCCCGTATCTTTCATCAAAATTACCCCCGGCAGTCAAACGTAAGACCGAGTGCCTCGAGAAAGATAACGAGATCCCGTATCTTTCATCAAAATTACCCCCGGCGATCAAAGCGTAAGACCGAGTGCCCCGAGAAAGATAACGAGATCCCGTATCTTTCATCAAAATCTTCCCGTGATCGAAACGTAAGACCGAGTGCCCCGAGAAAGATAACGGATCCCGTATCTTTCATCAAAATCATCCCCGGCAGTCAAACGTAAGACCGATTTCCCAGACGAGTACGTCTGATTTTCCCCAGCAAAGGCTAACGAAATCCCCAGCAAAGTTAACGGAATCCCAAAAGCCAGCGAGATCTCGAGTAGTACTCGAACTACGAAAGGGCTTGATTCCCACTAGGGATACGTAGGTAGCCTATCATTAGGTCCAGCCCCTCGACCAAAACGGTCACCCTCTCCTTCGGCAGCAGACGAAGTCCACCGAAAGGCCATTTCAAATTAAGGTCCGAGGCGCCTAAAAAGCCATCATCATCAAGGTTCGAGGCACCTAAAACGCCATCTCCAAGGTCCGAGGCACCTAAAAAGCCATCATCATCAAGGTTCGAGGCACCTAAAACGCCATCTCCAAGGTTTGAGGCACCTAAGACGCTATCACTAGAAAAGCGATAAATCGCAGTCATCCCCAGCAGAGACCGAAAATGGTCATTCCTATCCCCAGCAGAGCGGATACCCGTCAGACCGAAAATGGTCATCTCTTATCCCTAGCGAGTTTCTTTCCAAAGAACCGACCAGTAACTCGCTCATCAGGTTCGAGGCACCTAAAACGCCATCATTCCCCGGGTCAAAGACCCGAACTACGGCCGGCTTGATTCCCACTCGGGATACGTAGGTAGCCTATCGCTAGGTTCAGCCACTCGATCACTTGATCATCCTGCCAAATATGGAGCCTTACTCTTATCGACGACCCCGCTTCCTTCGAAAGCGCCGTCGCCGAGGGGCTACTGTAAGTGCTCCAATTTGAGTTGGTAGCGTTTTCGTTAGAAAGTTAACGAAAGTTTTAACATTTCTAACATTTCTAACTATTCCTAACATTTCTAACAAAGTGAGGGTAGATTAGGAATTGCCATTTAAAGATAAACAAGGAAAAGAATCTCAAAAAGCAAAAGAAATTGGAAAAATCCGAATTGGGCAAGTTGAAAAACATAAAGTCTTTGGAATTTTGAATTTTATTCCTCCTGTCCAAAGCCTGCAGCCTCGAGATGAACAGTGCACGCCTACGGGAACCCTCCGCGCGGACATATATGACATTTCCAGTGTCCTATAAATTGAACCCTCCTCTCTCAGTTTAAGGGGGGAATTTGATCACAGCAACGAAGTTCTGGTGAAATATAGAGAGAAAAACAGTGGGAATCCCTTGATTGCCACCTTTTTCTCTTGAATCTTTCCCAATCAAATACCAAACACACCAAACCTTGATACTCCTCAAGCCAAACACCAAATCTTGATATTCCTCAAGTCAAATTCCAAGCCTAGGAAGATAGGGTGTCACCATTGGTAAAGCCCTCCTTCTCAAAACCCTAAAATTCACTTTTGACTTCTTGTTCATCTTGTTCTTCTTACTTGGATTTACTTGATGTTTAGTTTAACTTGAGTTTTGACCCAAGATGGTCATCTTGAAGTTCATCTTCATGAATGACCATCTCAAATGGTCTATATTTTAAATCTCTAAATTGATTTTTTCTCTTTAATTTCATTTCTACAAAATATCCCCTTTCCCTTTGCAAAGGACATGTTTAAACCCCATAAATTCCCCAAGGATGACTTGAATATGATAACCACTCAATAAAAAGTAGTGGTATCAAGTCTAGGGATGAAAATGGGGTGAACATAGATGCAAATCCCCCAAAAATCACATTTTCCCTCAAGAACATCTTGCTGTCCAGTAGCATTGTTCTGAGACCTCAGTCCATTTTCTTATTTTTTGGACCCAGTAAAACTTGGAATTGGGTGTTTACTACAAAACACTTTTTGTAGCCAACATCCAGATCTTTCCATAAATATTTTTATTTTATTTTTTGAGTAAGTAAAACTCCTTTTTTCTGGAAATCCAGATTTCACATCTGAGATTTCCAGAAGGTTTTGACCCCTCAAATTACTTCCAAAATGTAAAGTTTCTTTGCATAAACCCTATTTAGGGTGTTTTAAGCAACTTTAATTCTCGGACTTTCCCCAGATTCTGAGGTTTTGAAGCCTTTAAGTCCATTTCAAAGTCAAGGGTCAACTGCCTTCTTTCATTCTGGCAGAATTGCTTTTCAAATCCAAAAATCTTTTGAGTGCCAAGACTCAACCCAAAAATTCTCCAAAAAATCATGGGATCAGTTTAAAGTCTTAAAAAGAGATCCCAATTTTCACTTTTCCCAGTTTCAAATTATTTTGGTCAAAACACACACACACACACACACACACACAACAAAAGGATTTCAAATGTTTGGAAGACTCGTTTTGCGAGGCGCGTCGGGTGCACACTAACGTCCTTCCCGACGCGTAACATGACCTCCGAACCTAAATCTCTGATCTCGGGCTTTTTTCAAAGTTTTGGCCTTCAAAATTAAAATGGCGTGGCGACTCCGTTTTTCCGGTTTTATTTGGTTTTTCAAAGAAATGCAAAAACCGAATTTTCCCGTTTTAATGGCACATCATCACAGTAGCGCCGGTGGCAGAAATAGTTCCTATGTTGCATGAACTTACAGGATTATTCCAACAACAACAGGTTCAGCAGCAACAACATGTTGGTGGTGTCCCACCTAGGTAGAATAGTGATCTAGCAGAATTTAAAAAGCATACTGGTGCAACCTTTAGTGGTATTGGGGGACCTATATCAGCAGAGGATTGGGTGCAAGAAATGGAAAAGACATTTGATGGGATGCGCTGTCGTGAGCGTATCAAAGTGTCGTGTGCCACCTTCATGTTGAAAGAGGGGCCTATGATTGGTGGATTATGGAGAAGCGCAAACATCAGAATGACGAGTTTTTGTTTACTTGGGAAGACTTCAAGGTGGCCTTTTATGAGAAGTATTTTCCTAGGAGTGAGCAAATTCAGAGAGAGAATGACTTTATCAAGTTAGTACAAAAGGACAAGACGGTGTCTGAGTATGAGGCTGATTTTGCACGTCTTGCCAAGTTTGCCCCTGCTTACGTGGCATCTGAAGAAAATCGTGTGCGTAGGTTTGAAGAGGGGTTAAGACCTGCGATCAAGAGGGGTGTGGTACCATTCAAGAAATAATAATAATAAATAATAATAAAAAAATTAAATAAGGATCATTAAGTAATGGAATTTATATGGATTTAAAAACCATTAATTAATGGGTGTAATAATTTGAGGATATCATGGGTCAGCCGTTATTGGCGTAATTAAAATGGAATATCTTGGGTCATCCGTTCCTTGGCTAGAAGGAGTATATATACTATCTTTGAAATTTTTAGTTCACAAATAACTAAAGAGTGAAAAGGGACGAGTTTGCGTGTTGCAGAGAAAGAAGAAAAGGAAAAGTTTTGTTCCACTGTTGTAAGTTTTATATCCTTTTCTAAGTAGAACTAAGGAATTATAGAGAAAGATGAGAAAGAGAAAAGAAGCAGAAGAAAGGTAATGTGGAGTGTAAAGGTGTGTGTGTCAGTGTGTGTACGTGTGGGTATAGATTGAAATGGGTCTTTGGAAGTAATCAGAATAGAAAGAATGGGAAATAGAGTTTCACTTAGCACCCCTAAAGTTTTATGAGGATTGCATAGTTACCCTCTTGATTAAGAAATGTACATTTAGTCCAGAAACTTAAGAAGATATTTCACTTAGTCTCTTACACTATGCATTATATTTCTTTGATAGATTTTGGAAGGCACATTTGAGGGCTTTGTAGTCCTTTAAAAACATTAGAAAAGACATCCATTCGAGGTAAGGGATTATGCATCGTTAAGTTAATTGATTTTCGCTTCGTTACATTATTTAGGCTTACGCATATTTCTTGGCGATGTACGTTCCTTTGATACGTAAAAGCTGACCTCGCATCAGTATTTGTTTTGACTCCCTTGTTTATCGTTATTTGCTAATCTTTTGTTGTTCGTTTGCTGAATCGTCCTTTGGTTTCGTAAATACGGAAATTTATTGTCCTTGTGAAAGTTCGTACTTTGTATAAAATGAGATTTGATATGATATGGTTTTGTGTTCCATCAATGATCACTAAGTTAGACAACCTGCTTCGGCGGGTTATATTTGATATTTGGCCTTCGGGCAAACTTAGTTCACCGCTTCAAAATAGTGGTGGGGTGTTCCGGATAACTGTTTAGGACTCTGCAGAGTCATTTTTGTTCCATTGTGGGATTTTGTTTGATAAGGTCAGTGGACCAATTTTGTGATCATGATGTCTTTGAATGATTTGATTATATGCAGCTGGTTTGGGACGTTTGTAGATAACTAGATCACTCGAGTTACTTTGTTCAACTTACCAGTCCTTTGAAATTCCTAAAAATCTGTGAGTGGTTTAGCTAGTTAAAACTGGTATGAGATGGTTTTAAATAAGTAAACCATTTGAGTCAGTTTGATTCGATTTTGTCATCATTTGAACCTCCAAAATATTGTAAACTCAGTTAGTGCAACCGCCGAGATATTTTTGAAAGACATGTGGTTTTGAGATTTGGTAAATATTATTTCGAATTTGTACTTTTTTATGTCTTCGAATGTTATTTGGACCTTGTATTTCTTTTTATATTCCTTCAGGTCAACTCCTCCTTAGTAACCGGAGTGGTTGTATATGAACTTACTAGGCATTGTTCGCTCACGCTTTTATCCTCTTTTTCTTCCAGGTATTAAATAGGAAGAATGTGATTCGGTTCGACGAGCTCTTTATAAGAAGTTCAAGGATTCGTTTTAGTTTAATTCATTTTAGACTCTTTAGTTAGTTATTTCAGTTATTTGAGAGTTTGTAATACTTTAAAGATTTTGTTGGGTTTTAGTTACCTTTATTTGAATTGATGTAATGAATATTTATTTGAGATTTATGATATTTCATGGTTTAGAATTGTGAATGGTGACGTGTCCATACTTCGGGCCTGTGAAGTTGGGACCTGGAGTTTGGGGCATTACAAAGTGGTATCAGAGCTTTGGCTTAAGATCTTGGGAGTTTAGAATGTGTGAAGATAAGTTTGATCTGACCTTAGGTTTGACCTCAGTGTCATTCTTGGAGTATTTAGTGTAGATTGATATGATAAGATTAGTTGCTTCATCGGATTATGAAAGTTTATAATATTTTATTTTTTAGCATGTCAAAATCTTATCTATTTGGATTTATGACTATTTCCTTTTTGCTATTCTAGGCTAATGGCGAGAAGAAGAGTGAGTGCAAGGATCCAAAACCGAAGAGGTCAAAAACAAAACCAGACTAATAGGATCATGATGAGAATGATAATGTTGAGGGCTCAGCCGAGAATAGTTCTAATCATAGGGTTGGGAATACCCAAAATGCTCAGGATGGTAATCAAGCCAATGGGGCTAATGGTTGGGGGGTGCAGCAACCGGTAGCGCCGGTGGTAGAAATAGTTCCTATGTTGCAAGAACTTACAGGATTATTCCAATAACAACAGGTTCAACAGCAACAACATGTTGGTGGTGTCCCACCTAGGCAGAATAGTGATCTAGCAGAATTTAAAAAGCATACTGGCGCAACCTTTAGTGGTATTGGGGGACCTATAGCAGCGGAGGATTGGGTGCAAGAAATGGAAAAGACATTTGATGGGATGCGCTGTCGTGAGGGTATCAAAGTGTCGTGTGCTACCTTCATGTTAAAAGAGGGGGCCTATGATTGGTGGCTTATGGAGAAGCGCAAATATCAGAATGGCGAGTTTGTATTCACTTGGGAAGACTTCAAGGTGGCCTTTTATGAGAAGTATTTTCCTTGGAGTGAGCAAATTCAGAGAGAGAATGACTTTATCAAGTTAGTACAGAAGGACAAGACGGTGTTTGAGTATAAGGCTGAGTTTGCCCCTACTTACGTGGCAACTGAAGAAAATCACGTGCGTAGGTTTGAAGAGGGTTAAGGCCTGTGATCAAGAGGGGTGTGGTACAATTTAAGCTTAAGTTATATAAGGACGTGGTAAACAAGGCGTTACTAGTGGAAATAGGTCTTAACGAAGTGCAGGTAGATTGGGACGACAAGCATAGAAAGAGAGACAGACAAACCAGTTTTCAGGATAATAAAGATTCAGGGAGTCAGGCAAAGAGACAGGTGATACAACGTGTTGATAGTATCATTTGTCGTGAATGCGGGGGTAATCATGAAACCCAACGTTGTTATAGAATCTTGAAGGCATGTTTCAACTGTGGGAAGACCGGCCATATGATTAAGAATTGCCCTGAACCACTTAAAGAGAGGTTCACAAAAGATCGTGAGAACAAGGACAAGGGTAAGGACAACAAGGATGACTCAAATTCGAAGCGTACACTAAGAATCTATTCTATGAAAGCTAGAGAGGATGAGGATGCAAAGTGGACAACGACAGGTACGTTAAGTTTGGGTACCAAACTTTCTTTAAGTGGTAAGTATGTAATATCCTGAAATAATAATAATAATAAATAATAAAAAAAATTAAATAAGGATCATTAAGTAAGGGAATTTATATGGATTTAAAAACTGTTAATTAATGGGTGTAATAATTTGAGGATGTCATGGGTCAGCCGTTATTGGCGTAATTAAAATGGAATATCTTGGGTCATCCATTCCTTGGCTAGAAGGAGTATATATACTATCATTGAGATTTTTAGTTCACAAATAACTAAAGAGTGAAATGGGAAGAGTTGGCGTGTTGCAGAGAAAGAAGAAAAGGTAAAGTTCTGTTCCACTGTTGTAAGTTTTATATCCTTTTCTAAGTAGAACTAAGGAATTATAGAGAAAGATGAGAAAGAGAAAAGAAATAGAAGAAAGGTAATGTGGAGTTTAAAGGGGTGTGTGTGTTAGTGTGTGTACGTGTGGGTATAGAAATTGAAATGGGTCTTTGGAAGTAATCAGAATAGAAAGAATGGGAAATAGAGTTTCACTTAGCACCCCTAAAGTTTTATGAGGATTGCATACACTACAAGAGAAGGGGCTATTTACGGCGCTCATTTACGGCGGTGGACACGCGTCCGCCGTATATATCATATATATACGGCGGGGCGCGTAGTATTAACGGCGGATTTTAACCGCCGTAAATAAACCTGTTTCTTGTAGTGATAGTTACCCTCTTGATTAAAAAATGCACATTTAGTCCAGAAACTTAAGAAGATATTTCACTTAGTATCTTACACTATGCATTATATTTCTTAGATAGAATTTGGAAGGCACATTTGAAGGCTTTGTTGTCCTTTGAAAACATTAGCAAAGACATCCATTCGAGGTAAGAGATTATGCATCGTTAAGTTAATTGATTTTCGCTCCGTTTTATTATTTAGGCTTACGCATATTTCTTGGCGATGTACGTTCCTTTGATATGTAAAAGCTGATGTCGCATCAGTATTTGTTTTGACTCCCTCGTTTACCGTTATTTGCTAATCTTTTGTTATACATTTGCTGAATTGTTCTTTGGTTTTTTAAATACGAATATTTTATTGTCCTTGTGAAAGTTCGTACTTTGTATAAAATGAGTTTTGATATGATATGATTTTTTGTTCCATCAATGATCACTAAGTTAAAAAACCTGCTTTGGCGGGGTATATTTGATATTTGGCCTTCGGGCAAACTTAGTTCACCGCTTCAAATTAGTGGTGGAGTGTTACGGATACACTGTTTAGGACTCTGCAGAGTCATTTTTGTTCCATTGTGGGATTTTGTTTGATAAGGTCAGTGCACCACTTTTGTGATCATGATGTCTTTGAATGATTTGATTATCTACAGCTGGTATGGGACGTTTGTAGATAACTAGATCACTCGAGTTAGCTTTGTTCAGCTTACCAATCCTTTGAAATTCCTAAAAATATATGAGTGGTTTATTTAGTTAAAACTGGTATGGGACGATTTTAAATAAGTAAACCATTCGAATCAGTTTGATTCGATTTTTTTATCATTTGAACCTCCAAAATATTGTAAACTCAGTTAGTGTAACCACTGAGATATTTTTGAAAGACATGTGATTTTGAGATTTGGTAAATAATTATTTCGAATTTGTACTTTTTTATGTCTTCGAGTGTTATTTGGACCTTGTATTTCTTTTTATATTCATTCAGGTCAACTCCTCCTTAGTAACCGGAGGGATTGTATATGAACTTACTGGGCATTGTTTGCTCACCCTTTCATCCTCTTTTTCTTCCAGGTATTAAATAGGAAGAATGTGATTCGGTTCAGGGAGCTATTCATAAGAAGTTCAAGGATTTGTTTTAGTTTAATTCATTTTAGACTCTTTAGTCAGTTATTTAAGTTATTTGAGAGTTTGTAATACTTTAAAGATTTTGTTGGGTTTTAGTTACCTTTTATTTGAATTGATGTAATGAATATTTATTTGGGATTTATGATATTTCATGGTTTAGAATTGTGAATGGTGACGTGTCCATACTTCGGGCCTGTGAAGTTGGGACCCGGAGTTTGGGGCGTTATAAAGTTGTAACAGAGCTTTGGCTTTAGATCTTGGGAGTTTAGAATGTGTGAGGATAAGTTTGATCTGAGCCTTAGGTTTGACCTCAGTGACATTCTTGGAGTATTTAGTGTAGATTTATATGATAAGATTAGTTGCTTCATTGGATTATGAAAGTTTATAATGTTTTATTTCTTAGCATTTCAAAATCTTATCTATTTGGATTTATGACTATTTCCTTTTTGCTATTCTAGGCTAATGACGAGAAGAAGAGTGAGTGCAAGGATCCAAAACCAGAGAGGTCAACAACGAAACCAAACTAATAATGTGAGGGAAGAGGATCATGATTAGAATGATAATGTTGAGGGCTCAGCCGAGAATAGTTCTAATCATAGGGTTGGGAATACCCAAAATGCTCAGGATGGTAATCAAGCCAATGGGGCTAATGGTCGGGGGGTGCAGCAATCGGTAGCGCCGGTGGCAGAAATAGTTCCTTTGTTGCAAGCACTTACAGGATTATTCCAACAACAACATGTACAGCAGCAACAACATGTTGGTGGTGTCCCACCTAGGCAGAATAGTGATATAGCAGAATTTAAAAAGCATACTGGCGCAACCTTTAGTGGTATTGGGGGACCTATAGCAGCGGAGAATTGGGTGCAAGAAATGGAAAAGACATTTGATGGGATGAACTGTCGTGAGAGTATCAAAGTGTTGTGTGCCACCTTCATGTTGAAAGAGGGGCCTATGATTGGTGGCTTATGGAGAAGCACAAACATCAGAATGACGAGTTTTTATTTACTTGGGAAGACTTCAAGGTGGCCTTTTATGAGAAGTATTTTCCTAGGAGTGAGAAAATTCAGAGAGAGAATGACTTTATCAAGTTATTACAGAAGGACAAGACTGTGTCTGAGTATGAGGCTGAGTTTGCATGTCTTGTCAAGTTTGCCCCTACTTACGTGGCAATTGAAGAAAATCGCGTGCGTAGGTTTGAAGAGGGGTTAAGGCCTGCGATCAAGAGGGGTGTGGTACCATTCGAGCTTAAGACATATAAGGACGTGGTTAACAAGGCGTTACTAGTGGAAAGAGGTCTTACCGAAGTGCAGGCAGATTGGGACGACAAGCATAGAAAGAGAGACAGACAAACCAGTTTTCAAGATAATAAAGATTCAGGTAGTCAGGCAAAGAGACAGGTGATACAACGTGTTGATAGTATCATTTGTCGTGAATGTGGGGGTAATCATGAAACCCAACGTTGTTATAGAATCTTGAAGGCATGTTTCAACTATGGGAAGACCGGGCATATGATCAAGAATTGCCCTGAACCACTTAAAGAGAGGTTCACAAAAGATCGTGAGAACAAGGACAAGGGTAAGTACAACAAGGATGACTCAAATTCAAAGCGTACACCAAGAATCTATGCTATGAAAGCTAGAGAGGATGATGATGCAAAGTGGACAACGACAGGTACGTTAAGTTTGGGGACCAAACTTTCTTTAAGTAGGCAAGTATGTAATATCCAAAAATAATAATAATAATAAAAAATTAAATAAGGATCATTAAGTAAGGGTATTTATATGGATTTAAAAACTGTTAATTAATGGTGTAATAATTTGAGGATATCATGAGTCAGCCGTTATTGGCGTTATTAAAATGGAATATCTTGGGTCATCCGTTCCTTGGCTAGAAGGAGTATATATACTATCTTTGAGATTTTTAGTTCACAAATAACTAAAGAGTGAAAAGGGACGAGTTGGCGTGTTGCAGAGAAAGAAGAAAAGGTAAAGTTACATTCCCTTTGTTGTAAGTTTTATATCCTTTTCTAAGTAGAACTAAGGAATTATAGAGAAAGATGAGAAAGAGAAAAGAAACAGAAGAAAGGTAATGTGGAGTGTAAAGGTGTGTGTGTGTCAGTGTGTGTACGTGTGGGTATAGAATTTGAAATGGGTCTTTGGAAGTAATCAGAATAGAAAGAATGGGAAATAGAGTTTCACTTAGCACCCCTAAAGTTTTATGAGGATTACATAGTTACCCTCTTGATTAAGAAATGTACATTTAGTCCAGAAACTTAAGAAGATATTTCACTTAGTATCTTACACTATGCATTATATTTCTTTGATAGATTTTGGAAGGCACATTTGAGGGCTTTGTTTTCCTTCGAAAACATTAGCAAAAACATCCATTCGAGGTAATGGATTATGCATCGTTAAGTTAGGGGGCGTTTGTTTTTTTGTTTTACCTTATTCAGAGGTTTTATCTTGGAATAAGAGGTTGTACTTTAATTCCACTTGTTTGGTTTTTTTTTTTTTTTTCCAGCCTTAAAGCCTTTGAATGGCCTCTGAATTTTAAGTGGAAAAATTGGTGCTGAATCCCTCTGAAAAGCAACTGTGAGAACTTGGTTTGGGTTATTTTCTTTTTAAACCGTTTTTGTTCATACTGTATTTACGTTTTTTTTCAGAAAATGAATTCAAATAGAAAATCAAACAACTTATCCAATTCGTAATTCGGTTTTCGATTCTTTGCCTCTTAAAAATTCAGCCATTTTCAGAGCTGAAATCAGATTTCAGCACTTATCACTTAAAAAAAACAAAAACCCCCTTAATTGATTTTCGCTTTGTTTCATTATTTAGGCTTCCGCATATTTCTTGGCGATGTACGTTCCTTTGATATGTAAAAGCTGACCTCGCGTCAGTATTTGTTTTGACTCCCTCGTTTACCGTTATTTGCTAATATTTTGTTGTTCGTTTGCTGAATCGTTCTATGGTTTTGTAAATACGGAAATTTTATTGTCCTTGTGAAAGTTCGTACTTTGTATAAAATGAGTTTTGATATGATATAGTTTTGTGTTCCATCAATGATCACTAAGTTAGATAACCTGCTTTGGCGGGGTATATTTGATATTTGGCATTCGGACAAACTTAGTTCACCGCTTCAAATTAGTGGTGGGGTGTTCCAGATACACTGTTTAGGACTCTGCGGAGTTATTTTTGTTCCTTTGTGGGATTTTGTTTGATAAGGTCAGTGGACCACTTTTGTGATCATGATGTCTTTGAATGATTTGATTATCTACATCTGGTATGCGACAGTTGTAGATAACTAGATCACTCGAGTTAGCTTTGTTCAGCTTACCAGTCCTTTGAAATTCCTAAAAATCTGTGAGTGGTTTAGTTATTTAAAACTGTATTAGACGGTTTTAAATAAGTAAACCATTTGAGTCAGTTTGATTCGATTTTGTCATCATTTGAACCTACAAACTATTGTCAACTCAGTTAGTGCAACCGCTGAGATATTTTTGAAAGACATGTGATTTTGAGATTTGGTAAATAATTATTTCGAATTTGTACTTTTTTATGTCTTCGAGTGTTATTTGGACCTTGTATTTCTTTTTATATTCATTCATGTCAACTCCTCCTTAGTAACCGGAGGGGTTGTATATTAACTTACTGGGCATTGTTTGCTCACCTTTTCATCATCTTTTTCTTTCAGGTATTAAATAGGAAGAATGTGATTCGCTTCGGAGAGATCATTATAAGAAGTTCAAGGATTTGCGGACGAGTGCGGGTAAAGAAGCTAGTCCATGGTAGGTGTAAGGGTAGTGGGATGCGCTTTGGAACTTGGAACATTGGATCATTGACAGGGAGAACAGCAGAGGTGGTGGAAGTTATGAGGAGGAGGAAGATTCACATAATGTGTCTACAGGAAACTAAGTGGGTTGGAGAGAAAGCAAAAGAAATATCGCCTTGGGGTTTTAAGCTTTGGTATACAGGAAAGGATAAGGGTAGAAATGGAGTGGGTATCATTATTGATAAGGAGTATATTAATGATGTGGTGGAAGTGTACAGGAAGAGTGATCGAATTATGGGCATTAAACTGGTGATACGTGATGAGATTATAACTATTATTTCCGCCTATGCACCACAAGTAGGGTTGGATGCATCTATTAAACAAGTGTTCTGGAAAGATTTGGAGGAGGTAGTGCAACGAGTACCTAGTGGTGAGAAATTAGTGATTGGTGGTGATCTGAACAGACATGTGGGGTCTAGTCGACATGGCTTTGAGAGCATACATGGAGGTTTTGGTTTTGGAGAGAGGAATGAAGCGGAAATAGTATCTGGACTTTGCGTTGGCATATGACTTGAGTATAATGAACACTTGGTTCAAGAAGAGAGAATCTCACTTGGTGTCCTATAGGAGTGGAGGTAATACGAGTCGGATTGACTTCTTCTTAGTAAGAAATACTTGTAGAAAGAGTTATACTGATTGCAAGGTTGTTCCGGGTGAGAGCACATCAACTCAACATAGACTGGTGGTACTTGATTTTCGAAGTAAGAGAATTTCGAGGAAGAGAAAATCACAGGTAGACCCTAGAATCAAGTGGTGGAGACTTCAAGGGGAAAATCAATCGAAATTTGTAGCTAAGATGGTCGATACCGGTATTTGGACGGATAATATGGAGGATATGGATATAGATTCGACTTGGACTAAGATGGTACATACCATAAAGGAGGTGGCGAAAGAAGTCCTTGGAGAATCTAGAGGAGATGGGCCACCAAGTAAGGACACATTATGGTGGAACGAGGAAGTAAAACAAGCAATAAAGGGCAAGCGAGAATGCTACAAATTATTGGGGAAATGTAGGAGCGACGATAACTATGAGAAGTATAAGGAAGCTAGAAGAGATGCTAAGAAAGCAGTAAGAGACACAAGAGCAAAGGTGAATTAGAAACTTTATGATAAGTTGGATACAAAAGAAGGGGAAAAGGACATCTACAGACTCGCTCGTATGAGGGATTAGAGGACACGAGATATTGAGACGGTTAAATGTGTGAAGGATGTAGACCAAAGAGTTTTAGTCGGGGATAAAGAGATAAAAGATAGATGGAGTTCGTACTTTGATAACTTGTTCAATGGCGGTCAAGAGCATGATGTTGGAGATTTAAATATCTCTTCGAGTATGGTTAATCGAGATTTTATGCGGAGAATTCGAAAGAGTGAAGTGGAAATGGCAATGAAAAAGATGAGATTGAAGAAAGCCGTTGGACCGGATGGTATACCAATTGAGGTTTGGAGATGTTTCGGGGAGAGAGGAGTAGATTGGTTAACAATGCTATTTAACAAGATATGGAGAGTTAACATAATGCCATTGGAGTGGCGGAAGAGTACTCTGATCCCTTTGTATAAGAATAAAGGTGATGTCCAAGATTGTGCCAACTATCGGGGGATCAAACTAATGAGCCATACTATGAAACTTTGGGAAAGAGTGATTGCACAAAGGCTGAGAAAAATTGTGGATATTTCGGATAACCAATTTGGGTTTATGCCAGGAAGATCGACTATGGAGGCAATATATCTTATGAGACAAACCATGGAGAAATATCGGGATCAAAAAAAAGATTTGCATATGGTTTTTATTGATTTGGAGAAGGCGTATGATAAAGTGCCAAGAGAGGTACTTTGGTGGGCATTAGCAAAGAAGGGTGTTTCAAAGAAATATATTGATATTATCAAGGACATGTATAATGGAGTTAGTACTTGTGTACATACTAGTGTTGGAAAGACTGAAGAGTTTCCTATAAAGATTGGAGTGCATCAAGGTTCCGCACTTAGCCCCTTTATTTTTACTTTGATAATGGACGAATTGACGAGGTCAGTCCAAGATGATATACCAAAGTGTATGCTTTGTTCGCGAGATGATATTGTCTTCGATTGATGAGACAAGAGAGGGTGTTGAAAGCAAATTGGAGTTGTGGAGACACAATTTGGAATCTCGAGGTTTTCGATTAAGCAGAAGCAAGACTAAATATTTGAAGTGTAAGTTTAGAAGAGTTGGAAGTAGGGAGGCAGGGGCGGTCACATTTGATGGAAATATTATTCAAGCTTCTGAGTTTTTTCGCTATCTTGGATCCATTATCCAAAATGATGGAGAATTAGATGGAGATGTGGCTCATAGGATTAAAGCAGGTTGGTTGAAGTGGAAGAGTGCTACAGGGTTTCTCTGTGATCGCGGCATGCCCAATAGATTAAAGGGAAAATTCTACCGCACGGCAATTAGGCAGGCATTGCTTTACGGCACCGAATGTTGGGCCGTGAAACAGTGTCACGTGCATAAGATGAATGTGGCGGAGATGCGTATGCTTCGATGGATGTGCGGTCATACAAGAAAGGATCGATTGGGGAATGAGGTGATCAGAGGTAAAGTAGGAGTTGCGCCCATTGAGGATAAAATGAGGAAAAATCGTCTACGGTGGTTTGGACATGTGAGAAGGAGGCAGGAGTGATGCCAGGTTAGGAGGCACTAGGAACAGGTGGAGAAATGATAAAATGGCGAGGGTAGGGGAAGATCCAAACAAACTTGGATTAGAGTAATTGAAAATGATATGAATTTACTTGGAGTGGATGAAAGTATGGTGTTGAAGAGGCGGAGTGGAGGGCAAAAATTCATGTGGGGGTTGATTTATTTATTTTTATTTTTTATTATTTATTCATTCATTTATTTATTTATTTATTTATTTTTATTTTATTTTATTTTATTTTATTTTAATTTATTTTATTTATTTATTTATTTATTTATTTATTTATTTTCACGATAACATATGAGGATTCATGTTAGCCGACCCCAAATTATTTTGGGACTAAGGCTTTGTTGTTGTTGTTGTTGTTGTTGTTGTTGTTAGTTACCTTTATTTGAATTGATGTAATGAATATTTATTTGAAATTTATGATATTTCATGATTTAGAATTGTGAATGGTGACGTGTTCATACTTCGGGCCTGTGAAGTTGGGACCTGGAGTTTGGGGCGTTACAGTGGGCGTTGTAGTAATTGGATTGGCCCACTCTTTAGTAATGTCTTGGTGATGTCTGAAATGTTGGGCTTCATTCGTTTGGGCATTAGCCATCACTTTTATTCCATTCATAATATAATATGTATTCCTAAAAAAAATCAATATAATATGTATGAAAAATAAAAAAAACTTTGAAAAGAAAAAAGTATTTTTCCGTAAATTTTTATTTACAAATTCCTTCAGAAGATTATCTTCCTCTGTCCAAATTTAAGTTTCTACTTTGACCGACCACACATACATGATTATTAACAAAACAATAAAAAAAATAGAAAGTGAGTTGAAGTTTAGAGAAGAGAAAAAATAAAATACAAATACTCCCTCCGTCCCAATAAAAGCTTCACCAATTACCCAAAAGGGCGTCCCGTTAAAAGCTTCACCTTTCCTTTTTTGGACATAAAATATTATTATTTCCTCCACTCATTCTCTCTCCTACATTATTTTAATACTCACAACACCATTATAATTTATTATTTCATCCACTAATTCTCTCTCCTATTTTCAAATTACACTCACAACATTTTTCATAAATTCTGTAATTCCCGTGCGAGGAAAATGGTGAAACGGTGGTGGGACGGAGGGAGTAGTATTTTTTAAACTATTTTTGAATAAAAAGTAAATATATCTCTTAGCTTTCTCAAATACTCAAATAATCTAATTCGTCACATTAAAAAATAGAAAAGATAAATACTTTTTTATATAATGCAACTAAACGTGAACTTAGTGTATTTAATTACAAAAATATAATCTAAATTACAACTTTGTATAAACTTATTGGCACTAAAGTGCTATCTATTTCCTCAAAATTAAAATCTTGATTTGGGTTGAAAATTCTCTCGGAGGACAAATTTGTACTTGTACGCAATAACAGGGATGTCGTCAGTAACCAAGGAAAACCAAGGGTTTATGCAGGGGTTTGGCCCAAAAAGCGTGTCTTACCAAACGTCTTCTTGTTCCTCAAGTTCATCAATGGCGGTTCCCTCTGACCTTAATTCAAACCAATAATTAGGGAAAAGTGATCCACCGAATTAAAAGCACCGTACTTTCCATTCGATTTCTCATTTCCTGCTTACCATCAATGTTGAAAGCTGTGATTTCGCCTTTCTCACAAGCTGGATTGGCGTCGACGAATTTACATTACGGTCTACGCCATGGAATTGACTCGTCCAAATCGCCTTTACAACGATTACTGAGCTCTGTCCGAGTTTCGTACCTTATAAACCCTAATATTTGTCAGAGAGCTCGTTTTTGTTCGGACGCTAGTGATGCGGATTCAGTGGCTGAGGTTAAGAAGGCTGAAGTTGAAGGAGAAGAAGCCGATTCGAAATCGCAGTCGGCAATTGTTCCCACAAGTTTTAAGCACGATGATTGTCTCACGGTTAGTAGCTACCTAATTGAGCATGCACTGTTTTTCGTTATTCGTATTCGTACACTTGCTGGTTTTGCAATGTTCATACATTTCAGTTATCAATTTGGGGTTTGAGAATTTGGAATTCATAGGGGAAAATGTTATTGGTATGGGTATGATCACAGTTAGGCATTTTCTGTCAGCGATAAATGTATAAACTTTGATCCATAGTGATATGCAAACATTTGAACATGGCTGATGTGTGGGATGTTTTTTTTGAAGCAAGGCTGACGGGTGGGATGTTAAAATTAAATTTGATCAAAGGATTCAGAAAATACTAATTACACCTGACCTTTAATCTTGGACATTTTCTCACTTGGAATGACCCATCCAGAGTATATTTGGCTTCTTCCTCTTCGAGTTATGGCGAGATTCCAAAACCAGGCGAGGTGGTGACGACCCAGGATATTGGTTCATCCTCTCTGTCTTCTCACTTTTTTTTTTTAATCAAGATGGTGATTACTTTGTTCATTCTTCTTTTTATCCCATTTCGTGAAATCATTCTCTCTCTCTCTCTCTCTCTCTCTCTCTCTCTCTCTCTCTCCCTGTATATATGTATATATGTGTGTGTATATATATATATATATATATGTATGTATATATATGTACATACATGTATATATATGTATATATATGTCTATATATACATACATATATCTATATATATACTCCCTCCGTCCCACAACAAGTGACACACTTTGCCATTTTGGGCGTCCCACTAATAAGTCACACTTCCTAAAATGGCAAAGAATCTTTACTATTCCCTCCACTCATTCTCTCTCCTACATTATTTTAATACTCACAACACCATTATAATTTACTATTCTCTCCACTCATTCTCTCTCCTACTCAACTATCTACACTCACAACACATCAACCTTTTCACTTTTTCCTTAATTCCCGTGCGGAACAGTAACTGTAACTGTTATTATGGGACGGAGGGAGTATGTATATATATGTATGTATGTATATAGTATATATATATATATACATACATATATATATATATATATATATATATATATACATACATATATATATATATATATATATATATATATATATATATATACATACATATATATATATATATATACATTATACATACATATATATATATATACATACATATATATATATATATATACATTATACATACATATATATATATATATATATATATATATATATATATATATATATATACATACATATATATATATATATATATATATATATGTATATACATACATATATATATATATATATATATATATATATGTATATATATATATATATATATATATATATATATATATATATATATATATTCCTTAATTTTATTGCCTTGTTCTCTCTAAGCACGCCTGCCTCCACCCCTCACCTTTTGGCCAAAAAGTTATCTCTCCCCTTCTTCCCGTCTTCCGCTTTTAATGACTATCCTGAGGACACTTGCCTTGTACACAAAGATCTTGTTACATTGCACCAAGTCACCGACCAAAGGACTTTGGCTTGGGCTGCCTTATCCTGTAACATTAACGGAATATAGCATATCTGTGCTTTATCATCGTGTTGCAAACGGTTCATACTTTGTGCTGCGCATGTGTATCAATCTCAGGTGCTTTGCATTCTCTTATATACTTCTAGGTGTTACTGTAGTAAGAACTTTTACTGCATGCTGTTTTCTGTTTATTAAACACTTTTTAGGACTCTGGTTAATATGTGTTTATTTGAGGTATTTTTGGGAGGGATTTACCCCTCTTAGGTCCGGCATTGTTTTCCCTAGAGTGAGTTTTTACTTAATGTTCAAGGGATATGAACAAGCGGTCTGTAGGCAAAAAGTGCACGGGTCAATCACCCCCCAGAGGCTCATTTTATCTTTACAAATCCAGCTGCAGCCTTATTGTTTTATGCCTAACAAAAAAATAAGTAATTGTTCAGATGATCTTGTTCATCCTCGTCATCATCCTTCCTCGTGCGCCCCTCGTCTTACAGCTCCCTTTCCAGTTTGCATCACAATTGTTGCTTGCAAGTTTACAACGTCCTTGACCACTGTCGCTTTCTTAATCACTTCCATCACTATCATTACAACTAATCCCTTACCTAATCCATCATAAAAAATAATAGAAAAAAGAAGGGCTGTTTCTAACTAGAGAAAATTTTAAGGTACAAGAGTGATTGAGGCACAATAAATTCGCTGGAAACCTAGGCTTTTATGATGACATCTGCCAGTCGCGACATTCCTCCATGCCTTAGCTTATTCAAAAAGTTTGACAACACCAATCTCAGCTCAGGTTGGCCTATGATATATTTCTAACGAGTTGTGTATCAGCTTTAACAAGAAAGAGGTAGGAAGCTAAAACTAATGTGAACAACAATAACAAAGACGAGATATGATTAATTGTGGCTTGTGTTTATGTTCTAGCTGCAAAAAGCATTCATGAACACCCTTTTAGTAGTTGGGACAAAGGCTGATTTGAGTACTTTGTTGGCTTTAATGTTAGTATGCTAATGTTCCTAATTTTCACTTGTAATTTACTTCCATAATTATAAGATGCTCTTTTATGCAGGTTATAGCATTGCCATTGCCACATAGACCTTTATTTCCAGGGTTTTACATGCCAATATATGTGAAGGTATATCACTTTAGTTTTAGATACTACTTCTATTTAATCGTCTGATTTTTTTTCTCCTCCCGTGGTTTCAATTGCTATTGTAGCTTTACTCTGCATCAAAAATACTCCCTCCGTCCCATAGATTTATGGACTTTTGGGTTTTGCACGGGGATTAAGGAGGAAATATTATATTGAAAGTGTTGTGAGTGTGAAAATAAAATAAGAGAGAGAATGAGTGGAGAGAATAGTAAATTATAATGGTGATGTGAGTATTAAAATAATGTAGGAGAGAGAATGAGTGGAGGGAATAGTAAAGATTCCTTTCCATTTTGGGAAAGTTAGATATTATTGTGGGACGCCCAAAATAGAAAGTTTACATATTATTGTGGGACGGAGGGAGTATATGCTACACCAAAGAACTGTCTTGCTGTCTCCTTTACATGATTATTGCTTGGTTTTTAATTTAAAAGTTTTAATGCTGGCTGATAAAGAATGACGTGTTGAAAAATGCTTACAAATGATTACAAATAGTTTCAACCCGAGCCCATAGATACAATTGCCAGCCTTCTTGAGCTACCAGTTGTATTTGTGGTTTTAACTAGCTTAAGGAGGTCACATGGTTCTTATCATTCCTGTTTGAATGCAGCTAATGGAGTAAACCTTCCATCCCAAATTGAATGTCCATTGTTAGCTTTTAAAGAAATAAAGGAAATTGACTTTAAGCACTTTTAATAGCAGATTTTCTTGAAAACCTTAATGGTCACATTATATCGTTGCAAGTGCAAGTTAACACATAATAGTTGATATAGGTGAATTTAGTAACTTCACTAGAAAATGGACATTCATTTGGGACGGAGGGAGTTCTAGTTTTCACAATTATGAAAAACAAATGCTGTAAGACTTTAAGAGATACATGAATCTCTTTGCTTATTTATTGGGCCTTGGCATAGGAACTTTCAGGGTTTCCCCTGTTTTGAATTTGGTAGGTGAGTGGAGAGCTATGCTTCCTTTACTTTACTTTACTTTACTTCACTTCATTTTGTTTCTGTTTATTTTTTTAATTATTTCTTCACACACACACACACACATTTTATAGCTGAAGCTTTGATCAGCATTGTTTCCAAAATTCTCTTTTCAACTCATGAAATATCCTTTCTAGTGACATAAATAATAGTAAAATGGATTTGTGAAGTGTCATGTATTACCTGAAAGGAGCAAAATTACGATTATCCTTACGATTTGATGTTGCTGATAACTCTTTTGGGTCAGAGTTTTTTCATTCTCTTTCGTGCCAACAAAATACCTTTTCTTTTGAGATAATGGTATTATAATGCCAGTGGAATTTTGAAATGTCATATATAGCCTGAGGGAGCAAACCATAAATATTCCTGTAAGATTTGGTTTTGCTGATGTTGGCTGCAATGCATGCTACTTTTTTGCACATGGTCAGATGGTTTTCATTCCCCCTTGCGCCCTGTTTTTTTCTTCCTGAATCTACCAGCTTATTCACAGTTATATTCCTTATACAGGATAATAAGAAACTGTTAGATGCGCTGGTAGAAAGCCGGAAACGGCATGCCCCATATGCGGGTGCATTCCTTGTTAAAGATGAAGCAGGGGCTGACTCATCTGGTTCAGATACAGAGAAAAGCATATCCGAACTCAAAGGAAAAGAGTTACTTGACCGCCTTCATGAAGTTGGTACACTGGCTCAGGTACTTATTTGCTTAAACCTGTATCCTTGTTTTTTGATTTTAATCAATCTCTTTAGTGTAACTATTCTTGTTGACTGACATTTTAATCTGAATAGATCACAGGTATTCAAGATAATCAAGTTGTTCTTATGGGTCACAGGCGACTCCGAATAACAGAGATGGTGAGTGGGTCTTTATGTTGATGTTCTTGAAAACTCACTGGTGAAAAGAATCACTGCTTTTCATCATATCTATCTATAGTATAAATTAGAGTTGTCCACCTCACCATTGTGAACAGTTCTATGAATAGTTCCAATGGTGGAATTTTTCATTTTGCCCTCACTATTTTGTCCCTTTTCCATTTTGCCCTTAAAAAAAAAAAACAACGTGTCCTCGGACACGGGCTTAATTAAAAAAAAAAACAAACGTGTCCTCGGACACGGGCTTATTCTAGTTATTACTATATAAAAGATGAAGTGATTTTTGACACTTTCCCGCTCAAACTCTCACCTGGACATCATATTGACCAGGTACATTAGCTCCAATTTCATTTACCAAAAATAACCATTTAAGTATTTTAAACCCGAAAATACCCCTACAGGAACATGCATTTTTGAAACTTGTCTACCGTATCCCTATTTAATGAGACGTATGTATCTACTATCTTGAAACTCCAAAAAATAATTTTTTAAATATTACTCCCTCTGTCCCACCTCAAGGTTCCACCTTGAGGTGGACACGCTTTTTAAGAAATTTAATTAAAGTGGGTAGAAAATTTGAGGAGAGAGAATGTAAAAGTTAAATGTGTGGTAGGGAATAGAAGAGAGAATGTAAAAGTTAAAAATATTTAATAGGAGAGAGAATGAGTGGGAGGAATAGTAAGTTAATATATGGAATGTGTGGTAGGGAATAAGAGAGAGAATGGTTTTTTTGTAAATATATGAAGATGATAAGGGTATAAATATATGAAAAACTTTCCATTTAAGGAAGGGAACCTTGAAGTGGGACGGCCCAAAAAGGAAAGGTGGAACCTTGAGGTGGGACGGAGGGAGTATATCGAAGCCATAGCTGTAATTACTCCCTTCGATTACCAAAGACTGATATAATTAAATGCTCCCACAAATTTCCAGACAACTAACTCTCTACTTTTAAATGCCCACCTTCACCCACTTTCACCCACTTTCACCCACTTACACTTTTCTTATCCTCCTCCCCAAGATCGTCAACCTCTTGGGTGATTTTCAATTTTTTTTTCCAAATTTTCTTTCATACTATAAATCAATTTGATTCCATCATTGTGATAAAATCCTAATTGGGTATGGATGAATTTGACTTTGCCATTTTCATCTTCTTTTTATTACATGATTCTCATTTCATCCTTTCTCCCTCAAAATAGAACACGAGATTTGAAAAATCAAAATCAGCAAGAAGAGGAGGAGGATAGCCAATGAAAAATTAACTGTTGCAAGGAACTTATCATTTGATGGTTCGTTGGAAGTGAGGCGGTGAACTGCCAATGAAATTATGAAAACAAAGTGTTTTTAAGAGTTAAGAAGTGAGAGAAAAGGAAATAAGTTGGAAGGAAGGTAATAGTTAATTTTTATTTTTCAAGCAAAGGAAAAAGGAAATAAGTTGGAAGGAAGGTAATAGTTAATTTTTATTTTTCAAGCAAAGGAAGGTAATAGTTGAGGTTGAAAGGGGTGTTTGTGATAGGATCAAGGGACCTAATATGAAGTCTCACTCCATTTTCAATTTTCTTTTTTGTTTTTATTCAATCAAATCATTTTCTAAATATATACCCCATACATTAAAATTGTATGAGTAGTTGGACGGAGAGAGATAGAGAGGCAAAGAATAAGAGTTGTTGACATTAATGAGAATAGAGGCATTTTAGTCTGGATAGTGAAAGGTCTACGCACATGCTATTATTCATTGGAATATGGATTTACTAGACTTCTCAAACGCGGTGGAGCAAACCAAAATCCTTACAAACAAGGACTGGGCAATAAAAAGTCTATTGACCCTGTTATTATTCTTACAAATGTTTTTTTTTAGATTATAGCAAACAATATATATCAAACTTATTTGGGCAAATTGTAAATAAGGTTCCAAAATTTGGGGGTCTAATGTTTTCACTTCTAACTATTCCAAAGTCGTAAAAAGTTGCAGTTAGTTACTTTTGTACAGAAAAGTTAGATTTTTTCGTTAAATCATCACGTGTCGTCCACGTGACACTTAACAGAAGACATTTTGGTCATTTCACTCACATTTTTTCAGTTTGATCTTTAATTTTAGCCCTTCCAGTTTCAACAACAACCTAAAACCCCCTCCCCAATATGATATTTTCAAACCAATCCTTCTAATTTCCTTTCAAATTATCACCATTTTTGATAACCAATCTGAGATCTGTTTTGTGTGATTTATACATGTGTGCGTAGCTTTATTCATGGTATACAAATTTTCTAGGGGCGGCGGTTGTGGGTGGTGATGGTTCGGTGGAGAGGATTGTTTTGTAGACGAAATTGGAGGAAGGTGGATGGAGGCAGAGGAAGATGGGTTTGGCGGTGGAATATGGGGAGGGTTCTATGTGTTTTGTGTTGGAAATTTTAGCCCTTTTAATTTTTAAAATTTCATTATACCCCTTATATACTAACGTTCATTTTCAAAACGTCCTCTATTAAGTGTCACGTGGACGACACATGATAATTTAACGAAAAAATCTAACTTTTTCAACCAAAAGCACTCAACTGCTAACTTTTTACGACTTTGGACCATTGATAATTAAAAGTGAAACATTGGACCCGTATGATGAATTTCTCCATCAATTTTGGGATAAATTTTTACACATAATACAATTACATTATATGGCATAAGATTTGTCGTCGTTTGATGCCAACTGTGTTTTGTGGATAAACCACAAATTTGTGTACAAGATTTTTTTTCAAATTTTGTAATATTTATTAACAATGTCAGTGTATATATTTGTTGAATACCTTTCATTCCTTTTTTTTTAAAAAAGATCTAAATTAACAGTTATAGTTATAATAACTCTTTTAATTTAGTTCCTGTTATTTGTCTACGTTTTTTGATCGTGCGTCGGGTGTTAGACTAGTTTTGCTTTTAATTTCTATTCCAGTTTTGTATGTACACATACAAAATGATTCATTTATCGTGCTATTTTACTGATGCCACTTTCTGCGGACTAAAATAATATTATCTTGTGCAGGTCTGTGAAGATCCCCTTACGGTCCGAGTTGATCACCTCAAGGTATGAATCAATCAAATTCTTCCTAAATTTAACATTGTTTTTGAGATTTCTTGTAGTTGTGATACTCCTTTGCAATAATTTAATTGCTTCTTGTCTATTTTTGCAGGATAAACCATTTAATAAGGAGGACGATCATTTGAAGGCTACATACTTTGAGGTTATATCAACTTTGAGAGATGTTCTGAAGACAAGTTCTCTTTGGAGAGATCACGTTGCAACTTATACCCAGGTATTGAAAATAATACACGATCACACAAGCGTGCACAATGATAATTTATACGACTGGATTCAATTAAAGTACAGCAAAATCGGTCACGAATGGTATGGGTCATTGTATTTGTATCACTGAACTTTTCTTCATCTTGAAAAAATGCTAGTCCTCATAATATTGACCCGCCCAACTCGGCCCATATGGTTGAGATGAGATACACATATTGATCCAATTATTTCAATGGGATGAGATGAACTTAACCAACTATCCCATTGTTTTTCTCCTCATTGTCCATTCAATAATTGACAGAAATACCAGTATACTCCATTACATCTCTCTCAAAATTTCCCGAATTGAGCCTCTTTCTCCGCCATGGCTCTTCACATTAGTAGTCTGGTGTTTGATAAGAGTTCATATAGCAGTAAAAATGTAACAAAGGAGAAAAATCAGGGGAATGGGAAGGAAGTGATAAAATTTATCAAGCTGCTGTCGATAAAGGCATGCCTATGGTTATATTGGCTGGACATTTGCACATGAGCTCATTTCCTTTCCCTTACACACCCTTAATCACTAAGGCGAAGAAGATGTTATAGTATCTTAATAACTTGTAGATTGGGCCATATTTTCACATGAATTACGAATTACTTTGTACTGGGATACCAGATGAAAAATGGGATAAGAGACTTTTTGCTTGTTGAGCTTTGAGGGATGGAGGAGCGTTAAGTACTCTTGAGAACTCAAGCCAATGTTGTAATCCTCAAATAATGTAAGCAAGCCACATTTCATATCTATACAGGCTTTTGAGGAAATGCGTTATTAAAGATTGAGCTCTAAGGACATGTTACCTGCTAAGACTGTGGAGGTATATTTGAGTAGAGACTAGTGAGGCTCTTTGACTAACACGTTCTTCATAAATGCTTATCCTTCTGTAAGCTGCTGGGTAAATTAGTAATTTTTTTATCGCTAAGGTGTACAAAGTATTTTTCTTCAAGCATCCATTTACTTCATATTAGAGAAGTGGTATTTCATCTCTCATGGTTTAGTTTTCTTCCTTCTTCTGCTTTCGTGCTTCACTTTTGTCTCCTGCAGCAGTTGATTTTTGGCACTTTGATTCATCCCTTAGTTGGATTTTCTTGTGTACTGTAATTCTACTACCATATAAACATATATTTGCTTCAATTTCCAACCAGATGAGGTTTTTTTTTTTTGATAGGAAAAGAGAATTATATTAAAAAGAAAATCAAAGTACAGATAGAACACAAACACAACATATTTCTGCTCTAAATTAGTTTTCCACCGTGTCTAACAAGTATTGAGGTAGATTTGATTTACATGTAATGTTTAGAGAAATGTTCTCTTGACGCATTAAACAAGAACTATCATGTTTTCCTGTATTGCTATTTGATTTGGTAAAGAAAATTACGTCATATGTTTTACTATTTGCTAATTTTTGATCTATGTCTGCAGCATATAGGGGATTTTTCGTATCCAAGATTAGCTGACTTCGGAGCTGCAATATCTGGTGCAAACAAAAATCAATGCCAGGAGGTTCTTGAAGAGCTGGATGTAAGTAGCATATGTTGTGTCTTAGATTCTACAAAATGAGCTAGTCTTTTCTAAAGTTTTTCTTACAAATTGTGTCTGTTAGCGATTATTCTACGATTGTCTGGGTGGGCTTTGGACCACATGCTGTTACTGATCAAGATTTCCTAAGCTAGGGTAGAGGGCAGGTGGGAGCCCTGAGGGATTGGGCAGACTGAGATTACAAATGTAACTGATTGATGGAGTCAGCTGAAGGAACAAGTTGTTGAATCCTGATTAGAGAGGAATGCTTTTTCACTCTGCTGCAAAGTTGACCTGGTTAGATTATAGGTGTACTGTACTATGTTTGCATAGTGAAACTAAGTTATCATATTGTAATTATCTTGTCTTAATACATCTCGCCAAGAAGGAACATCTCTTTTGGGAAAAGTGTGGTCCTTTAGAAGTATGCTTTTGCCATGATAATCCAAATTTGTATGGACTGACAATGTTATTTGTTCTGGGACAAGGTGAAACCTTAAAAGTATACCAAATATTTTCGAACAAAATACCACGATGTATGGATCTTTCCTCTCACTGTCATTGCTAGATTGAATCTTCCATAGTAAGGTTTTATGATATCACAGCAATTCTGATTAACATTAGCTATGGAGGAATTATTTCACCAAATATGTTCACTTGATTGAATGAGCTTATGGATACCCGTGATCACGTAAAGTCCGGTGATAGCTTCTTTGGAAGATTGAAAATAAAAAAAGTGCATTTGCTTAAAGTGTGAAGGCTCTGTAAAGACGTTTCATTTGCTTAAAAAATGTATTTTAGTTCTCTTGGGATACAGATCAAGAGGGAATTTAGATGGGTACTGAGCAAAAGGGAGGTTGGCAAGTTGGATATCTACTATATGGAATGAAATTGCATTGTCTGCTGAAGGTTTTGAACTTAAGTACTAACCAAGTGTTTTTCTGAAGCCATGACGGTAGGATTACTGGCAATGTATTAAGAGTTACAACTCTAGTCATTTCCTAATATACCCCTGTTATGATGTTCTTTGTGTTGGCCTCATACAGATAATTATTCATTGATAACTTCACTAATAAAAAGGGAAATTGGTCATAGTATGTGTCTGTTGAACAAGGACTCTTCTGATCTTATTGTTTACATTGACATGGACATGACTGAAAACCAGGTGCAAATGGATACTCCAGCATATGATTTTCAGTCATGTTTTTTCGAATTTTAATTAATCAGCTATGGAACTTTCAATATTTTCGATAGGCTCCCAAATTTCTTATGTGTCCACTTAAACAATAATAACAGGGTAAATAATGTTGATTTGTAATTACGTCAACCTTGAAGCTAGTCGATGTGGTTCTCTTTTACACGTAATAGACAATGGAATCTCTTGGTCTGCTTCTATAATTATCCTTGTATTGGAAGCTATCTTGCCACATTTGACATGCAAATCCGGCCTTCATGTCCTGTTTGTTTTTTGATACCCAAGCTATCTTGCCACATTCGATGGAAAGATTGTCCAAGCTTCCAAGTTTTTCGCTATCTTGTATCTGTTATCCGAAGTGTTGGAGAATTGGATGGAGATGTGGCTTATAGGATTAAATCAGGTTAGTTGATGTGGAAGAGTGCCACAGGGTTTCTATGTGATCCTAACATGCCTCATAGATTAAAGGGAAATTATATCGCACAACAATTAGGCCGGCACTGCTTTATGGCATTAATGTTGGGCCGTGAAACAATGTCACGTTCATAAGATAAATGTAGCGGAGATGCGTATGCTACGATGGATGTGGGCATACAAGAAATGTTCGTTTGAGTAATGAGATGATTAGGGATAAAGTAGAAGTTGCGCCCATTAAGGATGAAATGAGCGAGAAACGTCTAAGGTGGTTTGGTCATGTGAGACAGAGAGCGAGTGATGTACCGGTTAGGAGGCCGGGATAGTGGATAAGTGATAAAATAGTGATGGGTAGGGGAAGACCTAAGCAAACTTGGACTAGGGTGATTGAAAATGACACGAGTTTACTTGGATTGGATGAAAATATAGCGTTGAAAAGGCCGGAGTGGAGAGCAAAAATTCATGTGGGTGATGGGGGTTGATTTTTTTTTATTATTATTATTTACATTTTCCCTATCTATTATATATTTTTTCTTTTATTATCACTATTTTTATTTTCCTTCTTCTTCTCTTCTTTTCATTTTCTAAATTAATATTATTATTTATTTTCTTTCCCACATTTCTTCTTTTAACTTATTTTTTTCTTTAACATCTTATCTTTCACGATGACATATGAGGATTCATATTAGCTGACCCCAAATTATTTTGGGACTAAGGCTTTGTTGTTGTTGTGAAACTGAAATAGTGAAATGGGAAGAAAAGCTTTGGATATTATATTTTCCTTTGATTTCATCCATGGTAAATGTTCTTGCATCTATGGCTCTCATGTTCTTACTTTTTATAAATTTCAGGTGTATAAACGATTGAAACTCACTCTGGAGTTGGTGAAGAAAGAAATGGAGATCAGTAAGATTCAGGTTGGGTTTACTTTTGTTACTTTGCAGTTAAAGTCTGTCATTACTTTATCAGCAGTCAATCTTTACCACTCCCTTGCTTTTTCTTTATAGGAAACGATAGCCAAAGCTATTGAGGAAAAAATTAGCACTGAGCAGCGCCGCTACTTATTGAACGAGCAGCTTAAGGCCATAAAGAAGGTTGCTGACTTGCAATTTCATTCTTTTCCATTTCCATTTGGCCTTACCATCGCATTGTTTGGCTACTGCAAGCTTTACGACTAATCGCTTCTTTCTGTTGTGACGTGCGTCGATCCTGTTCTTGAATTTAAAATTGTTTATATGGCTTGATACAGGAATTGGGAGTAGAGACAGACGATAAAACAGCACTCTCTGGTTCGTTCTCTTTAAATCCTTAATGTTCTCCGTGTACCCATAACTTTTACACTGTGTCTCTGATATTTGATTATAACATACACTCAAATCTTTCTCCAAACTAATATGTGTTGCATAGTTCTGGATTTCTTCTAAGGCATACTTTAAAGACATGTGGTGATGTAGCTTTGTCTAGTTTATTCTAAAGAATAGTTGTTTCCCCCGGCTCATTGCAAGGAAAGACAAAAGCTGATCTCTCAACCAGAAAATGAGAACTTTGTTCTTTATTATGTGATCATCATTGTTTTGGTTTTTGATAATAGTTCTGGTCTGATACTGCAGCAAAGTTTAGGGAAAGAATTGAGCCGAACCAGGAGAAAATTCCACCCCATGTTCTGCAAGTCATAGAAGAAGAGCTGACAAAGCTGCAACTGTTAGAAGCCAGTTCAAGTGAATTCAACGTCACGCGTAATTATCTTGACTGGTTGACTGCTTTACCTTGGGGTAATTATAGGTAAACTTCTAAATAGTTCATCTCGTCTTCTATTTAATTTGAATGTTTACTAAATCAAAAGGGTGCACCGTGGCTCAAGGTGAGGTTGCTTCATTATGACTTGAATGTCATGGTTTTGAAGTTAGGAAACAGCCTCTGGTAGCAGGGTAAAACTGTACACATTAGACAACCCTGATCTGACCCCGCATTAGCCGGAGCCTTGTGTACTGGGTCAGTCTGTCTTGAAATATGAATAAGATTCAGAGCTCAACTTATAGTGAGATATTTGATAGTTAAAAGGTTTGTCTCTCAAGGTCTGCACATCATGTTTTATGAACAGAGTTGGTTAGGGTATACTACTGGCTGTTGACCATTGATACGTGGAACTCTCGATTTCTGTGTTTGTTATGCACTAGTCAGGATCAGTTAGATGGCAGTTTAGCTAACAGAAGAGAAGAAGCATCTTTAGTTCTTGTATTGTTTATTACTCACTCCGTCCCACAATAAACTTCCTAATTTCCTTTATGAGTTGTTCTTAAATAATTTTCCTATTTCCTTTTTCAACACAACAGTTATAATGGATTTCCAATTGTACCCTCACAGAATATTTATTTATTTATTTATTATTATTTTTTTTCACTACTCACACACACACACGCACAGAAGCGCCTAGGAGATAAATCCTAGGGAGAGAAAGCCTTCCCTCTAACTTCTGGGGGGATCGAACCCATGACCTCCAGGTTGGAAGCCATGAGCTCTAGCCAGCAGGCCAAATCCCCATGTGCAGAATATTTATTTATGTACATTGAAAAGTGAACAATCTATATAAGGGGATGTGTTAAACATTAAACTCTTCACCCATTTATTGCATGGAACCACTTCTTTCTCATTCCAAAGGCAGCATGTAAAAAGACACTCTTCTTTCTCTCTCTCTAACATCAACTTCTCCCTTAATTGTCAATTGACGAGGCAGTATTGGAAGAAAAATAATACCTTAATCAGCATGTCCAAATGGTTTAAGTTAGGATGTTATTATGGGATGGGGGGGGGGAAGTATTAGTAATGTGATATGTCTACTTTGCAGCAACCCAACCCTGAAGAGAAAAAAAAGGAAAGAAATAGATAATGAGAAAGCATTTGAATCTATTGTCAATTTTAATGGGAAATATATGATGGCTTGTCTTTTGAGTATGTCCATAACACTTGGAATCTGATGAAAATGGTTTTTATCTGTTATTGGTTTATGGGCTTTGCTAATAATCAGCTTCTTTGAAGTGTTCTTCTTGGTACCAGAAGCTGCATCCCTGTCAATTTTTTATATTTCTTTGTTCTGTTTATTTCCTTTCTGACAGTCAATAGACTCGATACATATTTCTTCTTATCTTTAGAGACACTAGTTTCTCTAGAATCATAATTGCAGTAAATTGCTTCGTATTGAAAATGTCCGAAAATGACGTCAGGAAAAGTAATTCTCCTTTCTCAAGTTTGAATGTTTTGGGAAAATGAGTTCAGTGCAAAATATAAAATAAAATATAATCTATCAAGGCTCGACTGATGTCTTAAGTTCAGGGTAATTACTTCTGAGTACACTAGGGTTAAAAGTATGTATTTAGTGTTACATATCTCGTAAAGATGCTCAAGTTCTTTTGAGCTCCTGAAATATTTGTAATACTTGCATTCACGTGTTGATGCACAAGTTCTTTCTTAGTATATAGTGCCTAAAATGCATTGAGCTTTTCAGAATAGTTTCTATAAAAAGTTACCCTCATGAAATCTTTAAGCCCGATAGCGAGAAGTAGTCTAATGAAAAGAAGAGATTGTTGTAGAGCAGTAGGATAAGTAACAAAATCATACATTAGTAGTATTTCTGGTTATTCTGGTTTTGAACCAACCTTTTAATTTTGGTTTGAGGTGGGAAATTGGATGTCATTTCTGCTATTCACTAAATTGGGTACTGCATTAGGTCTAGGAAGTTTATTTATCCTTAATTTTTTGTAGTAATGATGACATGTTTTGTTACCTGTGGTTCATTACTTCTAGTATGATTGTTGCATCAGTCATGATGGTTTGACAATGATATTCTAGCTCCACCAGTCTTGTGTATCTGACTATAACTAATTATTTTTAAGATGCTACTCCCTCCGTCCTGAAATATTTGTAGTTTTAGACTTGTGCACACATATTAAGAAGAGCAATTAATACTTATGAAATAGACTAAATTACCCTTAAAATACTTCAATTACCTAGTCAATTAAATGCTTTTACAATGACAACTTCATTATCATAAATAAGGGCATATTTGGTAAACAATGCTAAATATACCTAGATAATAGCAAAACAACAAGTATTTTGGGACAAATTTGAACACCTAAAACTGCAAGTATTTTGGGATGGAGGGAGTATGTTTTTTGATGGACTTCTGCAAATATGCTCTATGTTAGTTTCTATCGATGGTATGTGTCTAGTCTTTTATGTGTTTTTGACTGTTTTGTTTTGAAATTAACACATGTACTTTTGTCCCTTATCCACATGCAGTGATGAGAACTTTGATGTCCTACATGCGCAAAAAATTCTTGATGAGGACCACTATGGTTTAAGTGATGTTAAGGAAAGGATACTGGAATTTATAGCCGTGGGAAAACTACGGGGAATATCACAAGGTTAGCTTCTTCTACGTCTTTTTAGTGTCAAAAATTTGAATTTTATGCATTGCATCAAACAGATGCTATGTAATGTTTTCAGGTATGTTGTTCAAACCACTCTACAGACTACAAGTGCAAACTCCGTGTAGGCTTGTTTATAATTTCAACTCTGACCTTATATGCCTTTTCTTTAATGCTCCATCTCAAGCTGGAGCAAGGCCAGCTTGTATATCCCACCCTTGTTGATTTTTTAGTTGATCACCAAACTTGACATAACCGGTGGCAATATTTTTTCCGGGTAGCTTCGCATGAGCAAAATGTCTCACATTTTTTAAGATGCTTTGTGCATTTATGATTCATGAATAGAGCAGTGTGGTTGGAAGCAAAATGGATGCAATATAGACATAAGCAATATAGCTAGCTGCCTAGTTATCGCAGAGCATCTGTGTAGGCATTGAACAGCAGATTCCAGTCTCGTGAAGTGGTAGGTGACTTTGTGTTTGCACATGTGGATTGCGCATTTTCTTTGTACTTGGAATCTGCCCTGCATTTACTGTCCACATTTTAACTACTCAGCTTCAATTAGATAGGATCTCACGACTATGCTTCATATTTGAACTACTCCATGATGCGAATCCCACACAAGATACTGTAGTGTCTTATACGATTTGATGCTTGGACTCTTTGGTTTACCCCGCCGTACCATGTCGGACACTCCTACTTTAGTCTTGTTGACAAGGGTCCGGCGAGGTAAACCAAAGAGTCCGAGCATCATAGCTTATACGGATATCAGAGAATCCTCACAAGTGCTTGCTGAATCCTAATGGATGACCATTGGTTTAGCATGATCTGACGAAATACACTCACACTGAAGTGCAAGTAAAGATTCCGGATTTGAAAAATTAGAAAACCTTTACAGAACTTTCTTTATTTATTGAAGAATATGTATAATGGCTTTTACTCAGTGGGCAAGGTCCAGCCCTCCAGGCATTCTAGATACAGATGACAAAAGCTGATTGAGATGGGGATTCCAAATTAATCCTGTCTGAAATTGCAGAGTGTCATTTAAAGCAGGAACATAATACATCATATACTCGTATATGTTAGTATTCATTATTTTTTTAATTATTGTTTTTTTTTTTTGACGAAAGGAGACGGTACTCCCTAGATTTTATTAATTGAAGCTAAAATTACAAAACAACGTGGGAAACATAAAAACCTTACTACCGAAATAAATGAAAGTACAATTTGACTCTAACGACAAACCCTCCTAACAACTGAAACCCGAACATGTGGGTATGAATGTTTATCAAAATAAGCATGACTCTGACAAAGACGAGGGCAAGCAGCCAATGTATCGAACTCAAAATCTGCCTGAAAATCCGCTGCATGGTTTGCAAGACAATCCGCCACCTTATTTCCCACCCCATATATATGAGATGTCTTTACCTCCATTACCTCCATTAACCTAAATATGGCCTGAATATAATACCAAACATCCCATGGAATAGAGCAAGTACAGAGGAGAATAATTGCAACTACTTTCGAATCCACTTCCAACCAAAAATTATTATAATCCATCGAATGAGCATAGATCATCCCGTCTAAGGCTGCCCTTACTTTAGCCGTCAAATTTGTTCCGTGTCCATAGAAACGAGAATACCCGAAAACATAAGTATCTTCATGATTTCGAAGAATGCCACCACCCGAGGCAGACCCCGGGTTACCCCGTGATGCTCCGTCCGAATTCAGCTTGATCTGTCCGAAAAGAAGAGGAGCCTAAACAATAAGCTTATCATTGAAAGGCTTGGGGGCTGAGTTTTATATGCCAAAAAACTGAAATAGATACTGATCCGTGGGAGATACCTTTACGCATCACGTTATCATCCGTTGGAATTGCAGCCTTAAGAGCTTTCCACAAGAAAACGGAGACTTTGAGTGGTATATGCTTGTGCCAACACCAAGCAAACACATTGCTCCGTACTCTAGAACTCCTACATTCTTTCCAAGCCGAGGTGATGGAAAATTTACCCGAAGAAGACGGACTCCAAAAAGGCAAGTCTTGAGTATTCGAGAGATGTATATTCTGACATTGTAAACAGAAAGAATTTGCTGCCCAAAAGTATTCCGAATATAATCTTCACGTAATACTCCATTCTCAAATAGAGAAAATACATGTTCATGTTGAAGGTCTTGTAGCACTATGTCTTGATTCAACCACTTCTCTTGGATAGAGATTTCCCCATTCCCTGCACCCCACCGTAACCTTTCCTCCACAAGTTCCTTGGCAGCAACCATTCGTCTCCGTATCTGGGAACAACCAAGTCGAATTATAGCATCCTTCGGGTGAGAATTATGACAATATTTTTCTGCTAGAAATCGAGCCCATAATGAATCAGATGTACGGAATCTCCACCATAGCTTCATAGAAAAAGCTAAAGACATCTCCTCAAAATTTCTCAACCCTAAACCTCCCTCTTCCACAGGCCAAAAGAATTCTTTTCGAGAGACCCAATGGCATTTTTTGGAACCATCCGGGCAGCTCCAAAATAAATTAGCAATAAGCTGTTCATAGCACGAAAGACCCCTTAGGAGGGTTAAGAAGGGACATGTAATAAATAGGGATGGCCTGCAAACAAGACTTGATAAGAACCAACTTAGCTCCAGCTGAAAGAAGCTTACCTTGCCAAGTTTCAAGCCTAACACGAAGCTTTTGCATCACCGGATCAAAAAGAGATTGAACTTTGCGACCAATATACAAGGGGCAACCAAGATATACTGTATGAAGATGCTTCTTTTGTAAACCTGTGATTCATGCCACAACATTATCTCGACCCGCATTATCCCAATAATGAAGCAAGACTTGGAGACACTAATAAGCTGCCCCAGAAATCTTTGATAAGACTCTAAGAAGGCCATATGAAGCTCTAATGAAATCGTACTTCCATTACAAAAAATAATGATATCGTCCGCATAAGATAAATGGGAGATAATAGGAACATGGAGATGGCCTGGGTGATATACCATACGTGGATGGTTAGCATGTAGAGCATTCAAACCTCGGCTAAGAACCTCGACAACAACTATAAATAGGCTTGGTGAGATAGGATCTCCTTGCCTCAACCCTCGAGAGGAGGAAAAATATCTACAAGCTGTCCCGTTAATAAGAACTGAGAATCAACATAAATTGATGCATCGAAATATCTTATCCAACCACTCTTCAGAAAACCCAAACCTTCGCATAACCTATATAAGAGCAAACCAAGAGAGCCTGTCGTATGCCTTTGCCATATCTAATTTCAAAGCCACATTTGAGTTCGGTTTAAGGAATGTAACAATTCTTGAGCAAGAAGAACGTTTTCATGTATCATCCGGCTTTTCATGAAACCACTTTGTTGGGGTGAGATGATGCGGGGTAACACACTTTGGTGCCTAAGAGTCAACAATTTCGTAATTACTTTATTTGAGAAACTACACAAACTGATAGGTCTTAGCTCAGAAAATACAATAGGAGTTGCCACTTTAGGAATTGTGACTATGAGAGTGCTAGTCCAGCTACAAGGTAGATGGATGCCAGAGAAAAATTCCACAAACAGCCTTATGTAAATCAAAACAGATTATATCCCAACATTTATGATAAAATGCACCTGTATAACCGTCCGGCCCAACTGCACTAGACCCACTCATGCCAAAGACCACAACACGTAATTCTTCAATAGATGGAGGAATAATAAGAGCTGCATTTATTTATAATTCTATTTGAACCTTAAGAATTTTCTATCAGAATGAAAAGTTACCCTAAAGTATCTATATTAGAAAGAAAGAAGAAATAAAGAAAGAGAAATTATGTGCTGTATTATGAGAATTTATTTTCTACTGATAGTCAACAAGTACTTTGACTCTTAGTAGTTCGGACACCTCGAAGATGTAGAACACATTGGAGTATAGCGTCCAGAAACAGTAAGATAACATTGAACGGATAGAAATAATGGACTTCTACTAGTGGAGAATATTATTCATTTAGAACCTCTCATTGGAGAATAGTGATCTGTCGCGTATGGCGTGTCCTTAATGTTACAAGTCATTGCCAGTGCTAGCTGAATGTTGTAGATTGGCCTGTTGGCCATTGTTTGCTGGCTATGTAACTTCCATATCTTGTAACCTGCTTTTACTGAACCATCTAACTGATGTATTATTTGATAGCTTTGTATGTCTCTTGCTACACCTTAAAGTTAAAATAACTGCAATACATAATTTCTGTAATCTTTTACAAATTCACAGGGAAAATCATCTGTCTATCTGGTCCTCCTGGAGTGGGTAAAACTAGCATTGGCCGCTCAATTGCACGTGCCTTGAATCGTAAATTCTACCGATTCTCTGTTGGTGGATTGTCAGATGTTGCTGAAATCAAAGTAATGAAATAAATCTAAATAACTGATTTCCAAAGTCAATCACACGTTATGATTTATACATGTTTAATTTATTCTGGTTTGACTTTCAAAATAATACCCAGGGTCATCGAAGAACCTATATTGGTGCCATGCCAGGAAAGATGGTGCAGTGTCTTAAAAGTGTGGGAACAGCAAACCCTCTTGTTCTGATTGATGAGATTGACAAGGTATAACATCACTGGCTGGCGGCTGAAATATAGTGTTTTTAATTCAGTCTCTTAGCATAAACATGATGCAATTTTTTTATTATTATTTTCCCATTAGATGGGAAGGGGACATTCAGGTGATCCGGCCAGTGCTATGTTGGAGCTGCTTGATCCGGAGCAAAATTCTAATTTTCTTGATCACTATCTTGATGTTACAATTGACTTATCTAAGGTGAGTTGTCTTAGTTATTACATGAAGTTTCTTCAACCTTTGTTTCTAATGATTTTGTGTGTTTATGCTCGTGTTTGTTTATATGTGTGCATCTCTCTCTCTCGCTATATATATATATATATATATATATATATATATATATATATATATATATAATGTGTGTACATATATACTCCCTCCGTCCACTTTGTTGCTTCACAGTTACTGTTCACGCGTGGATTAAGGAAAAAAATAATGATATAAATATTGTGAGTATAAAAGTAAAATAGGAGAGAGAATGATTGGAGGGAATAGTAAATTATAATGGTGTTGTGAGTATTAAAATAATGTAGGAGAGAGAATGAGTGGGGTAGGGTTAATGTTTTAATAATAAAAACTTTCCATTTTAGGTAAAAAAACAAAGTGTGAAGTATGTATTTGGACGCCCAAAATAGAAAGTGTGAAGTAAGTGAGTGGACGGAGGGAGTATATCACACTCAGAAAAGCCCAAAAATCTTCTACTATGCAATTTGGCAGGTTTAACTAGTACAACCAATTTATCATCATCAGAAGATTCTTGTTTCACATTGTTAACATCAATTCATCATCATTTATTTTTCTGGGTAAATTATTTGACCCAGTTGACCTTTTGCCATTCAAATATGAATGGTACTTCAGGATTTTGTTGGCTTTTGCTGCTTGGATCAGGGAATGATTGATATTTATTGGTGGACTGGAGAACAAAAATTTAAGGGCGGAGAACATGAGTTTGCTATATTATGGCATCCGATTAAGGGTCTTGGTTACTTTATATCTTCTGTTTGGGGTTCTTTTGTTTTCTTAAAGATTCCAGCAAGACTCGTAGCTGACATGTAGAGAAAATACACATTTAAGAGCGGAAGCTGTTAAAAAAAGGGTCCCTAAAATTCCATCTCACATGCAAGCCAGACTTGTATGTAGAGATAAATGAAGGTTCAAAAAAACCTGATAAGAGTGTCAACCTGCGCTCTAATATCTGGAGGAAGCTACATGTAGTTCAGAATAGTGGAACAAAGAGATTGCGTAACCCATGCACGACATGCCAAGTTACTGAGTCATCTGAAGGTTTTTTTTAAGAGAGGGCATCTGGTTCTATGAAGTGTTAACAATATGAACAAAATATCACTCGTCCTGTAAATGAATCGTAGTTGTTTTTATAACAAGCAAGTCTTTTGGTTTCATGATGCTGTTTTATGTTGACCCCCAACTGCAGTTGAGAGTTCTTATCTTGTTATCGGAAAATAGATTCAGAATTGATATTGGGTTTTGGAAGAGTGTTTTCATTCTGCTCTTATGTGTTTTTTATTTAACGAGTGTTTTGCATATGAAAAGTTTGACGATATATCCCCAACTTTTTTGCTGCAGGTTTTGTTCGTGTGTACAGCAAATGTTGTAGAACATATACCCAATCCTCTCCTAGACAGGATGGAGATAATTTCCATTGCTGGATATATAACTGATGAGAAGATGCACATTGCCAGGGACTACTTGGAAAAAACAACTCGTGAAGCATGCGGTGTCAAGCCTGAACAGGTTTCTCTCTCCTCTTTTTTCTTTTTTCTCTTTCTGCTACTTCATGGTACTAAGATTTTACAAGAGAGTATAACATCATCCGAGCATTGGTGGTACTGGCTAGCATATGTGATAAGCTTCTTGAGTCATCTGTCACGTGTCAACATATCCATTGCATGAACCCATATTGAGCTCTGCAAAGTTCCTGTTAAGGAGCAATATATCAGCTTTAAAATCACAAGTAATTCAAGGTCATGTTCTTTTGAAACTACGATGTCTCTTAAAATTAGGCGTCAGGGCAGAGTTCTCATGACACATGTCCTTCGAGTCACACAATATCATTTGTGCCATCTTTTCACCAGTGATAAGAAAGTGCATACTTATCCTTAACAGCGAGGTAAGGTTATTTAGTGCTTTTCACTGGCAACTTGACTGACACTTCTTAATGTATGTGTATTGCAATTGTCTTCTGCTTGTGAAGCATAGGCTGGCTTGTAGGATTAGGCTTTTAAGGTCGACAGGTGTATGGAAGCATAATTTTGTTTTCAAAGTTTTATTCAGAGCAGAAAAGCATTAAGTAGTACACATAATTTCAGGTGAAAAGCATATTATTTCACATCAAGGGGTCCTGATAACATTGTTTCGTAAAGGGAAGCATGGATACTATAATTATGTATTTGTTGATGATATGAAGTGATGGTTATTAACTTCTGGAACTCCCACTGCCAAACAATTGTGGTTTTTGTCAAAGTATGATAAACTTGCATGTTTAGGGAGTAATGTCTTGTGAAGCTCTACCTACTTTCTTCAAAAGGGAGAAGAAAAGCAATTCCAAAGTATATTTCCGAAAAAAGAAGAGAACCCCTCCTTTTTTTCCTTAGAAAAAATAGCCGCTCCTTTCCCTTCCCACTCTCTAACACTGCATTTTGTACTTTTCAGTCTTTGTTCCTTATCACTCGATACATATAGATATATATGTGTCAGGTAGAGATTGAAACTAAGCAGCAAACGTCTTTATTCCATGGAGAAACTCAATGAAGAATTCAGTGGGAGTGTTTCACTGCTGCTCGAATAAAGTTGCACTCTCTAAATCGGTTTGAGCTGATTTATGTGAAGTAGAAGATATTTGGAATTCTGCTTTTTTTGCAGAGAGAACATGACATTTTCCCCAGATTTGTAGCCATATTTTTTAAGTTGTCTGAATGATATAGTTGGTTTGAACTGCTGCTTCTAAAAAGGGTCACTTACTGAACGAATAGCTGCATTGTTGCATCACATCATTTTGCTAGGATGTAGGAATCTCATTATATCATATTCACGTATATGACTAATGGGGTAGAAGAAAATGTCACCAGATTTGGTGGTATATTTATATTTGTGCAGTATTATAGAATAATCATTTTTATGACTAGTGATCTAGCAACTAGCATCTGTGCTTGTTTCAAGAGAATTTATTTCCCTTTAAACTATCGAGAATGCAAGGGTGAAAGAGTCTGTTCCCACGTAACTTCAACAAGTTTCAAGAGAGAGTCTTATCTCAGCTCATAGCCTCCTCTTGCTTTTCCTCTCTTCCATTATGGTTCTGGACAGTTCACCACTCGTTCGGCTTATGACCTAAGCCTCTGGGAAGGAAGGATTCGATTGGGTAATCGGAATAGCCAGGATTTGGAGACAATTGAAAACCAAGGGGAAAAGGAAGGAAGAACCTCAAAGTCTGTAGGACATTGGAAATCATGGCCATGGTTGAAACCACTAGCACCCATGATTTGGACCGTTCTGTTTCCCCGGTGAAAAGCAGGTGTTGTCGTACGAAAATCTTTGCCGAGTCGGGCATGTTTGTGCTAATTTCGGGATTTCTCCTCCAAGGTTTAGGATTTGTTTCTAGGGTCCTATATAAATAAAATGGCAGCCAAAATTCGTGTGTGCTAGGGAAATTAGCCAGAGAAAATCTGTAAGATCCACAAAGATAGTCAAAGGGCATTGGTAGGTCTTTGGGGTGCCTTTAGGGGCATTCCATGAATGACTCAAGTTATGTCGGGGCTGTATAGGTGGTGTGTGTTCACATAGAGAGAGTGATGACTTCGTAAGGGAGTGCATGGGATTTGATAGTAACACTACAAAATATTATATTATTGAATATCCTGGCTTGATAGTGCTTCCAAATGTAATCCAATTGTGGGATAAACTGGGTGAACAAATCTTGTGTTCTTGTCTTTTATTACTTTTTATATGGATGTTGTATGCATGTTATCTTTTTCTTTTACACTTGGCTTGAGACAAGTTCTACTCGGAGATCATCAATTCCCCAACAACTGATATCGAGATTTGGCTCAAGATCAAGGCTGCTCGAAATTGATTGAATTGGGCTACAGGAACAAGGATCAATATTGGCGGCTCCAGAGATTCAAATGGGTTTTTGTTACTTAGACCAAATAGGATTGAAGTTTCATAAATCCTGATGAATTTGGGAGTACATGGATTCAGATCAGGAGTGCAGGGATTCAATCAGTAGTAGGGTACAGATTCAAGATGAGGGTTGCAGAGATCCAGACAGGATTAAGGCTAAAGAGATCTAGGTGGATCCGATGTTATTAATGATTTAGTGGGAGTAGCGAAGATGGGTTGAAACGGATCGACATGGAAATTTGATGGGATCATATTTGGGGAACGGATCTGGAGATATTAAGGTTATGTAAAGAAAGAACGGGGTAAGTTTCTAGGGCTTGATAAGTGTGGACCGCGTGCAATTTGTGTGTGAAGTACGCGAATCAGCGTGCAAAGTATGTGTGGTACATATTCATGCATATATTGTGCGGGGCAGATTTCGGTACAACGGTGCTGACTTCGTGCATAATTTGTGCAGCAAGGGTACAAAGTACGTGTAGCAGAGGTACAAGGTACATGCAATTGTATGATGCGGAGGACATTCAGAGATAGAAGAGAAATTTGGTCCATGAGCAGTGAGATAACGAAGGTTGGTGGTCGCCTACTAACGATGGGACATGGAGGATTACCTAAGAAGCTGTACACCACATACAACACTTGCGCATGTGGTCATGGAGAGGAGTCCTATGTGCGAAGGTGGCGAATCCAAAAAGGTCACGTTGAGAAGTGAAAACTGTCGCAAGAATTGGTATGTTGGTTGTAGGGTGATGGGTTCAAGGAGGATCACAAGAGTAAAGACTCAAGGTGAAGACTCGAGGCAAGGAATCTGGGCAACATGTTGTAGACTCGTTCACTTCAACTATTCTTGGTGGCTTGGTGCAGCCGTAAAAGGAATCGACAACAATGATTGGATGTCATTCTCGGGTGGGAGTTTGACGGAGGTAGTCACAGAGTTGGTTGTCTCTAGGTGGGAGTTTGTTAGGATTTTGAGACAATTGGAAACCAAGAGAAAAATAGGAAGGAAAAGCTCAAAAAGTCTGTGGGTGAAACCAGTGGCAGCCCATGATTTGGACCATTGGTTTCCTGGTGAAAAGTAGGTGTTTCCGTACGGCAAAGTCGTTGATGTACAGTAGTCTTTGTCGGGCCGGGCCTGTTCGTGCTAATTTCGGGATTTATTTTCGTAAAAGGTTTAGGGTTTGTTCCTAGGGTCCTATATATTACCCAAGTGGTAGCCAAAATTAGTGTGTGCTAGTGAAATTAGCCAAAGACAAAATTTGTGAGATACACAAAGAGAGTTAAAGGCATTGGTAGGTATTTGGGGTGCCTTTATGAAATTCCATGGATGGTTTAAGTTTTGTCTAGGGGCTATATAGGTGGTGTTTAAATAGAGAAAGTGAGACTTCGTAAGGGAGTGTATAGGCTTTGATTGTAACACCACGCATTATAATATTAGTGAATATCCTGTATTGGTAATGCCTCCAGATGTAGTCTAATTGTGGGATGTACCGGGTGAACAAATCTTGTGTTCTTGTCTTTTATTACTTTTCATATGGATGTTGCATGCATGTTATCTCTTTTTTGTACACTTGGTATGGGACAAGTACTGCTCGAATACCATCAATTTTCCGACAGTTAAGTATGCCAATTCTTAATTTACTTAAAATAAATTTATTCGTGCATTGTTTTTTCATTATGTGGATTTATATTTGTGTTGTTATATATCATAATCATTTTTATGATTAATGGTCTAGCAACTAGCATATGTGCTTGTTTCAAGAGAAAATTAATTTCAATTTAAACTACTGAGTATCCAAGGGTGCTGATTCTTAATTTACTTAAAAGAATTTATTTGTGCATTGTTTGTACATTATTGTGGGCTCGGCCCTTCTGTGGACCCCACACATAATGGGAGCTCTTGTTGCATCATGTTGCCCTTTTTCTTTTTTTTTTTCTTTTTTGTACATTATTCATTTTTTCTTGATGTACATGTTTTTGGTGGGTGAATGATTTTCTGTCATCTTCTTCCAGGTTGAGATGACGGATGAAGCTCTCCTTGCTTTGATAGAAAACTACTGTCGTGAAGCAGGAGTTCGGAATCTTCAAAAGCATATCGAGAAGATATATCGCAAGGTTTTTCCTGATTTACCAGTTTCTCTTAGATAACTTAAATTTGTTATTACCTAGTCATGTCTGTCATATTCAAACTAGGCTACAATATTTGAAATTTTGATGCATCTTTCTGGTTCTCTATAACAAGGTTAACTTTTTCAGTGGGTACATAATTTTGAAAATCTCCATACAATGGGGTTTGTTTAATACTGAAATATTTGTTCTACAACGCCTGCAGATTGCTCTTCATCTTGTGCGACAAGGAGCATCAAATGAACCTTCAGTTGAGGTAGTTGGACCCAGTGAAACCAAAGTAGAATCTAGTGGTGAATCAGGTGAAATTAAGACTGGAGACGAGACCACGATTATGGACGAATCAGTGGATAGTAACAAAATCGAAATCACTGCTGAAGCTGAAATTGTGGAAGCAAATCTCTCATCTAACGTAAACATATATAACTTCTACTCCCTCCGCCCCAAAATGAATGTTCAAAAAAAAAAATTCAAAATTGCTCTTGATCAAGAGCAAATTTGAAATTTTTTGGACATTCATTCCAAGAGCAAATTTGATTTTTTTGGGACATTCATTTTAGGACGGAGGTAGTAGTATTTTGTTAAGTTATAAATTAATATCTTTGGTTACAGCTCGTGCTGTAGTCTATCATTGCATTGCCCTGGCCTAGAAGTTGGTCAAACTTCTGGGTTAAATATGTTTCATGCTGATGTTTCTGGTAATTTTCATATTGGCAGGATGTTCTGGAGACGAAAAAAATTAAGGAAAGTGAAGCAACTAAGACAATTGAAAAGGTGTTGATTGACAAGTCAAACCTAGCAGATTACGTTGGAAAACCCGTTTTCCATGCTGAACGTATATATGATCAGACACCACTTGGTGTTGTTATGGGTTTGGCTTGGACTGCAATGGGTGGCTCCACACTGTATATAGAGACCACACAGATTGAGCAAGGTGAAGGCAAAGGGGCCCTTAATTTAACGGGACAACTTGGAGATGTTATGAAGGAAAGTGCCCAGATAGCTCACACAGTAGCCAGAGCAATATTGGCAGAGAAAGACACCAAAAATACATTCTTTGCTAATTCAAAACTTCATCTCCATGTTCCGGCAGGTGCCACCCCTAAGGATGGTCCCAGTGCTGGTTGCACCATGATCACATCATTTCTTTCTCTTGCCCTGAATAAGCCTGTTAAGAGGGATTTAGCAATGACCGGCGAGGTAACTCTAACTGGGAGGATCCTTCCAATTGGTGGGGTATGTTAACTAAACCTATCCTTCTTCAAACATGCATACATGTACATACGCATGCAGATGCATGCAAGTTTACATACCCTCTTTGCCCTTAAAAACATACTCCCTCCATCCCAGAAAGTTTGTCCCTTTTTGACTTTTATGGTCAACTCCATCGATCTTTGACCATATTTTTTATAAAAATCCACATACCTTTATGCAATTCTAAAAATTGTTATTGACAGTATTCTTAAATGAGAAACAATAACAAATTTTTAAATTGCATAGGAATATCTAGATTTTCACAAAATTATGGTCAATTTTTTGATTGAGTTGACTATGAGAGTCAAAGTTGGACAACCTTTTCAGACGGAGGGAGTAGTACCGGTGCTCCCTCCATTTCATGCAAAGAGTTCCATTTTTACTAGTTTTTGTCAATTTGATTAAATATTTACTATTGATTTTTAATTTACTTGCCTTAGCGAAGTTACATGAACTTAAGTATCTTTATTGATTTTATTTGATAATGGAAAATACCCAAAAAAAATATATATATATGTCAGTTTTAACAGTGATTTTTAAATACTCATCTCTAAATTTTAGACTTTATTGTGATTTTTAAATACTCATCTCTAAATTTTAGACTTTATAAGTGACTCCTCCCCTCTTGAACAAAAAGGAGGGATTCTGTGTTTTAGTCCTTTTTGTTATTCAGGCATGTGCATGTCTTTTTCAGTGTCCTGTGTTTCCTTATTTACTTGAATTTCTTGCGACACTTTTGAGTTTGTCGGACAATGAAGACACATTTTTCATAGTAACCTCTATCTCTTCGGTCGTTATGAGGCCTTGATCTTACAACATTTTTGCTGTGCAAAAACATCAGGTGAAGGAGAAGACAATAGCGGCAAGACGGAGTGGTGTAAAGACCATCATCTTTCCTATGGCAAATAAAAGGGACTACGATGAGCTTGCTCCTAATGTGAAAGAAGGCCTTGATGTACACTTTGTAGATGACTACAATCAAATATTTAGTTTGGCTTTTGATCAAGACCAACCAGCAGAACAATAAACCTTGTTTTAGCCATACGCGCAGTAATAAGTCCCTTTTCTCCCGTTTTTAAGCTGATTCTTACTGACCAATGAAAATGATTATGAGGCCGGTTTGAAAATATAGTTACCCTTATCCTCACTATTCCGTCAGAAAAGGAGAAAGGAAGTTTCGGAGCATTGCAGGTAATAATAGTTATACATGTTTATTGGGAACAAATTCCCCATTATTTATTGACCCCCCCCCCCCCTTTTTGGTTGTAACATTATTATCTTCAATCTATAGCATCATTTTGAGGTACAAGCTGCCTGGTTGTATTGACATGTTCTTACTGGAAGTCATCGTTAGTTAGTCCGTTAACTTACTGTCTGAGTTGTTAACTTTTTGTTACTTTACTGGTTTGAACTAAGGTCTTGATCTGCTGCTGGGAATTGAAACTTTATTTGATAAGTTGCAAGTTTTATTCAGTGTACTGATTTCAGGACCAATTTTAGAGCAATTTGCTACTGTCTAGGAATTGAATAGTTTTATCCTTCTTTTGTGGTATGCAGTGCATAATGAGCAAGTGTAGATGCTCTTAGATAATGAAAAAGTCAGTGAGAAAATAAATAGGCCAATCGACATTTTGAACCCTCGTACTTTGCTTAAACTTCGGTTTTAACCATCGTTGTTTATATTTAGCAGTTTTAATCGATGTACTTTAGATACGCACTCATTTTCCCCCAAAAGCCTAAAGTACGATGGTTAAAATTGCTAAAAAATGTGCCTTAATTTTCACTACTTTTGAGAAAAAAATGAGTGCGTATCTAAAATATAGTGGTTAAAACTGTTAAAAAATAACAACTATGGTTAAATCGAAGATTAAGCAAAGTGCGAGAATTTAAAATGTCGATAAGCCAAAAAATATGATCTTAACTTCAAATTGTTAGACAATTATCCCACATCTACTAAAGAGTGAAACACAGACCGGTAAAAAGAAATGAGGAGCTACTCTCATTATCAACAATTGGTTTTAAAATGGAATCTCCAATATAATCTGTTATCGGTCCAATCCATTCTCACACTTGAGTCTCTCTACTACTTATTATAACCTGTCTCTAATTCTAAGATGACAACAAAGCCACCTATATACGGTGACTTGAACGCTTTTGCTGCTTCTAAATGGCCCTCTGTCATCTCTTCTGTCATCTCTTCTACGAGGTCCATTGTCTGCTTTTTTCTACAAGGTCCACGACTTCATGTGCTCGACCCGTAACCTTCTCCACGGGTTACACGTGAAGGGGCGTGTTAGACAATTATTCCACATTAACTAAAGAGTGAAACGTGGATCGGTATATAGACTCGAGTAGCTACTCCTTTTATAACCAATTGGTTTTAAGGTGAAATCTTCAATATAGTTTGTTTTCGGTCCGGTCTAGCTCATTCTCTCACTTGAGTCTCTATACTACTTCTTCTGACCCATTATTCTTGATACCGAAATAGGGAAGTATGCTGCGTGGGCAGAGCTTTCTCAGATCCATTGCCAAGTGTATGAGGTAATTGATCATATTATCCTTCTTGCGGATACTAAAGGCAAGACGACGGAACCCACTGCAGCTGCTGAATTAGCCTTATGGTCTCGCTTGGATGCTCTCGTTCGACAATGGATATATGACTCAATGACTAAGAACTGGCAATAGATAGGGTAAGTAATTATAGAGTTGATAGAAGTTAGTCGAAAGATTGTTTTTTCTGAATTTTGGGCAGTTCACATATGAATTTCAAATAAGGCGTATTTTGCTCAGCCTGATATATAAAGCTGAGGTTATAGTTAAAGCCGCTAGTAGAAACCCGAAATAACTTTAGACGATTCTTGAACCCGGCTCGACAGCCCAACGAGCGTGGGAAAGTTTATGATAGAGGATTTCTCCCTTTTATAATAAAACCTATGAAGTATAATAGTCACCAATGTAGCAACGTACATATGCAAGGTTCGAAACAAAGAGATTTGAGCGATAAACAAATTGATTTAAATAGTGCAAAGTAACCAAGGAATTTTTGATTTTTTTTTATTATTAAACTACGAAAGAAAGAATTAAAATAAATGAAATAATTGAAAAGAGATTCATAAATTGAGATTAATAACTATATTTACTCTATGCTATTTTAATAATAAGAAGAGATCATTCTTATTCAATAGTTCGTTCACAAAAGTAATGGTTGAAACGTTAGGTGTGCGAATTGCATCCCTAATATTTTCTCAATGTTATACTTTTCGCTAGGTCTATACAACATGTAAGAAATTCATTTAAGCCCTTAAAAACAATTGAACCTAAATTCTTTTTGATTTCCACTAAATTCTTAATTGAATCTATTTATCTAAATAATGCTCAATGTATAAATCATCCACACTAGTGCAACAATTTATAACCTATTAATTTAAAGGTTAAATGTATCTGAACATACAATTGAAACCTATAAAAATATTGGGATGAAAAAGAATGAGATTGATTGAAAGAGTTAAATCATATTTGGCATAGAGATCCAATAATTATTACATCCAATCCATAAATCAATTTTAGCTAGTAAGAGACATAAAAAAGAAAGCCAAAATCTTACTAAAAACGTGTTTTTTCTTAAGGTTAGAAAAAACGTGTTTTGTTTTTCCCGCTAGTGCCAGTGCCAGTATAACAAAGTGCTAGTATAAAAAAGTGTCAGTGCATATGTAACAAAGTGCCAGTATAAAAAAGTGTCAGTATTAGTGTAACAAAGTGCCAGTGTAAAAAAGTGCCAGTGCATGTATATTAAGTGCCAGTGTAAAAAGTGTCAGTGTTAATGTAACAAAGTGCCAGTGTCAGTGTAACAAAGTGCCAGTGTAAAAAAATGTCAGTGCATGTATATTAAGTGTCAGTATAAAAAAGTGACAATGTTAGTGTAACAAAGCGCCAGTGTTTATTAAGTGCCAGTATAAAAATGATTTTTTCTAAGCTTAGAAAAAATGCGTTTTTGTAAGATCAACTCAAAAAGAAAACAAAGAAATAAAATAAGAACATAAACTGGAACTTGATTTTTTAATTCTTGTTTATACCCTTGAAAAGAAGAAAAACATAAACCTAAAATCCTAATAGTATGTTGTATTTATACTAGGGAGTCCTTATGTGCCAAGGATAAAAAATCCTTTTAATTCTTGAATAAGGAGATGCCTTCTGCCGCCATGGGTGCGGTCGCACCCCCTAAAGGGTGCGGTCGCACCCCCTAAAGGGTGCGGTCGCACGTTTGATCTCGGAACTTCAGCGCGGTCACACACCTTAGAGGGTGCGGTCGTGCAAAATATCAGGGAACTTAGTGCGGTCGCGCGGGTAGGTTGGTGTGGTTGCGCAAATGATCAGAGGCATTGGGTGAGGGGGGTGCGGTCGCGCGTTTGATATGGGAACTTCAACGCGGTTGCAAACCCTAGAGGTTGCGGTCGTACAAAATATCAGGGAACTTAGTGCGGTCGCGCAAATGATCAGAGGTATTGGGTCCGGTCGCACCCAATCTTACAACTTTCTTCTTCTCTTTTATGCTCCACTTCACTCCATCCCATTTTTCTCATTTTTAAGATCAAATCAATCATTTTCCATCTCTTTCCCTGTACTTATATAAACACTAAAAATGACATTAAAACACCCAAGTTTGAACATAAAATAGGTTTAAAAAATATATCATTTGAATGGAAAAAAACACATTAATCAAATACCCCCAAACTTATCTTGTACTCGTACTCGAGTAAAACAAAAAATATCAAACACAAATAAAATTAATCTCTAAACTACAAAAGATAAAAACATCAAAACAAAAGATGTTTAGGATGCTCAAATCGTATAAAGGGTTGTTAGCCATATAAGTCTCAAATCTCTTACATACACACATAATCTACAAGAGTTATTGTGAACATGGGATTACAATTAAATTGATGCATCTAACTTACACTTCTCAACTACAATATGATAATATGAATGATTAATGGGAGATCATTGTCACCAAAATAAGAAATTTTATAGGGTCACTCATTGTGAATGTGTGCCCAAATTCTATTTTTTGTTTTTTTAGTTTGGATTCACGCGAGTTTGAAAACATCCGGTTTAATTTGAAAAACGGAGTCGCCACGCCATTTTGATTTCCTCAAAACTTTGAAAAAAAGGTTTTTTAGGGTTCGGAGGTTAAGTTACCCCTTGGGAAGAACGAATCGTCGTTCACCCAAGGTGCCTTGCTGTAGCAAGTCTCCCTAGATTCCATTTTTCGTGCTTGCTTGCGTGCTTTCTTGTGTGCATGTGTTGAAAAGAGGGGGGGGGGAATGTTCCAAGTGGTCTTACGGACGTACAAACCATTTAGTTGGCTGTCGCTCGGGATTCCTTGGATTTTTATGTGTTAGGGACTTTGATCCCTTCCTCATCTTGGACTTGTGATCATCGTTATTTGACCTTGGGTCTTGCGTGATCAAGAGAAGGACTCTCTTTTATAGTCCAAAATGAGGTTCTTTAGAAAGGAGTGACCTTAGCCCATCAATCCTACGCCTTGAGACGATTGAGCTTATATTGGAGCTATCATGCTCGTCTCAAGCGATAATCGGAGATATAGGTTCAAGGTTTATCCCTTTCTAAAGAGATTGTGGCACCTTTAATGGAAGAAACGATGTAAAGATAGAATCTTTACACCGGTCCGTTCCGAAGGTTGCATCAAGTACCAATTGGGGACTAGGGGAATGCATGTTTTATGATAAAAATGACATTTTTAGTGAAAAGGTGACATTTTTGGGTGCAAAGGATGCTTTTGATTGCAAATGATGCTTTTTAATGTAAAGAAATGATTTTTATGCAAATGATGCATTTTTATGTGGAAAAATAGCATTGTAGGTGAAAATGATGCATAAAGATGTTATTTTGAAAGCAAAGGATGCTACTTTGATGTGAAGAAATGATTTTTAATGCAAATGATGCATTTTTATGTATGAAAATGGGTTTTAGGTGCAAATGATGCACCTTCAATGTAAAAAAGAGATTTTAAGTGCGAAGGATGCTACTTTATGCATAAAGATGTCATTTTTATATGAAAAAGATGTTCTTTTGACGTAAATGATACTACTTTATATGCAAATATCCTAGTTTAAATGCAGATTGATATCTTGGAAAAGGTAAACATTAGATTACAAATGAAAAGATGAAGGCTCTGCAAACTGGCCAAAGTTGTCACGTGACATAGGCTGCCTATGTCGCGTGACATACTTAGCCACTTGCAGAAACCTTAGCAATTTGGGATCTACAGAGGCAACAAGGAATTAATATAGCCAAGTTACTTCACAAATAGGTCTCAGAGAACAAGTATGTCAATAGTGAACACTTCAAGAGGGTGTGGATATGAGGAATCCACACTCATCTCGAGTGTTCATGCAAAACAATGTCAAACCAATGCGATTACATGAAATGGTATGCAAACGGGTATGGATTTAAGCAATATGAGACTAAAACATGCAATCTTAATCAGGATGCATCATTATCCTCACATTTAGTATAGAGATTTCATGTACAAAGGAGATAGATAGAGGAAAAGGGTAGAAAATCGTTACCCTTGAAGACCACGACTTCCTATATCAAGTTAGATATAGGAGCCTTCAAAAAGCAACCTCCGAGGGCTGAGATCAAGCCTTGGTTCAATGAGAACCGTTGGTTCTTTGTGTGTGTGGGAAGTGTGTGTTGGGTTAGTTGAATGATGGGTTTATTTGAGGGAATTAGGGGGTGTTTTGGGTGTATATGAGGAGAGGGACTATGCTTCTGGGCGTATTTTGATAGAGGGACACTAAGGAGTGAAAGAGGCTCCCCCAAAATGAGAGGTGCAGGCCTCTATTTATAGGCTGCATGGCAGTGGCTTAGTATGTCGCACGACATAACAAGCCATAACCGCTTTCCTTCTAGAAACATGCAAGGTGACAGATTCTAGAACTCACCATGGCAGGATATGTCGCACGACATAACAAGCCTTATCCATTTACCTTCTAGAAGCCTGCAAGGTGGCACTTCTAGAAGGGTGCTCATATTAAGAAAAACGTGTTTTTTTAATTTAAAGCAGTCCCTTCATTACTCGGAAGGTTCGGATCAGTTCCGGAATTGCTTCCGGACTTTAGGAAAGTCCTGGGAATTGCCGAGAAAATTAACCGGAAGGCATGAGCCAGATTTGGGTACTTACAGAAGCCCCTCGGCAACGTCACTTGCAGGGCGAGTGGGGTTGTCGATAGAAAAGGATCCGATCTGGCGAATGCCGAGACGGATTGGGTGACCAAAGTGGTCGAGTGGCTAGACCTTTATGAAAGGCTACCTACTTATTCCGGAGGAATCAAGCCAGATCGTAGTTCGAAATAGATATCCACAGGGGAAAGGGGTGTCATATGTGACGAATTGGCTGAACCTAAAGTAGGCTGCCTACGTATCCCGGAGGAATCAAGCCAGGCCGTAGTTCGAACTTTTACTAAGTCGAAATGTTATTCCTTCATCTGGGAATAACGGAGATCGAAAGAGAGCGAAATGTTATTCCTTCATTCTGGAATAACGGAGATCGCGAGAGAGCGAAATGTTATTCCTTCATTCTGGAATAACGGAGATCGCGAGAGAGCGAAATGTCATTCCTTCATTCGGGAATAACGGAGATCGCGAGAGAGCGAAATGTTATTCCTTCATCCTGGAATAACGGAGATCGCGAGAGAGGTCGAAATGTTGTGCCTTCATCTTGGAATAACGGAGATCGAAAGAGGTCGAAATGTTATTCCTTCATCCTGGAATAACGGAGATCGCGAGAGAGCGAAATGTTATTCCTTCATCCTGAAATAACGGAGATCGCGAGAGAGCGAAATGTTATTCCTTCATCCTGGAATAACGGAGATCGCGAGAGAGGTCGAAATGTTATTCCTTCATCTTGGAATAACGGAGATCGAAAGAGAGCGAAATGTTATTCCTTCATTCTGGAATAACGGAGATCGCGAGAGAGCGAAATGTTATTCCTTCATTCTGGAATAACGGAGATCGCGAGAAAGAATGGATTTTGTAAAAAAAAATAGGAAGGACTCGATGATTTTTGTAAAGGAAGTGGGACGTACCCGATAATTTTTGTAAAGAAAGTGGGACGTACCCGATAATTTTGTAAAGAAAGTGGGACGTACCCGATAATTTTTTATTTTTTTTTAAAAAGTGGGACGTACCCGACAATATTTTTGTAAAAAAGTGGGACGTACCCGACAATTTTTTGTAAAGAAACGGAAAGGACCCGATAATTTTTTGTAAAGAAAGTGGGACGTACTCAATAACTTTTTGTAAAGAAAGGTGGGAAGGACCCGATAATTTTTGTAAAGCAACGGGACGTACCCGATGATTTTTCATAAAAGAGTGGGAAGGACCCGATAGTTTTTGTAAAGCAACGGGACGTACCCGATGATTTAATTATTTGAAAGTAGAATTGAAAATGCCAAGGGCAAATAAAATGAGCCACAGGGGTAAATTTGTAAAATAGGCCACGGGGGCACTGGAGGGAAAACTGGATTGGAAATGATTGGAAATGCCAGGGGCACAAAGGGTAAAATAGGCATATGGGTGATAAAATTGTAAAATTAAACCTTCAGGGGCAAAATTGTAAAAATCAGCCATATGGGCTTAATATGTCGCGCGACTTAAGAAGCCATGTGGACAGATTCTTTAAAAAATTGCACAGTCGTCATTTGAAACTCAATTAAAATTGAAATTGAGAGGGAGACGAAAACGGGAAGAGAGAGAGAGTGGACATCAGCGGGAAATTGAGAGGAATCGAGAGAAATCAAACATCTTGAGTCCGATTCAATTGGAGAAAATGCCTCCTAGAACACGTCCTACCAAGAGAGCTCCGCAACACGCCGAGTTGGCTAATCGACGAAAGGGGGTTCAGAGGAACCAAAGGCCATTCATTCCGCAAGCTCAAAGAGGGGATTTCTATCCACAGCTTGATGAACACACCTCGGATGTCGGGAAGAAAAATGTGGTAAGTAACCTAGGTTTTAAATTTTTTTTGATTTGGGTGAAATCGATTGGAACTGGATATTCCAGACTGCTATGAATTTTGTATGTGAATATGGATTGAACTAGGAAATGTGATGCTAAATGCATGTTCTACACTGATAGGTTTTGACCTATTTTCACTTGAGATGATTTCAAGAAAAAGCATGAGATATTTATAATTGTGCTATGTTTACTTGAAGGGATTACGCACCCGTGGTTCTCCGGAGGTGATTGGTAGGCTATGGCAGAACTTGCCGGGCAGCCAGGAGCAGATACATTCGCCTAAGGGCATGGTCTACGCCGTTGGACTAGGGCAATTTTTTGAGATGGCGAAGGCCATTGGAGACACCCAGAGGAGTGTGGATTTGGTGAGGGCATTTAGAGAGTTTTGGTGGGAGGCCACTCATTCATTCCATTTCTCACGGGGTGAGGCAGCCGATCACACCGTTGGATTTTGCGGTCATCACAGGATTGCCCTTTACGGCTGAGCCACTCTATATGGATGAGCCTGCACAGGTAGCTGAGCCCTAGCCTATTGCTGATGCCGACCTTATGAGCTTACTTGGTTTCGTTCCCCAGATCAAGAAGGGGAATGGATACGAGCTGGATGAGCGACATGGTTTGATTGGAGAGCAGAGTAGGGACTACCTTGTTGTTGATGATCCTGCGGAGAGCCGGCTGAGAGCCGAGAGATTGGTGAGAGCCTTTGTATGGGTGGGTTTTTATGACATGTTTGTTTATCAACAGCGCATCTCTGCCACGATTTCAGCTTTGCTGGAGCTTCTGAGAGCTTGGGATGCCGTGGGGAATCTGTCCTGGGGTGAGGCAGGTTTAGCCGAGATGTACTTGGCTCTAGATGACGTTAGCAGAGGGAAAGCGAAGTATTTCACCTGCTGTCACCTGGCCTTCGAGGTATTCTCTCATCTTGACTTCTTTTCTTTTGCACATCTCACTCTATCATTATTTTCCCTGTTTTGACTTCTTCTTCTTCTTTTTCAGGCTTGGGCCTACGAGGTTTTCGGCTGTTATGCATGGCAGATCCGGGATGAGTTCCCTGCCACCACTTTTCCTGCTCTCAGACGGTGGACGAAGAATGCCAGGAGACAGACCAGGACACCAGAGGGTATGAGGTGCAGAGGTTGAGCTTATTCCCTTGGACTGGCCGTTATGGTGATTTGGATTTGGATCATGCTGCGTACTTGACAGAATGTCGCAAGCTGCTGGTGGGTTTGTCTGGAGATGCCTTATACTTGGCAGAGAGGGTGTACAGACAGCATGGGCCCAATATGCCTGCTCGGATCCTTGATGATCCTCCAGCTAGGATGTGGCTGCCTCGCCAGCTGGCGAATGTAGATGCTTTGATTGTAGGCGTGGCGGCACATCTCTTTACACGGGATGGAGATTACACTTTGTACGTGGCTAGACATCTTCAGTCCCCACAGGTCAGAGTTGGCTATGGTGCTCAGAGTGCGGGACCCTCGACTGGTCATGTGGCTAGACCTCCTTTGCCCTCGACTTTCATTGATTACCAGGGTGGCGGTCGCATGAGGCGAGCTCATATTGACATGTCACAAACTCATCCTCGTCTGGTGCTCCCGCGAGGTTCTAGATCCGTAAGTACTTCCCTTTGCGTCTTTTGGATTGCTTGCATCTCTTTCTGTTATCAATAACTGCATTTTGACATTTATTATGTCTACTTGTATCAGGTGTCAGCCCAGGCTTACAGGCATTTGACCAGGGCTTATACTGGCGCTGTGGGCATGATTGGCAAGCTCCAGAAAGGCGTGAGCTTTTGGAAGAACCAGTGCCGGTCACAGGGTTCGATCGATATCTCTCCACCTGGCCAACCAAGAAAGAAGAAGAGCCGCTCCGATGACGTGGGCACCAGCGGGGGTATTAGTGGACCGACGCCTCGGACAAAGAATCCAAATGTGCCTCTTCATGGACCCGTTGAGATTGACGATGATAATGATGAGGATGGTGGGGCTGAGACAGCCACAGACTACGAGCTTGATTATGCTGTTATCACTGAGCTTAATGACTATTATCGCATGGGGACCGTAGCCTACGAGGCACCTTCTGACGATCCTGATGACGAGCCTGAGGAGGCTGAGGATGACGACGAGGATGAAGATGATGGTTCAGGAGATGATGAAGATGAAGATGGTTCAAAGGATGACAGAGATGATTCAGAGTAGCCCCTTCCCCCTAGATTATTATGACTTTTTGGTTATTGTACCCTTTTGGGGAAAACACATCTTTTAGACTTGGTCTATTTTGTATGTACATTGTTAGCTGTTTTATTGCACGAGTCCATGAAATGATGATGGTATGGTAGATGGCTTGAACTGAATGGCTTGAATGGATTTCTGACTTGTATATGTACCAGGTGGATGAATGCATGGGTGTACATGGGGTAAATGAACCCTCCCTTATGCATTTGAGAAGTGGATGACTGATGTTTGCAGCTAATGACAAGTCGGGGAGTGCCCTGGGGAATGCAGTACACTGCAAATTGCTGATGTCTGATGTTGGCTTAGTATGTCGCGCGACTTAGTATGCCATGTGGCTGGTTTTGTCGCGTGACATACATAGCCTGAACTGAACTTTTCATACCCTTTGGAATTGGACTGGAATTGCCGACACGAGTTGGAATTGGGTGACCAAGGAGGTCACAAACCTGATCCTACCGAGACATGGCGAAGAGATATTGGTCCCTTACTATAAGGATAGAAACGGGGTGATCTAGAAGGTCAAAAAGCCGATCCTACTGGGAATGTACCAAATAAAGGGGGGTGACCAATATGGTCATATAGTTGGACTTTTATGAAAAGCTTACGCACCATTGAGGAATGGGGAAAGAAAAAGGTGACCAATATGGTCGGATGGCTGGACCTTTATGAAAGGCTACCTACGTATCCCGGAGGAATCAAGCCTTGATCGTAGTTCAAGCTTCATCTAGATAGCTAAGAACATGTCTAGGATCCTTGAGGTTTTGATGATTAATGGAGGAGTCACCTAATTGACAATTAATGGAGGTTGTCACCTGAGGAAGCTAAAGCTTACGTCACTATCGAGTAGATAGAGGCAGCTATAGCTGGAAACTTGAGCATACTTCTCAATCTGTGATAGAGGTAGCTAAAGTTAGATCTTTTGACAATTAGGAAACTATCGCCTGGCGTTATCTCGTTATGACGGAAGTAACGGAGGCGATTTTTTGGGAGAAAATGTTATTATTAGCAATTGGCACGTTACTTGAGCCTAGGGGTGATTTTTTTTTCTTGGAAACATGGTAGGTGACTGGGTCTGGATGTACATATGGAATGTGTTTGGAAATTGTTTAAGACAGGTTTCAAGCAGGTGGGGTCTTATCCCTAGGGTGCGGGTGACTAGCTGTTGTTCTTTGAGATGTTGTCAACGTGGACTAGAATTCCCTCTTGAAATTTGAGGCCCAGGGTTTAAACCTCGGGTCTCGATGAATTTTCCTTTCTCACACTCTGGCATTTGAAGCTGATGCTGACAGGCTTTTACCACCAAAGACTAAAGCAGATGTTGAAGTGACCAAACCTCTCTTTCTAGGGATGGATGCGACTTATCGGAGCCCCGGTCTGAGGAAAAAAACTTTCTGCAAAGCCCCATGTCTTATTAAAGCAAGGAAGGATCCTTTCATTTGGCAAAGCCCCGGTTGAATGAACTGAGTAGGCGAAATTTTAGGTTACAAAGAAGTAACTTGGTGAAGCCCCAATCTGATGACCTAGCAAAAATCCCAATATGATTGGTACTGCAAAAAGTGATCCTGAGGTTAATCTGACCACGACTGAATCCATTTTGTGACACGGTGAGGAACCCGATGCGGACCCCAAAAATGACTAATGAAGCCCCAGTCTAAATAAATGGATTGGCAAAGCCCCAACTTTGAAGAGTTTCAAGGCAGCCCTAATGCGAATCATAGCAGAAGAGGGAAAAACCTATCCTTTCGTACTCTCTCTTTTATTTTCTTTAGTCACTCAGTCAACCTTAAGAAGATATGGACGAAGAGAATTTCAGAAATTTATACATGCAGGGGCATATTTTTTTCGAAAGGTGGGAATAGATCCCGATTTTGTGTTATCTCGATGGCCTTATTCGATGTAGGCACAAAAACTCGCTTTGGGTTTGACTCTTTTGAGAGAGTATAAGGGTAGAGAGGTTGGTAAAAGTGTATGGAAGCCCCTGCTGACAGAAAATCAGTATTTAGCACTATTTTTCCTAAGATGTAGAAAGAGAAGACTTGTCAAGACATCTGAAAACACTACAACAAAACAGCTTTTTGACAACGTTTTTTGTAACAATGTTTCTTTAAAAACGTTGTTATTAGATGATTTCTACAACGTTTTTAGCTTAAACGTTGTAAAAGTTTAATTATCACAACGTTTGTACAAAAAATGTTGCGGTAATGGACTTTTTACAACGTTTTTAAAGAAACGTTGCGTAGTATACTACAACGTTTTTCTTATAAACGTTGTGAATGGTCTTTTTACAACGTTTTTTTAAGAAACGTTGCGAACTATACGACAACATTTTTCTTATAAACGTTGTTAATGTGAGTTTGACAACGTTTGTTTAAGAAACGTTGCAACCTACAACGTTTCTCTTATAAACGTTGTGAAATTTGTTTTCAAAAATTTTTTTATTTTGAAACTGCCGTTGCCAGGGCTCGAACATGAGTCTTCTTGGTGTGAAACGAATTACCTGACCAACCATGCTAAACTGGATTATTAGTATTGAAGTTAATAAAAATAAATATAAACACTACAAAAAGGAAAAGAAAAAGAAAATAAAAACATAAAACTGGCGGGCATTTTCCCGCACAATTTTTCCCCCAAAAATCCCCCAAATCGTAGTCTGTTCCCCTCTCCCACAAATCTCTTTCTTCTTATATTCTGATAGCTAGAAGAGAAAGAAATAGGGCATCGACGGCTACGGCAAAATCGATTGAGCGTTGTACGAATCGGAGCTGGGCATCGACGGCGCATGCGGGGCAAAATCGATTGAGTCGTTGTACGAATTGGAGCTGGGTATCGACGGCGACGGCGGGCAAAATCGATTGAGCGTTGTACGAATCAGGGCTGGGCATCGTCGGCGACGGCTAAATCGATTGAACAGGTTTGTTGAACATACCATGGCACATCCTACCTTAATATCACTCTTGGGTCAAGTGTCTCAAATAGGAATTTTGACATGCTTAATTGTAGAAGTTAAATAGATAGCAGACTTCCCTTTGAATAAAGAATGTTTATAAACTCTTGTTTATTTTATGTCTTTGCCGATTTTTTTTAATTTTTTTTGTGTGAACGAGTCAGAATTGGAGGGGGTAGGGGGAGGATTTGACTACTTATTTTGTCTCTTCAATGGCCTATAATATTCAGTTTCATATGGCATTTCATTTTTTTTTTCTAAATTTATTCAATCAACCCTTGTTCAGCATTTAAGCAGAAGCTTCTTTAGCGGTTGAACCTGAAGAAACTTAAAACAGATCTAACAAGTGTTGTTGCCTACTGGATTTCCTTTCTCCTCATCCTACTCATAATTGCTACATAAAACATGTGTATTTGAATGCTGTCATAATATCTTGAACTAAAGTTTCATAATTCTCTCTTGTGCCTTTATTCTTCTTATCTATGGAATTCTCCTTTTATATCAAAAAAATAAAAAGAAAAATCGAAGCAAACAATGTTCCCTTTTGTAAATACAAGTATTCAAGTTTAATTAAGCTTCCAAATTCTTCTCTTCAATTTTCTGTATATTTCTCTGTGGTTGCTAGATGGTGCAATGCCAAAGCTCTTCCAGGAGCAAATCGCTTAATTAAACATTTGAGGGTTCATAGTATACCAATTGCTTTGGCTTCAAACTCTTCAAGGGCTAGCATTGAAACCAAGATCTCTTATCATCCCTGTAAGTTGCTCTGGAACCTGTAATAATGTTACGATGATCATATTTTATTGGCAACGCAACATGGTATTTGTCATTTTCTACTTAGTGGTTCACCCTTTCCCTCTTCCAGCTTGGAAAGAATCCTTCTCGGTCATTGTTGCTGCAGATGAAGTGAAAGAAGGAAAACCATCTCCAGAAATGTAAGAGACATTTTCAATTGGACCCACTTATTTTCTTCTCCTTTTTTTGTGTGTGCCAATTATGAGACAGACATATTTAGGAGAATTCAATTCTAATTTTTTGTATGATTTAGTATCAAAGTTATAAATATTTGTAAACTTCAATTGTGCTAAATTGTGCAGTTGCGGATCTGAATTCAAGCTTAGGCAGCGGATTGTGAGGTTGGAAGCGCAAGGAAAGCCTGTCTTGCTGCATATGGAGATGCTGTTAGTGCAGTATCCCTCGGTCATCCTGGAATTCGTTGCCATTGTCTTCTTTGCATATGGAATCTTTGTTAGTGCAGTAAAATGGTATAATTCTGACACTCTTCATTTATTTGTAAAAAGAAAGAAAATAAACTGCATTGATATTCTTGAGTCCTGTCAATTTAAGTATGATATGTATATAACATGGCTAGTACGTTTCATGTAGGACAAGTAGACTTGGTAGAGAACATCATGATGATTTAGCACAATTTATGCTCGGCATGGGTTATGCTACTGAAGCTCTTCATTTGCCTGGAATATCTAAGAGGTTCATAGTGCTCATTTTTCTCTCCATTGCATATTACTCCGTATTATGTTATTGCATATTGTCCAAATGATTGAGGAAGTTATCAATTCAATTATTTTATATCCGTGTTGAAATACAAGATATTTGGCTGATCTGCAACTCAATTGCACTTTATCCTATAATTTCTGAAAATGACACTGACACCTGTTGGCACTCTTCCCTTTAATACAAGCCAGCGGATGTATTGGGGTATCGTGCCTAAGCTTGAATTCAGATCCGTGCAGTCTTAACCAGATAACAAACTCTGGAGAAATGTTTTTCTGTTTTGCAGGCTGATATTTGTAACTTGCGGAAGAGCTGAGCAGGAGGAGAAGGTGCAAAAGTTTGAACTCACTATGGACCAGATGGAAAATCCCAAATCAGCATGTGGCAGTGTATGTTCTCTTGTTCTTTTGAACAATTATAAGCGATGGCTACTTTTTCCCATTTGTGCCATCCCTGCAAGGAGTATCCTTAACATTGTAATCATGTTATTAACTAGTAGTAAGCCATAAGATGTCTTCTGTATTGTATTTGTTTGTGTGATAGAAAAGAATTCTTCTCTGTAATAATTTCTCTTTGCTTGTTTTGGTAGCAAAGAACAAATTGGAAAGCTTCTTAAAGCTGGGGCAAACATTGTCAAATGGAGGGTTTTTTTTTTATTCACATTAACAACGTTTATAAAACGTTGTAATAAGCATTTACACAACGTTTTATAAACGTTGTATACATGGTAAGACAACGTTTCTTATAAACGTTGTCAATTGACTTATTACAACGTTTTTAAAACGTTGTCATTCGTCTTATTACAACTTTTTAAAAACATTGTCTATAGTATTTTCACAACGTTTTTACAAACGTTGTCAATCTGTTATTACAACATTTTTAAAAACGTTGTCAATCTGTTATTACAACATTTTTAAAAACGTTGTCATTCAATTGATTACAACGTTTTAAAAACGTTGTCAATTGTCTTATTACAACGTTTTTAAAAATGTTGCCATATGTCTTATTACAACGTTTTATGAACCTTTTTACAACGTTTTTAAAACGTTGTCTTAGACTGGGACCTATTACAACGTTGGATATTACAACGTTTTGAAAAACGTTGTTAAAAGTCTTTAACAACGTTTAAAAAATGTTGTTAAAGGGTCTTTTTGTTGTAGTGAAACTTGTTTTATTTACAATGATCACAAGATTGCTTAAAACCCTTTATTAATGTTCGGGTTATTCAACCACTTATTTCGATATGAACAAACATTTTGATTAATCATGAGGACAAAGTCAACCGATGTCGTGGATCAAGGTTGGCTGGGTGTGAAAGAAAGCTTTGTGTATAGGGAGGCCATTGATGAGACCAGGTTTTCTGGGATTTGGATGTGTTTATGGGAAAGGTCATTTGATGAGACCGAATTTTCGGGAATTTGAATGTGCTTATGACCGGACCATTTCTGGTTGCCTACGTTCCCCTCATTGTGAGGAGCTCAGGTCGCCGTAGTTCGGCTTTGGCCGGACTGCTTTGGAAAATGGGATTTGTGGTTCCTTTAGTGGAAAGGTTTGGATGAGAAGACTGGATGATGAGGCGTGGGCCTCGGGATGATTCCTTGACCAAGTCATTCTTGGACGACTGCTTCTAATTGCTTCCTCTTTCATTGGGGGAGAAAGGATTTGCACGTGCCTACAGGCTTATGAAATGCTTCTGGCTTTGCTTCGACCGCCCCATTGTTATCGACAACGTTCATTCTCTGAGCTTTGATTTTGCCTGTCCGTCAAGCTTTTGATGGGTGGTGCTGGGTCCTTGGCCTCATTTTTTTTCTTTTATTTTTATGTGCAACCCTGTTTTTTACCTAGACCGCCCTTTTTTGGGTTTTTCAGCCTAGCTGGGCATTACTCTTTTTGCACTAAGATTTTTTCCTTCTTTCTTTTCTTTTTTCTTTTTTTTTCTTTTATGTGCAATCCTGTTTTTTGCCTAGACTTCCCTTTTTTGGGATTTTCAGCCTAGCTGGGTATTACTCTTTTTGCACTACATTTTTTTTTTTTTTTTTTATTTTCTGAAGCACCTGAGGGCCAAGGTGAGCCCCTACTTGAACATTCTTGATACCCTTGAGGTCTAAGCCAATCTTCTAGGTTGTTGTCGACATGGGGTCAATCTTTCGAAGCTGAGTGGTCTCTTGTTGTCCCTTGATGTTTCCGCCGTCGTTGACTTGGTCAAGATGAAGGTGGGGGCATGATTGGGAAAGTGTATGGCTTGATGGAGGACTTTTGTGGGGTAAGGAAAGTGTATGGGGAAGGCCTTAGTTGACTTTCTCACACTGATTAATCAAAACGTTAATTATTTCGAGAGATTATTTGTTGAGCAATGCAAATGATCATATAAAATAAAACAATTTCATTAAATGTAATGTAGGTGTGCAAATAATGTCTTAAGTCTAGCAAGAAAAGAAGAAGACTCTTTTATAGAAAATTGAAGATTAATTACAATGTCCGTAAAGGACTTGATTGAAAGAGAAAAGTACTAGGACCTACGAAAGTTGACTGAGAGACTATATTCTTTTAATCTTGCTTAAGGATAGGTAGACCCTAGTCTAGCTACTCTTCGCTAGTTGGACTGCCAGGGAGCTTGAGCTTTCCTTCGTAGATTAACCATTGAATTTCTTTCTTCAGATCCAAACACTTGTCTGTCACATGACCATAATGATTGTGGTATTCACAGAACTTGGTCCTGTCAACTTTACGTGGGTTTCTCGGCTTATAATTCTCGAGAGGTGTGAGAAGGCCTCGTTTCACCAAATTGCCAAAAATTTTGCTCATGGGCATCCCAAAATCATCAGGCTGACGTTTCTGACCTTGCACTTCCTGAATCAACCTCTTACCATAGCTTTCTGTTTTTGGCTCATGGAGGTTCTCGAGCTTCCCATCTTCTATCAATTTCTGGATCCAATACCTCAAATAGCTGCAATCATCAGTGTCGTGCCCAGGGTATTGATGGAAAAGACAATGCTTAGACTCATCCAACCGAACGTTGGGGTTCTTGGGCTTCCAATTCTCCAGTGGATTTATCAGCTTTTCTTTCATTAACTCTTCCAGAATCTTGCTTAAAGGCATCTCCGCATTGTCAAAATGAAGGGAGCGAAGTTTTTGGGAGACCTTGTTGTTCTCAAGACTTGGATTTCCATTGTCCAATTGGTTCCATTGTTGGATTTGGCTGAAGGAGGCTACGACACTCTTTCCTTTGTGAGGAGCTGAGCCGAGTAGATGCGATCATTTGCTTGATCTTTGGTGGCATTGGGTTATGCTTGGTGGAGTCATTTCCTTGCCGAGTTCGACATCTTGGGTCAAGGGAGTATTGATAATCATCATGAGGTCAAGCTTCTCCTGCATTTGTTTCACTTGCTCCATCAATATTGCCACATGGGGGTCAACGGGAACTCTCGAGTTATTGGAACTCGCAACAGGACTTTTATCAGCAGAGGGAACCACAGTAACAGACTGGTGAGACTAACGGGTGAATTCACTAAGTCCGGCAGGTGACAGCTGGAAACTTGAATCATCTTTTGGCAACTCATGATTGCATTCAGGTGGGTATAGGGGCTTCAGAACATAGCCACATAACTCAAATTGATTATGCGAAGCTGGAGCATAAACTGGCAGGTATTGCTGGAATTGAGAGACAGGTAGGGTGAAGCCCAATCCGTTACAGGAGGCGAGGGCGATGGAGCCACGATGGCTGGGATGTTGGAAAGGATTGAGGAGGAGTGGTCCTTGGAAAGGGATTGCATGTGGATGGGGGAAGGTATTGGGCGTAGGATGGAAGGTCTTGGTTATAGGATGAAGGGGTGAAATCACTTGTTTACGAAGTCTCATCTTCGACCACTACCAGAGAACCGTTTGACTCAACTGTTATCTGAACTCCATGACGACGGAGTGCATCGATAAGCATGGCTTGCCGTTCCTCATGAACCTTATGGGCATTTTCCAAGGCCAGGACTAACTCTTCCTTCCTAACCATCTAACTTCCTGCACCCTCACTGTTTTCTATCAAATCTGCCATTCTGACTCTACGGGTGACAAAGCCGAGGATTCCTGCGAACCTGCTCGAGAATTTCACGCGCTAAAAAGTCGGCTGACAGTATTCTCGCCCACTTCTTTCTCGCTGCGGGAAAGGGATAGGCAAGGTTTAGACTTGGGGATAGGTAAGGTTTAAACTTGAAGGTAAGTGTTTAGGCTGAAGGCTCAAGTAACATGCACTTATTTGCTTAAGTTTCACTCAAAACACATTTTATCCTAATCCTAATTGATCGGAAAAGATGAGACCTTGAAAGGTAAAGATTGAAAATTGGAGATCGGACCGAGGAGGTCGCGATTTTGACCATGAAAGGTCGAGATAGGAAAATCGGAGATCGGACCGAGGAGGTCTCGATTAGGGATTTGATCATGAAAGGTCGAAATGGAAAATCGGAGATCGGACCGAGGAGGTCTCGATTAGGGAATTGACCATGAAAGGTCGAGATAGGAAAATCGGAGATCGGACCGAGGAGGTCTTGATTAGGGATTTGACCATGAAAGGTCGAGATAGGAAAATCGGAGATCGGACCGAGGAGGTCTCGATTAGGGATCTGACCATGAAAGGTCGAGATAGAAAAATCGGAGATCGGACCGAGGAGGTCTCGATTAGGGATTCCAGAGATAGGATCATGCAATTATGATAATTGTTCAAGTTTACTTAAAACAGTGTCTTTTATTTATTTCTATTTGGTTGGAAAAGGGGTTTTTCCCTTCTTTTTCGCAACTATTCTAGATCCTGAATCAGTGGGTTCCGTCACTACGTCTATAAGTCCCTCGTATTCCACCTGTATTTTGACCTCCCAGGGTGGACAGCTCTGGGCGAGGGTCCTATAGGGCATGCGGATCCCACCGACCGAGAGAGAAGAACGCTCCTAACGGGTCTAGCGGGTCATAGGAACTTTTAACGCACGAGCGATGCGAATTATAGTCAAGGCAATACCGGGAAAGTCTCGTCTTTCAGCCTTAACGGAATTTTGGCAGAATTTCGCTTGCGCGATTGACATTTTGACTTTTCGGTAATGTCCGAGAAGATAATAGGCATGGGTCGGGCGGCAAAAGCCGGATGACACAGTGTCACATTGAACTTCGTTGCATACGCAGTGCGTGAGTCAAAATCGAAGTCAATGCCGGGTCAAGATCTTGCCAATTTTTCCTTGTCGGAATTTTGGCAGAGCTTCGCTTGAGCGAAAGATCTTTGGATTTTTGGCAAGGACTCGGTCTCGACTCTTACGCATTCCGTGCGGGTCAAGGTCAAAGTCAATGCCGGAGTCAAGATTCTACCAATTTTTTTTCTTGTCGGAATTTTGCAGAGCTCCGCTTGTGCGAAGGACCTTGACTTCCGTTATGGACTAAGGCTTGACCTTTACGGGGATATGCAACTGGGCTATATGACATGGACTAGACCAAAAACCAACCAAAAGTCACGGTTTTTTGAAACGTGTGACACGGTTGTGCGTTGGTCGACATTTGGTGACATGGGGAGTTTGGGGTGATTCCGTGCGCGCCGGGAGCATCGTAAGGCTGTCCGTGACTGCAATTGAAAAACCACCCCGTAGTGTGCGGCCTCCTAAAAATATTCCTTTTTGAGTTAAAACAGAGATTTTCAGAAATGTGTTTTAAAGGAATGATTTTTCGGGACGGGGGAAAATGCAACAGATAAGGCACGTAAATTTTACGGGAGACCCGGTCGATCTTGGCCGAATAGCCCCAAGCCGCCAAAGTGCGCGATTAACCTCAATTTGTCCTGGTGGAATTGCCACTGAGGCCGCCCGGTCAGAATCCAAGGAGGATTAAGCCGTACGACTGCATGGATCAATTTTTCAAGTTCCACTCCTTTGCAATTTCAGGTTGCTTCCCGAACATTTCAGGCACCTTTCAGTAGGCTTTCCTGTTCAGAGTATGCACAATTTCCAAGATGCAATATGCAATGCAATGCAAAGAAAGAAAGCAAGCACGATAATTGGAATCCGTGACGGGAGTCTAACCCGCTCAAAGGAAAAAAGCTTTCTTTTTAGTATTTTTTTTCGAAAAGAGATACCGGTACGTGGGATTGTTAGACCACCGTTTATCCCAAGCCCCGGGTTAGGAAGCAATACAGGAAGGTTAAATGGTTTCCACCTATATACCAGACATCGTTTTTGTTTTGAAAATGAAAGCTTTTCTCCTTTGGGATTATCCCCAGCGGAGTCGCCAAACTGTGAATGTGTGCCCAAATTCTATTTTTTGTTTTTTTAGTTTGGATTCACGCGAGTTTGAAAACATCCGGTTTAATTTGAAAAACGGAGTCGCCACGCCATTTTGATTTCCTCAAAACTTTGAAAAAAAGGTTTTTAGGGTTCGGAGGTTAAGTTACCCCTTGGGAAGAACGGATCGTCGTTCACCCAAGGTGCCTTGCCGTAGCAAGTCTCCCTAGATTCCATTTTTCGTGATTGCTTGCGTGCTTTCTTGTGTGCATGTGTTGAAAAGAGGGTGGGGGGAATGTTCCAAGTGGTCTTCCGGACGTACAAACCATTTAGTTGGTTGTCGCTCGGGATTCCTTGGATTTTTATGTGTTAGGGACTTTGATCCCTTCCTCATCTTGGACTTGTGATCATCGTTATTTTACCTTGGGTCTTGCGTGATCAAGAGAAGGACTCTCTTTTATAGTCCAAAATGAGGTTCTTTAGAAAGGAGTGACCTTAGCCCATCAATCCTACGCCTTGAGACGATTGAGCTTATATTGGAGCTATCATGCTCGTCTCAAGCGATAATCGGAGATATAGGTTCAAGGTTTATCCCTTTCTAAAGAGATTGTGGCACCTTTAATGGAAGAAACGATGTAAAGATAGGATCTTTACACCGGTTCGTTCCGAAGGTTGCATCAAGTACCAATTGGGGACTAGGGGAATGCATGTTTTATGATAAAAATGACATTTTTAGTGAAAAGATGACATTTTTGGGTGCAAAGGATGTTTTTTGATTGCAAATGATGTTTTTTAATGTAAAGAAATAATTTTTATGCAAAGGATGCATTTTTATGTGGAAAAATAGCATTTTAGGTGCAAATGATGCATAAAGATGTTATTTTGAAAGCAAAGAATGCTACTTTGATGTGAAGAAATGATTTTTAATGCAAAGGATGCATTTTTATGTATGAAAATGGGTTTTAGGTGCAAATGATGCACCTTCAATGTAAAAAAGAGATTTTAAGTGCGAAGGATGCTACTTTATGCATAAAGATGTCATTTTTATATGAAAAAGATGTTCTTTTGACGTAAATGATACTACTTTATATGCAAATATCCTAGTTTAAATGCAGATTGATATCTTGGAAAAGGTAAACATTAGATTACAAATGAAAAGATGAAGGCTCTGCAAACTGGCCAAAGTTGTCGCGTGACATAGGCTGCCTATGTCGCGTGACATACTTAGCCACTTGCAGAAACCTTAACAGCTGGGATCTACAGAGGCAACAAGGCATTAATATAGCCAAGTTACTTCACAAATAGGTCTCAGAGAACAAGTATGTCAATAGTGAACACTTCAAGAGGGTGTGGATATGAGGAATCCACACTCATCTCGAGTGTTCATGCAAAACAATGTCAAACCAATGCGATTACATGAAATGGTATGCAAACAGATATGGATCTAAGCAATATGAGACTAAAACATGCAATCTTAATCAGGATGCATCATTATCCTCACATTTAGTATAGAGATTTCATGTACAAAGGAGATAGAGAGAGGAAAATGGTAGAAAATCGTTACCCTTGAAGACCACGACTTACTATATCAAGTTAGATATAGGAGCCTTCAAACAGCAACCTCCGAGGGCTGAGATCAAGCCTTGGTTCAATGAGAACCGTTGGTTCTTTATGTGTGTGGGAAGTGTGTGTTGGGTTAGTTGAATGATGGGTTTATTTGAGGGAATTAGGGGGTGGTTTGGGTGTATATAAGGAGAGGGACTATGCTTCTGGGCGTATTTTGATAGAGGGACACTAAGGAGTGAAAGAGGCTCCCCCAAAATGAGAGGTACAGGCCTCTATTTATAGGCTGCATGGCAGTGGCTTAGTATGTCGCACGACATAACAAGCCATAACCGCTTTCCTTCTAGAAACATGCAAGGTGGCAGATTCTAGAACTCACCATGGCAGGATATGTCGCACGACATAACAAGCCTTATCCATTTACCTTCTAGAAGCCTGCAAGGTGGCACTTCTAGAAGGGTGCTCATATTAAGAAAAACGTGCTTTTTTAATTTAAAGCAGTCCCTTCATTCCTCGGAAGGTTCGGATCAGTTCCGGAATTGCTTCCGGACTTTAGGAAAGTCCAGGAAATTGCCGGGAAAATTAACCGGAAGGCATGAGCCAGATTTGGGTACTTACACTCATGTCATGCTCTAAACCAAGGATAACAAGATAAAAATTCTGCACGAGGATACTCATATGCATGTTTAACCACAACTGTCAACCCGGCTACTATTTATGTATCAAATATGGCTTTATAGTTTGTAATGTTCGCGACAATCGCAGGCTAGGTTCTATGTTACAATTGAAGGTAAGGACATACGAAGTCAAGCAAGTGAAACTAGAAAGTATTCAAAATATATCCTCATTTGAGTGTATCTCTCTGCTCACCCATGTCAAACCATGTTTCAACCCCCAAACTTAGATTTTTGCATATTTTCACACAAAGGATGCCTTTTTTTGAGGATCGACGAATCAAATGATATTTATGTGCCAAATTTTGCCTCTTCTTTTCCCTCTAAATCAAACCTTTCCTTGCCATAATTATTCAATTCCTATTAGTCTCTATGATACAATAGAAGTCGAATCCTAGATGTAGAAATATAAGAAGTCAGATCTTGGGCTGCTTTAATGGTAGTCTTTACATTTTCTCTTTAACTCGTAGTAGTATGGGGAAGAAGTGGTCTCTAGAAGCACTACTAATTGAGTTGAGGAATTAAACTGTATTAATTGTTTTTTCAATCGTTTTGCTTGAACTATTTAAAATAAAGATCTCTTCATTTTCCAATTAACGGCTTTGGCTACTATAACCTTCCCGACCTCAATTTTTTCTTTTTTCTATTTCACCTCGAAATACGAAATTGAAGAGAGGAAGATTTTTTTTTCAGCTTTTATTTCCCTGATGAATTGATTAGATAAGAATCACAAAGAACACTATGCACTATATATATAAGCGCTCAACAACAAATTTTTCCATGCCCGTCTTTTACATTGCAATACACAACCCTTTTGTTTCCTTTGTAGACCTCTTTTTCATTCAAGCCCTAGATTTTCCAAACATAACCCACAATTTTCATTCATTCTCTAGTTTCACTTTTTTGAAATGGTGGAAAATAGTGTATAATTGTAAGAGTGGGATAATGTGGGTACCAAATGAATGCGAATGATAGTCTTTGATAACCTATCAATTTGTGAGAGATCTCCATTCTTATTGAAGCTCAAAAGGGGTTATAGCGGAAATTTTTAATTGACTAGAAAGTTGAAAGCTCACAAAGTGGGTGCAAAGAAAATAACCATATATCACTTCCCGAATAGCCTATTTAATGTGTTATTAACAGTCATGCAAACATATTCTAGAGACCCCGAGAATGCCAAAGTGATCATATAAAGGTCTACTAAATTGATAACAATGATCAAGAAAATATACATAAAAGTGAAAGGTGAAAGAATCATATTTCACATGTTTCAATGTAATCATATTCTCATATTGATAATAACACTTTAAGATTCATAACTAAGAACTCTAAAATTATCATAGACTTTATCTATCATACCAAAATATGAAAAGAACAATTTTTTTGAATTTATCTACTTTTTTTTAGGGTGACAATATTTACGCTCCCCTATAAACCCACAAACTCGGAGAGATATCTACCCCCAAACTCAAAACATGATATGTCCTCATATACTAGAGAACAAACATATGCATTGGGTTCAAAGGATGACATGACATAACAAACAAATAAAATAAAGCAATTAAAACATACCTAGTTAGGTTGCCTCCCAATAAGCACATTTGTTTATAGTCGTTAGCCCGACTATGATCCCAATTTTACTTGGGGGTTGAGGTGGTCATATTGTCTTTCATCTTTGCTTTTCTTCCATTGGCCCACCTCATGATTTCTCGGGCACAAACACCCACCACTTTCCAAGCATACGTTCCATTCTTGATCAACTCAGGTGGTACCCAAGAAACTTTTGAGCCTTTTTGTTTCGCCTTTTTATTCTTCTTTTTGGGGGTCTTTCCCCCAAACTCATTTGGCTCCTTTTTATCAATAACTAGCCTAAGCCCGTGTCCAAGGCCACGTTTTTTTTTTTAATTTTTTTTTTAAATTAAATTTTTTTTAAGGGCAAAGTAGGAAAGGGACCAAATAGTGAGGGCAAAATGGGAAATTCCCCCATTGGAACTGTTCAAAGAACTGTTCATGGGGAGTTCCCATTTATACTATAGATGTTAGGAACATCATTCTCAAAAAAAAATCAGATGAGTTATCTTGATTAAAAATATTAGCAAATATAGAATCAGATATATTAACAGAAAAACATTCTTCTATTTTTGAGCATGAAGCCATGGATTTCGACTTTAGAGGAAATAAGGATTTCAATGGTGGCAGCGACTTCTTGTGGAAGTGGTATATGGGATGATACGGGTCGTCACTACAAGAGTGTTCGTCGGTTTTATTGTTACTATCCATGACACAAACGTCCACACTATCCCAAGGACTCTCACCGCCACTCAAAATACTCTCTAATTTTCCACTATCACTTTCATTCCATAGGTGCTATTGCACACAATCATCTATCTCATCAACCAACTTACATGAATATCTCTCATCATCCATGGGGTTTTTCATGATATCATCCACCGAAATCTCTACTCTTTCATCCGCTACAAACATTAACAATTTCTCATTCCCCACATTTATAATGATATTGGTTATGGCCATGAATGGACACCCAAGCAAGATGGGGGACTCACGACCCTTCCCTCCTCCATTAACAGTCTTTAGAACAACAGAATCAATGGGGACAATCAGAGTCCCTACTTCGACTAACACATTCTCCACAATGCCCAAATGTCGTCTAATATACCGATCATTTAGTTTAAGGGTCATTGGGGGGGGGGGAGGTTTAACTCAGATAATCCTAATTTAAAGTACATGGAGTATGACAACAAATTAATGTTAGCACCAAAATCAAACATCACCTTCACCTTATTAGAATCCCCCACATTAATAGAAATTGTGAAACTTTCAGGATCCTTTTATTTAGCTGTGAGGTCTTGCCGGACCACAACACTAGCACTTTCTCTCATGATTAATTTCTCATCTCTTCCATACCTATGTTTTTAGAATTAATTTCTTTGAAAAATTTGTCATAAGCTGGGATATTTTTAATGGCTTTCAACAATGGGAGATTAATACTGACTTTTGAAAACATGTCCATCAACTCCGACATTTGTTGCTCCAACTTATGCCTCAACACACGCCCAGGAAACGGCACATGTGGTACATATGGCTTGGGGTGTATAAATACCTTTAGGATTTCCCCCGAATCCATTTGTACTCTTATAAATATCTTTTTCATGACTAGAAGGATGAGAGGGAGAAGGAGAAGGAGAAATTATCTCTTTACTTTCCTCTTTGCCATTCCTTAGAGTGGATATGACCATAACTTGTTACCCTTGACTTGGGAAGGTTTCGGGCTTGTGACCTTGTAGGGCTTCAGCAAGTTGCCATATTTGTGTTTCCAATTTCTTTATTACATCATCATATTGCCTAGAGGACTGCTGTTCCAACCTCATAAACCACAAGTAGAACAAGTATCTGAATAGCATTGGTACTAGAAGAAGCACCATGTGTGGTCAACATATCAAGTTTCTGATTTAATTGAGCTATTTGTCTAGAAATATCATCACTCATGTTTAGCTCATGCACACCCTCACCTCGCCCCTAATACTCTTTTATTGAGAGTTAACTCCCAACATCTCGAATAGGTCTTGAGTCTATTGCAGGGTCTTGGCTCCTAGAAAGCCACCTGCTGCATTGCCAACCATGGCCGAATTAACAGGATTTAGGCCATCATAAAAAATTTGGTTTAGCAATGGTAGAGGAAAATTGTGGTGGGGACATTGGACCAACATCATTTTGAACCTATCCCATGCTTCATGGAATGGTTCTCCTATCTCTTATTTAAATCCTATTATATTCTGTCTAAAAGTGGCTAATGTGGGATGTGGGTAATATTTGCGTAAAAACGCGTCATGAAGTTCATCCCCTGTGCTTATGCTTCTAGGTGTGAGCATCATCAACCAAGTCTTTGCATTCCCCTTCAAGGGGTAGGGGAAGCATGTTAATATTATTTGCTCATCATTCACTCCCTCTTTCCCTGGGAAGTGTGAAATAGTCATCATATAATCACGCAAAAAGGTCAAATGGTTCAGATGAAAGACCTTGATAATTGGGCTATATAGCAAAATATTGACCCTTGACCTCTAAATTCTTTGCTGCTTCGGATAGCACTATACAAGACATAGAGGTGTCTAATTTAGGATGCAAAAAGTCCTGCATTGTCTGAATCGGTGGTTCCAAAATCCCTCGGTAATAAAGCCTACAGAGTGTTAGAATCAAGAAATGCAATGGTGGCACAAACCTCACTTGGTGGCATTTATCAGTTGATACTCAATGCTCTAGAAAAGCTTTGTAACCAAAAAGTACTGCCATCTCGACTTTTGGTTCTTCTACCCCGGTGGTAGAAGTTTCAACCGGTTCTAGGTCTGTTTCGAGGGGATTGCCCTTGTTTAATTCCACATTATTAAGACGACCTAGTCTATCAATATCGTCGTTCAATGGTACCAAAGTAGGAATATAAGAACGCCGACCAAGCATACACTACTTAAATTAACTTGTTCAATCACAACAAGTTCCCGACAACGTCACCAAAAACTTAATAGAGGATTTCTCCCTCTTATAATAAAATATATCAAGTATACTAGTCAACGATTTAGCAACGTATAACTGAAAGGGTCAAATCAAAGAATCATGAGTGATAAACAAGTTGATTTAAACAGTGCAAAGTAACCAAGGATTTTTTGATTATTAAACTACGAAAACAAGAATTAAAGTAAACGAAAGAAATCAAATTAACAATGGATTCATGGATTGAGATTCATAACTATATTCACTCTATTTTATTTTAATAATAAGGATAGATCATTCTCATTCAAGAGTTCGTTCACAAAAGTAAAGGTTGGGATGTTAGGTGTGCGAATTGTATCCCTGATATTTCCTTAATGTTATACTTTCTGCTTGATCTATACAACATGAAAGAAATTCATTTAAGCCCTTAAGAACAGTTGAACCTAAATCCTTTTTGATTTCCGCTAGGTCCTCAATTGAATCTATTCATTAAAATAATGGTCAATGTATAAATCATTCACGTTAGTGCAATAATTTATACCCTATTAATGCAAAGACCAAAGATATCTGAACATACAATTCAAATGTAAAAATAGTTTTAAGAATATTGAGATTAACAAGAACGAGATTGATTGTAAGAATTAAATCATATTTAGCATAGATATCCAATAATTAATACATACAATCCATGAATCAAAAGATTTAGCTAATAAGAGCCATAAAAGAGAAAATAAAGAAATAAAATAAGAAAATAAAACCTAGATTTTGATCATTAAATCCTTGTTTACACCTTTGAAAAGAAGAAAAACATAACCTAAAATCCTAATAGTATGTTGTATTTATACTAGGGAGTCCTTATGTGCCAAGGACCAAAAATCCTTTAAATTCTTGATTAAGGAGTTGCTTCTGCAGCCATGGGTGCGGTCACATCCCCTAAAGGTGCGGTTGCGCATTTGATTTGAGAACTTCAGCGCGGTCGCACACCCTAGAGGGTGCGGTCGCGCAAAATATCAAAGAACTTAGTGCGGTCGCGTAGGTGGGATGGTACGGTCGCACAAATGATCAGAGGCATTGGGTGTGGTCACACCAGTGCAGGGGTGTGATCGCACCCTTCTTCCAGAAACTTTCATCTTCTCTTTTCTGCTCCACTTCACTCTGTCCCGTTTTGCTCCTTTTTAAAATCAAATCAATATTATTCCATCTCTATCCATGTACTTACACAAACAATAAAAATGACATTAAAACGTCCAAGGTTGAACATAAATTTGGTCCAAAAGTATATCATTTGGATGAGTAGAAACACATCAATCAGCTTATAAGGTCTGTTTCAAGACAATAAGAATTCAAGAGTTGTGTTCATGGAGAATCAATCCTCCCAAGTTTTCTTGGATAACTTCTCGGATGTGTCGTCGTATTGCAAGGAACTCAAATCCATAACATATCAACTTGCCAATGTAGGAGCCAAGTGTCGAACAACCGGATGGTTCTACAGGCTATTGCATGGCCTAAGCGAGGGCTACGGGCTACGGGGGCATAGCAACATTAATCCAACAAAGTAACCCCTTACCCACTTTTATGAGGTCCGCTCTAGGTTGTTCTTGGAAGAGACCCATAAAGCAATGCAGGCGTCTATGGTAGCAGGGGTGTCAAGTATGACTCTTATAGCATCGAGCAATTGCACGGATGAATGACAGATTCGTAGTGGAACGGGGCAAGGTCAGGATCGACACGATCGGGGTCGTAGCAGGAAGAATACGGGCAACTAAAATTTTGGACAGAGTTTTGGAAATCAGTCCGAAGGTGGGAGATCGCGCGGTACCCCGATATGGATCTGATCAGCAGCAGAATTGGTGCATGATTAGAAAACCTTGCAGGGTTAGGAATATACAGTATAAATAAGCCCTATTTCCTAAAAGTTTTTAATGTTGTAATTTCTGTTGTGATAAAGATCAATAATTATAGGTGTTTCAAGGGTTTTATTGTCTCTCTATTTTTCTAAATCTAGGATTTGCATAATTGTGAATTCTTGTAATTAAAAATTCGTGCATTAGATTAGAGATTGTATTTGGTGATTGTCAGTTGATAATAATATTCTTTCCCTATAGCCGTAGACGTAGCCAAGTTGGTGAACCACATATATTTTTATGTTGTGTGATTGATTTATTTTCTATATTTTACATAGATCTGTTATAACATATTTAGTTTTAAGAATATCATTTAAATGCATTTCAAAACTATATTATACGATATATTGCACGTTATCGTTAGTTGAATTATTTTTGTTGCAAATATGTTAGGCTAATACAAGATCGTGGTGGAGATTAATTTGCCTTGAATTCAAAATAATCGATGGCAGTTCTATTGATGTCGATTCAATTCAAGAAAAATATATAGAATCAATAGTGATTAAAATGGAATAAAGATATAAAATTTGCTACACAACAATACCCCTTGAATTGATATATGCTTGAAAATTTAGTAGGAATGGCAATGGGGGCAGTTCGGGGCAGTTATACATCGTATCACCACCATTCCCCAATTCAATTTTGTGCTCCATAACCACCCCATTTCCCAGCGGGTAATCAATTTTTCATACCATACCCATTTCCCACGGGTAGCAGTTAATCGGGGAATACCCGCGGGGAATTAGCCAAACTAATATTTTGTTTTAAAGCACTTTAGCAATAAAAAAACTCAAAAATTAACTTTAATAAAGGATAATTTTTCTACTTAAACTCATATAATCACATTCATAAGAGCTAAAAAAAAAATTAAATAGTTGTGTATAACACAATTCACCAAACATAAGAAAAAATTCACTAGATTACAATAAGAAAACTATAAGCAGTTCAGGTAACATTCGGTTCAGGTAATGGGGCGAGTAATGCTAATACCAAAACCAAACTGTTTTCCACTTTTTCATTTCGGTTAGGGGCAATTACCAATTGGTCCCTAATTCTAATGAATTCAACCAACTAATCCATGAAATTTGAGAATCTACCATCAGGTCCTTCCATTGTAAATGGACACACATGCCCTTGATAGATTTAACAAAAATTACACAAATGCCACCGCTTAAGTGACGTGGACGCATGTGGTCCATTTCCCATCCCCCCCTGCACTTTTTTTCTCTCTCTTCCTTTTTTTTCCCTCAAAACTTTAAAATGAAATATCTTAAGATCTAGAAATCAAAAAAAAATTCTGAAACCACCGGTGTGTTCGTATCATCAATACGAATCAAACTAGTAGCATCAACATATAATCTGGAGCAAATTTCAGAAGTTCACAGTTTTTACAAAGTTCACAGTTGTTTTTGTTAAGTTCACAGTTATTTTTTACATTTGTTCTAATAACAATTAAGATAAGTTTACAGTTGTTTTAGCTAAATTCATTATTTATGCATGAAAATGACTATTATTTACTTAATTCACATATTTTTTTAGTTAAGTTCACAGTTGTTTTAGTTAAGTTCATAGTTGTTTTTAGTCTTTTATAGCTTTTATTTTTGCAATTTTGTGAGATTATTTGACCTATTTGTTAAGTTCACAGTTGTTTTAGTCCTTTATGGCCTCTATTTTTGCAATTTTATGAGATTATTTGACATATTTGTTATGTTCACAGTTGTTTTTACTTAAGTTCACTGTTGTTTTTTGTTAAGTTCGAAGTTGTTTTAGTACTTTATGGCCTCTATTTTTGCAATTTTATGAGATTATTTGACCTATTTGTTAAGTTCACTGTTGTTTTAGTCCTTTATGGCCTCTATTTTTGTAATTTTATGAGATTATTTGACATATTTGTTAAGTTCACAATTCTTTTTAATTAAGTTCACAGTTGTTTTAGTTAAGTTCACAGTTGTTTTTAGAATTTTATAGTCTTTATTTTTGCAATTTTATGAGATTATTTGACCTATTTGTTAATTTCACTGTTATTTTTTGTTAAGTTCACAGTTGTTTTAGTCCTTTATGACTCTATTTTTGCAATTTTATGAAATTATTTGACATATTTGTTATGTTCACAGTTGTTTTTACTTAAGTTCACTGTTGTTTTTTGTTAAGTTCACAGTTGTTTTAGTCCTTTATGACTTCTATTTTTGCAATTTTATGAGATTATTTGACATATTTGTTATGTTCACAATTGTTTTTACTTAAGTTCACTTGTAACTTTTTACTAATTTTCTAACATTTTCTTAATAAATTTGTAAACTCTTGATATCTTGATGTGAGACAGATGGAGAAATAATTAAATTTTATAAATAAATTTCAATTGAATTGAGTTGCATAAGAATTATAACAAGAATAAAGAGTACCAACCAAGCATATCTTTTACAAACAAACCATCAGTTCAAAGTTCCAGTAGTTGTGGTTGAGATTAGTTTATATCTTGCGAAAGGTTCATCATTTTCTGAGAATATCTTAATTAATTGTATCATCAAAAACAAGTGACAAAAGGTTGGTCCACGTATGTCTCCATTTAAAAAAAAATATTTTTAAAATGTGTCTTAAATAAAAAATAATTTTTTATTTTGAGAAGGAGGGTTGAACGTTAAGGCGGATGAAGCTCCGTTGAACTCACTTTCCCATCCACCTGACCTATGCACAACAAAATGCAAACTCCGTCGTCGTCAATCCCAATACTCCCTCAACTCTCATAAATTCCACTCTCACCCTTCCAATTCCCCACCCCTCACACAATGAAGTTCAACAAGCCATCAAATTCTCCCTCCCCAAACATAACATTGTCGCAGGACGCCCGCCTCCTTGTCCGTGAAACTCTCCGTATCAGCGCCGACCTCGCTTCTGCACCGCAGTCTCCGTCCTCGACGTTGAGTGCGCCGGAAAGTGCTGCCAATTTTAGGCATCACCAGCAGGCTGGATTTGGACTAATTGAAGAAAAATTCGTTGATTCCAGTTTGAGATTGATTTGTTTTGAGGAAATCGATGGGAGACGGTTTAAGTATTTTGCCGGCGGAGAGGAAGATGGTCGCCGGAGATAGGGATGGTTTCCGGAGAGGAGAGAGTCGTCGGAACCCGAGGGGAGGGAAGGGTCACCGGGAAGGGGAAGGGTTGGTAGAGAGAGAAAGTGAGAGAAGAGAGAGAGAGAAAGGGGGTTAGTTTTATATTTTTGGATATAAAGGATTAGGTGGAATTTTGATTATGAAGGCGGATTAGTTGGTTAAATTTTAAAATTCATGTCTTAATTGGTCATTTGATTTAGGATGAAGGATCCACCGTAATTTGTCCTTTTGGTTATTCCCCATTACTCCTCCTATTCAGTCAAACCAGTTAATAACCGTCAACTTCAGTTCGATTCAATTCGAATATCCATGATTCGGTTCAAAATTGTCATTCCTAAAATTTAGTATAAATTCTCTCTTAATGATAAAATTAATTACACAATAGGATGGATTGATTTGGTCCCTTTGGATTGCATAATCATAATGTACCTTGAAAATATATTATACTGATATATTATCCAAATCATCAATTAAAAATATAATCTGGTGATACAAGATTTTGAGTAATATAATTGTGATTAAATGTGGAACAGGGAAAAAGGATCTTTGGTGGAGTATTTAACTTAATATGCTTGCACCTTTTAACAAAATCTGGTTCGTATAATTATATTTGGCTTAAACCCATTAAACCCATATGGTACGCATTAGCAATATTGGTGTCCCAATATTGCTAAAGACAAGTCTTCAACTACAGATAAGTCTCTTTCCGATGTTGTCATGACTATAGGGGTGGTTCGGTTGGTATATCGACTTTATTTTGTTTATACCATGTACCAACCAGGTATAATTTGGTATAAGAAAATCTGTACCAGTACCAACCACAAAAGTCGGTATACCAAATTTATGGTACGGTTGATATTCGGTTGGTACGATTGGTATTAGACATATACCAAATATCGTTTGCACCATGGCTCATGCTCCTTTTCAGATTAAACATAAAGGAATAAATCAGCCCAAACAAAACGAATTTCATGGAAACTCTAATCATCCATCAAATACATAAAAAATAACAGAAGAGCAAGCAAAGTTAACAATTTGTAATACAATTAAATGCACCATGATACGATTTTTTTCTTCTTAATTAGAGATTTAAACTCCCAGATTTGTTGAGAGCACCTGTCTCACCTCTAATCAGCATTCAAGCCGAAAATGCTAGATAAAGATTATGAAACAATGGTGCTCTAACTCAAATTCAAACATTACAATAGTATAGTTAGCTAATCCACAAATATCTGACATAGGATTTAGCTAGGTTAATTAGCAAACGATTTCGAAGTTTCAACCATGTATCTGACATAGGGTTTAGCTAGGTTCAATCAATTTTACCAATTTCAAGCAGACAAACAGAGCAGAGACTCTAACTAAAGAAGCAACACATATAGATATAATAATATTGAAACTTACAGAGTCCTTGATAACGAGGCGAGTACGGCGCATAAATTGTTCCCGGAGCTGCTTCTAACGGGTGTTAGGGATATTGTCTCTAGGGATTTGAAAAAATGCCCGAGCAAAAAGGCTCAAACAGCTCTTCAATGGAAGGGGGAAAGCTTACCGTGGGGTGGAGCGGAGCTGGTATCAGCGTAAGGTTGTGGGAAGAAGAGAAGACCGGCGGAATGGTGTGGGAAGAAAACTCACGATTGAGAGAGAGAAAGAGCGAGAACGCCAAGAAGCGTGAGGGAGAGGGAGAGAAGAAAGAAATGGCCCGTCGGCCACTGGAGAGAAGAAAGAAAGACTTTTAGGGTTAGATTTTTTTTATATGTATATAATAATATATATTTTATATTTTTTTAAAAAAATAAGTCGGTATTTCGGTATACCAACCTATTTCACTTCTATATACCACGTACCAACCATTTTCACTAATTGGTACGGTACTACCGTACCGAAAGTTCGGTATACCGATTTCACTGTACCGATTACAATTGGTACGGTTGGTATATGGATTGGTTGGTACGGAAGAGTACCATTTGACAGCCCTAGTCATGACCCGTTATTTTTTTAAGTGTTTTATTTCCTTTCTAAATTAAATTACTTTCTTTAAATAAATAGATACTCCTTATTAAAAAAAAACTGAATTTTATTTTATTTGGTTTCCTAATGCTAGTTATAATTGTGTGGGTTCTTTTATTTAATTGGGCTTAAGAAAATTCTTTGAGGATTAGAAAACCCAACTCAATTACTAATTAAAAACCTACCTATATATACATGAATACCCTTTTATTTTAAAACCCTAGCAGCCTATTCTTTCTAGCCGTGAATAAGAGAAAAGAGAGAGAGAGAGAGGCGGACCGAGAGAGAGGAGGCGACAGTTGTTCCTGTCGTGAAGAGAAGAGAGACCGTGAGAGAGATTATTGCGGTGAAGGAGAAGCAGCCAAGGCTTGGAAGAAAGAGAAGGTTTGTCTTCAAGAAGGTATTTACTCAAATTTACGGATTATAGTTTGATTCTTAAAAATTTAGAAACTCTAGAAAATCATTGGAATGGATTTAGGGTTCTATATTATGACCTTGACTGTGCAAAATTAAGCTAATGAGATTAGGGTCGTTAGTGTGATAAAAGGGCTAATGTTTTGGAAACCTAATGGTGATAAAGGTTATTGAAGCATGTTAACTAATCTTGGAATGGACCTAAAATCATTGCACGCTAAATGATTAATTGGATTTAGGGTCCTGTGTGTGTTTTAATGTGTCTGTTGTGTGTATGCGTATGTCTGTTGTGGGGTTGTGTGTGTGTGCGTGTGTTCTGATGTGTGTGTGTGTCTGTGGTGTGGTTGCGTGTGTCTGTGGTGGGGTTGTGTGCGTGTTGCTGAAGCTGTATGTGTGTCGTTATTGCATGTACAGAGGGTGAATATGTACGTGTGCATTGCTGTGTGTGCGTGTTGTCGTGAAGCTGGGAGTGGGTGTATAGATTTCTGTTATGCCTGTTGCTGCTGAGGTGCGCGCGTGTGTTGCTGTGTGTGTGTTTCTGCTGTAGAGGATGTATGTGTGTCGTGTGGGTGAGTTTAGGATTGGGGTGTGTGTATGTTTGTGTGTATAGTATATGATGAGAAAGATAAGATTAGTGTGGGTAAATTAAATATAAGAGAATAAGTAAAGGTTGAATGCTTGGGAATCCTAGGGTGATTTGGGAAATCTAAAAGTATGAAAGTTAACCTCGAAAAAGGGAGTTAAAGAGATAACTCGTAGGTTAACAAGGTTAAAAGAAAATAGTTTGGGGTTAAGTGAATGTAAATTACTTGTGCCCTAAGAGAATCTTTTGCATAATTGTAGATTCGTGCAAGGAGTAATTGCAAGAAAGCGCAAACGTTTAAGGTAAGGGATTACACTCCTTAGCATTCGATTGTTCTTGTCCTTTGTATTAGGATTCTAAAAGTTTCATAAAGTATATGCTACCAAGTGGCCGGTAGTGATTTGTATTCCCTCGTTATGAACTTTCTTGGAATATCTTACCATTGATGCATTTTGTTCAATGTGTATCTATGTGAATTGAAATTGACTTATGTGTTCTCGTACCATGAACACTATATGTATATGATGTTAAATTTGTCCAATTGATACGGACTTTTTATGTTTGGGGTCGTTACATTGAAATGACCTAAGGCCTAAACAGATTGAAATGGTCTCAAAGTTAAATAAATTGATCTAAACAGATTGAAATGACCTCACTATAGAAGGAAGTAATCTAAATTATATATATGTGATTATCATGATGCATCAGAATAAGGGGGCGCTTTGATAATAGCATGAGGGAACCTTATTCAACGATTGCCTGAAATGGTGTATCAGAGTCGCCTAGATGAAAGGTGCAAAAGTACTTGGAATTGACGGACAAGTGTGTGTAAAGTTTCTATCTGTTATTTGTAAAAGTGCCACTACTTGTTATTTGAAAAAGTATCTTTATTTGGCATTCTCAGTATCTAAACTATTTATTGTACATGCTATCCTTTCATTGATACGTTATTAAACTCCGTTCGTTCCGGTCGTCTCTTCTTAGAAACCAAAGAGACCCCGTATGAACTTATTGAGCTTTGTTCGCTCACCCTTTCATATTCTTTCTCCTCCCAGGTAATAAATGATTGGAGTGGATTGGCTGCGTGTTGGATGGTTTAGTGGCTTTTGTAGTTCAAATAATTATTTTAGAGCATTAAGTATTTTGAGCTAGTGGTTTGTACTATCCGTAGAGATTGTTACCGTTTTCAGCATTTAATTTTATTTCAAATAGTGGTTAGTACTTTTGAATTATGGTTTTAGTAGCCGTTGGAGGCTATTCTATTATTAAATTAAGTATTATTATTATGTATGGATTTTGGGGTCGTTACAAATGTGACCCGAGTTCTCAGGTACGATATGGAACCACGAACTGTTGGAATATTAGGGTGAATGGTAAAATCACCAAGAGTCTAAAATCCAAAAGTCACGGCAGTTCAACTTTCAGGAACTGCTCGGCCGAGCAAGGCATAAGCCTCGGTCGAGCATACCTGTCCAGGAACAAGTCTTTTCTAGTTATCCTCTGCTCGGGCGAGTCATTAAACTACTCGGACGAGCAATCGGCCTGTGCACGGGCATGTCACTAAAAGTGATCGGTCGTGCAGGTCCTTGCTCGGGCGAGTCACCAAAGGTGCTCGGCCGAGCAGTTGCTGTCTTGGTCAGTTGATGCCCGAACAGGTGCTGGCTTGAAGGGTTTGTGACTTTTGTGATCAGTCACAACTGACTCAACCTACTCTATATATCGATCCCTCTTCCTTCATTCAGTCATCAAGTAGTTATCAAGTTAAACACAAGTAATCCATACAATCATTGTTCACAATCCAATTCTCTCTCTCATTCAAAAGTGTTTTGTTTCGTTCAAAGAGTTCAAGTATCATTTCGTTCTTCAAGTTAGAAGCCTAAGAACAAGTCTGATTTCGGTTCGCTCGTCAAGGTTAGTTAAAGTGCACACTAACTCTTGGTAAAAAGTGTTGTATCTTGGGAGACATTCGCCATTGATCCGTTTGCACAATTATGGAGGTGAAATATTGTCTTAAGGAGATTTGCTTCGGCATACCTCGCTTTATTCTCCTTCTTTTGATTTTCCGTATTGAAGATATCAAAAACATAAACAGCAATCTTAAGACAATATTTCTCAAGTATTTGTTTTAATTATATCTTCTCTACTTCATCTCTTTCTTATTTTGATTTTCTGTTTTCGTAACATAAAATGGCTAATGGAAATGAATCCAATAGCAGTGAGACTATTGCAACTACTCCAAATGCAATAACGAGTACTTCAAGTGCTAATCAGCTTATGATGCCACCGGCCTCACAGTACCAGAAACCGAAAAAGTTCAATGGGACTGATTTCAAACGTTGACAACAGAAAATATTGTTCTATCTCACAACGCTTGGGCTAGTAAAGTTCTTACATGAAGAATGTCCCATAGCGGCGGAAGGTGTCGTAGATAAGACTGCACAATTGGCTATTGATGCATGGAAACATGCTGATTATCTATGCCGAAACTACATATTGAATGGACTAGACAACACATTGTATTATGTGTATTACTCCATTCAAACTGCAAAGGGACTTTGGGACTCTCTCGACAAGAAATATAAAATCGAAGATGCTGTAACAAAGAAATTCTTTGTTGCAATTTTTTTGGATTTTAATGTAATGAATCAGGTCGAAGAGATGCAAGTTCTATTGCATAACATTGAAGCCGAAGGCATGCAATTGAGCGAGTTCTTCCAAATTCCATGAATGATTGAGAAGTTGCCTCCTTCATGGAGAGATTTCAAAAACTATCTCAAGCACAAGTGCAAGGAGATGTCAATCGAAGACTTGCTTGTTCATCTTCATATTGAAGAAGACAATCGTAGTGCAGAAAAGAGAGCCAATGCACGAAATATGGAAGCAAATGCTAACATGGTGGAAGAATCCCGACCTAAGAACAACAAAAGGAAGCATGATGACTCTTCTAAGAAGAAGACAATTAATGACAGCAACAAACGCTTCAAGTTCAAAAGGGACTGCTTCAATTGTGGAAAAAGCGATCACCGGGCAAAGGATTTTCGAAGTAAGAAGAAGCCTCCCCAAGAAAACATGACAAAAATGGATACTCTCTCTGTAGGAGTCTCCGAAGTAAGTCTGTTGTTGTATGTGAAGCCAACTTGGTGTCAAACGTCAAGGATTGGTGGGTGGACACCGGAGCCACTCATCACATATGTGTCGATAAAAGCTTGTTTGCAGAATACAAGAAGATGGAACATGAAGATTTTCTCTATATGGAAAATTTCGCAACTTCCAAGATTGAAGGCATTAGGAAGGTGATCTTGAAGTTCACATCGGGAAAAGAGCTTACTCTCAACGATGTGATGCATGTACCCGACATAAGAAATAATTTATTTTCTGGTTCATTACTTAGTAAGAAAGGCTTTAAAATTGTATTTGAATCTGATAAGTTTGTACTTACTAAAGGGGGCATGTATGTTGGGAAAGGATACTTGCTAGATGGCCTATTTAAGGCAAACGTTGTTGTAGTGGACAAGAAGTCCACCTATTTGTACCCTCAAGTTATGAATAAAATTGACAATTCTATTTAGTTGTGCGAGTCTTCTAATTTATGGCATGGTCGCTTAGGACATGTGAATCGTGGTTCCTTGAGAAATCTTATTGGTTTAGGACTTATTCCAAAACTTGATTCAATGAAAGATCACAAATGCGAAATTTGTGTTGAAGCAAAGTTTTCAAAGAAACCTTTTAAACCAATTGAAAGAACTAGCCAACTGTTGGGATTAATCCATAGCGATTTATGTGATTTAAAGTTTATCCCAACTCGAGGCGGTAAGAAATACTTTATTACTTTCATTGACGATAAAAGTAGATATTGTTATGTCTATTTGTTAAGTAGTAAAGATGAAGTAATGGATGCTTTCATCACTTACAAAACTGAAGTTGAAAATCAACTTGAAAAGTCAATTAAAGTGTTGGTCCCAAAGGTGGCAACAAGGGTGAAAATACAGCTAGAGGGGGGGGTGAATAGCTGTTACAAATTTTTCTCCCTTAAATAAAATTTAAACCTCTTGCTTACAAAATCCTCTTGCAGTTGATAATAGACTACAAGTGATAGTGTAAAATGCACAGCGGAATATTTAGAGTTACAGGGCGGTTTTGTTAGGAGAGGTTTGTAGAGCGGTTTTAAGTGAGGTTGATAAGTGAGGTTTACAAACAAGTGAGGTTTTGATACTGTTAACTCCAAACACTATTTCACAATAATGGATATCTAAATAAAGATCAAACAGAGACAGAGATAAATAATTAGTAAGCACAAGAAATATAAATGCAGAAAGTAAGAACACGCTATTTGGAGTGGTTCAATCGATAAACGATCTACGTCCACTACCAAGATGGTTAGTCTTGGATTTCTAAGAGAGATTTTATATTAAGTATTTGAGAGATTACAAAGTACAATAAAATCTTTACTATGAAGAACAAATCCAAAACTATAACCAGTGTATCTCTAATGAATAAACTATGTGTTTAAACAAGAGAGGTGTGTGTGTGAGAACAAGATCAAGGCTCTTTAAATCTAAGAGATGTAGAGCACAATGATTCTTGAATGTGTTAAGGCTTGATTTCTGGGCTGGGATATATATTTCTTGAAGTAGAAGATGAAGATTCAAAGGACTAAGAATTTCTGGACAGAACTTCAATCTTCGTATGAACTCACAGCACATTCAAAATCTCAAGCAATCTTCAAATGGTGAAGATTAGGGGTATTTATACCCAAGCACCAAGGAACTAGCCGTTGGATAATACTGTTGCAAGGACAGTCTTTGGTGCTTTCCCCATTGGTCCACAAGATAACCACTTTTGTCCTTAAGTACGCAGCGATTCTGCGAGTAAAGGCCGATCGAGACTTCAACCGCAAATAAGGTGGATTAGGACCACTTGTCACCTTTTCAAGATCCTTGCAGACCGCTCCGACATTGAGTCACGTGACAAGATATGGTGGTTGATATTTGATATTCTTCGATGTGGATTCCAACGGTAAAATGTGGTTCACTCTTCAAGTCTTCAATCATTAGATGCGGTCCTGGTGTACATGCGGTTTTGACAAGTGCGGTTGATTACACCAGTGAGGTTGCTGAGGTGCGGTTCAAGATGGAACTGCAGCGATTCTGTTCACTACAAAGCTTGCCGCACTAGAGAGAGTCAAAGGCAATTTCGTACAAAGGAATTCCAACAAGCGGTTGCTAGGTGCGGTTTGCCCGGTGCGGTTGATAATTTGGAAATGCACAAAGTGCGGTCAATAATTTGGAACCGCACAGTGGTTGGAAACTTTGAACCGCACGGTGGTTGGTAAAGTGGAATCGCACTGCCCGCAACCGCAACCTCAACCGCAATCGCAACCTCAGCTGCAATCGCAACCTCAACCGCAATCGCAATCGCTAACCTCAATCACCTGCAACCGTAATCGCAACCTCAATCCGCAATCAGAATCGCAACCGCAATCGCAACTTCGGATCCTCAAATCCTCAAATCCAATGAGTCTTGTGCCAGTCTTCAAGCCTAATTTTAACCTTTTATATAAAATGGACTTAGCTAAAAATTGAAGTCTAAGCTTCATTACATATGGTCCTAAAGTCCTTTAAAATAGACAGGAGGTTATGGTATCAATCAAATCTAATCTAAAATAGGAGGGTTAAAATATGCATACCCAACAATCTCCCTATTTGATTGATACCATAACCTCCTATAACTAAAGCAAACATTGTACTTGGTAAAAACATGTCCATAAGAATTAACATGGTAATTCATGTCCCAAGTCAATGCACACACATAGCTTAAGCTATAGATTTCTATACTTTCTAAAAGATAAAAACTTACAATATGGAAAGTTATAGAAATGCATTCTGCACTTAAAAAGTATGAGATTAAGTTTAAAGTGCGGTTTAAACCGAATGTTTAACCTTCATTTCAAAAATATGATTTTAAGTTGAAAAATGTTTGAATGAGGTTTGCAAAATCAAAAATATAGACCAAAAGAAATACATGGAGAATGCGGTCTAAAAAGCAAAAAGAATCCAAAAGAAATTACAGAGATGAAAGCGGTTCACCATGGAAGGAGGAATCTAGAGAGTTGAAGAATGAATGCAACTCCCCCGAAATGTTATGGTCCCAAAGCATTAGGAGTTGAAAGATTGCTTTGTATAGATCTCTCCCCCTTAATGGCATCAAGCAATAAAGATTTAAGAACCGCCATCTCAAGGGATTGAGTTTGGAGCACTGGGATTGAGAAGATCTAGAGACTTGGGTTTAGAGATCTCTCCCCTTTAATGGTGAGTAGTTGGCCTTGAATCAAGTGGAGAGAGGAAAGGATTTGGGCATAATTCGGAGGAGGGGAGGTAGGAAAGGAAGGTGTGGTTGGGGATAAGGGAGCGGTTTGGGTTTGAGGCGCGGTTGAAGGTAGTTGAGTATTGGCTTGGAAATCTCGGAGCTCACCGCTGCGGTTGGCCAGAGTGTTCTAAGAGCCATTCGTTGCAATCTCGTGCTCTAAGTGGTCATCCATGCGATCAGAGCCATCCTTGGCAGCTTCTACTTTAGGGTTTGAATTGGAAGTGTTTGGGGTAGAGAGGTTTGGGTATAGATTTTAGATTTGAGAACAAAGATTACTAGTACGTGGCATTGTAATCCAAATTTATCCCACACATGCAAGCAGGTGTTTGAAAGGGGAAGGTTATGGTTTCCGGCCTATATACTAAGTAAAATTTCAATAAAAGTAAAGGAAGGAATTTTAAACGGCATGCGGTTTCAAAGGAATTTGAAAAAGCGGTTCCAGCATGTGGTTTATGCAAACAACTCGTCACTAAAAAATAGCTTGCGGTTTCTAAAAAAGAGGGAATGCGGTTTCCTACAATCTGTTGAATTTCCAAAATAGACATGCGGTTTGAAAACATAAAAAATATGTGGTTTAAAGAATGCGGTTTCAAATGCATGTACCATGCGGTTACGAGTGAAAAGCGGTTCAACCGCATGACGAATTTTTTTTTTTTTTTTTTTTTTTTAAGATAAGAAAAAATAGAAGTTACTATATTGAAATGCGGTTGAGATCCAAGCGGTCAATGTTGCAGCAAGCGGTTTGGCGTAGGCGGTTGGCTGCAAGCAGTTGACTACAGGCAGTTTGATGCACGCGATTTCAACAGGGAAGTTTGAATTCTCAACAGAATTTCAACCTATACTTAACAAACAAGTTAGCAAATAAAAAGTATGGAATTTATTTAAGTTCAAGCATACCCATTTCTCCTCTCGAGGAAAGAAAACCTCTTGGAGTCAAGAGCCTTGGTGAGGATATCGCAACTGGGTTGTCTGTCCCCACGTACTCTAAATGGATATTCCTCTTCTCCACATGGTCTTTGAGGAAATGATACTTGATATCAATATGCTTGGTCTTGGAATGCATGACAGGGTTGTTGGAGACTCGAAATTGTTGAAGTGTTGTCACACATGATGGGGCAATTCCCTTCATGGATTCCATAGTCTACCAATCCGCTTCATCCAAAGGATTTGGCAAAGAATAACTACCAAAGAAGAATATACTCACCTCGTGGTAGACACTCGAAACGAAGCTTGCTTCTTGCCGGCCCAAGCAACTAGTCTATTTCCAAGGAAATGACAAGTACCACTAGTGCTTTTCCTGTCAATAGTACAAGCCGCATAATCCTGCATCCGAATAACCTACAAGATCGAAATTCGAATCTTTGGAATACCAAAGTCCAAGGTTAGTGGTTCCCGGTATAAATAGCGGATTATACGCTTGACCGCAATTAGATGTGCTTCTCTAGGATCTCGCTTGGTAGCGAGCACATACACGTACACTAAACATGATATCGGGCCTACTAGCGCTAAGTAAAGTAATGAGCCGATCATACCTCGATATAAAGTCCGATCAACTTTCTTACCTTTGAGATCCTTATCTAGCTTATCGGAGGTGGCCATAGGAGTATCATATGCTTTAGCATTTTCTAATCCAAACTTCTTTATTAACTCCTTGGTGTATTTGGCTTGACTGAGGAAAATACCTTCTTCGCATTGCTTGATTTGAAGCCCGAGGAAGAATGTTAATTCTCCCATCATGCTCATCTCAAACTTGCTTTTCATTAGCTTTTCGAAACGCTTACAAAGTAACTCATTAGTAGAACCAAAAATAATATCATCAACATAAATTTGAACAAGTAAAGTATGCTCATTATATTTGGCAATAAAAAGAGTTGTATCAATTTTACCGCGTTTAAATCCTTTTTCTAGTAAAAATTTAGAAAGAGTCTCATACCATGCCCTCGGAGCTTGCTTAAGTCCATACAAAGCTTTCTCGGAGTTTGTAGACATGATCGGGAAATTTGGAGTCTTCAAATCCAGGTGGTTGGGCAACATACACGGCCTCTTGCGGTTCGCCGTTGAGGAATGCACTCTTAACATCCATTTGATATAACTTGAAATGCTTGAAAGAGGCGTAGGCTAAGAAGATTCCGATAGCTTCCAATCTTGCAACCGGAGCAAAGGTTTCATCATAATCAATTCCTTCTTCTTGCCTATATCCTCGTGCAACCAACCTTGCTTTATTCCTAGTGATGCTTCCATTCTCATCCATCTTGTTCCTAAATACCCACTTAGTTCCTATCACTCCTTGATCTTGAGGTCTAGGCACCAAAGTCCAGACTCTTGCATCTTTCAAACCGGTTGAGTTCTTCTTGCATAAAGAACGACCCTAACCGGAATCTTGGAGTGCTTCATCAATCTTCTCGGGTTCAACTTGAGATAAAAGAGATGTATGCTCGTCATAATTTGATCTCCTTGTTTGAACACGGAAAACAGATCACCAATCACATTTGTGAGGGGGTGACCGCCGACTTCACGAACCTCCTGGGGTAAGTCCGGGTTGTGCGAGGTTTGTCAAGATCTTCAATTGGAACATCGTTAGATCCTTCAAATAAGTCATGGAAGGTTAGTTGACGAAGAGGTTCTATAAGCCTGGATAGGGAATTCTCAACTTCTTCTTCCTTGAGCTTGCATCCGGAGAGGGATCTTCAAAGCGGTTTCAAAATTGCGGTTTGAGGGAATTTCGCTGAGGGTGCCGGATTTTGAGGTTGAGGTTCAAGTGCGGTTTGGAGGTTCACCCGGTTCATTATGCTCAACAAAATCATCAAGAACATTTGGAGCCAAATGTGGCTCAAAGAGAGAATGCTCATCAAAAGTAACATGGACGAGACTCTACTATTTTTAAACTAGTTTTATTGAAAACACGAAAAGCTTTAGAATGTTTAGCATACCCAACAAAAATACCTTCATCGGCCTTGGCCCGAATTTACCTCTATTTTCTCTTCCGTTGTAGAGGACAAAGCATTTGCGGCCAAAGATCTTGAAGAATGCAATGTTGGGGTTCTTCCTCGCCAAAGCTCATAGGGAGTCTTATTATAGGTTTTGTTGATGAGGAGCGGTTACGAGTGAAGCATGCGGTATTGATTGCTTCACCCCAAAATACCGAGGTAGCTTCGCTTCGTATATCATTGTCTTTCCAAATTTCAATCAACGTCCTATTCTTTCCTTTCCACAACCCCATTTTGTTGTGGAACACCAGCGGTTGAAAAATTGTGATCAATCCCATGGTCATCACAATACTGAGCAACACCGTTGTTCTTAAATTCTGTTCCATTATCTGATCGAACACTAACGATGTCATCTTTGGAAATCATCATCTCAACCCACGTATATCTTGAGTAATCATCCACCACCACTAAGGTATATCTATTTCCTCCAATGCCGGGCAAAGGGTTAGGGTCCAAACAAATCTATGTGGAAGCGCTTGTAAGCATCTTGAAGTTGATGGAGCGGTCTTGCCGGTGAAAGACGACGCGGATCGCTACTAAGCCGGTATGCAATCCGCATTTCTCCGGATGGTGGTCACTACTTTGGGTAAACCACGAACGAGGTTTTCCCTACCAATCTTTGCAAGATACTTGAAGTTCAAGTGGCTCAACCTCTTGTGCCATAGCCAACTATTTTCGCTCACATTCTTTGCTACAAAACAGAGGTTAGTAATACTACATGCGTAATTAAGATCAATAATGTAAATATTACTCTTACGAATCCTCGTGAGTAGTGGTGACGTCGGAAATGCTATCTTTGATAAAGCAATTTGATGACGTGAAGTTGCAAAGCATTCCTTTGTCGCAAAATTGAGAAACTGAAAGGAGGTTGTGCTTGAGTCCTTCAACAAGAGAAACCTTCTCAATGGTTAGGTTTCCTCTCCTTATAATGCCATATCCAACGGTCTTGCCTTTGTTGTTGTCACCAAAGGTTACAGACGGACCACTTGCTTCAACGACATCTTCAAGTAATGATCTATCTCCAAATATATGTCTCTGAAAGTGTACCCACCGTCAAGATACCATTCATTATCCTTGGAGTGACCACCATGAAGCGAGAGGACCCGAAATGTAAACATTAAGAACGAGGTCCCCTTTATTCTTTTGGGTCCCGAGGTTAGCAACTCTTTACGACCCACACCGCTTGATGAAGGAGGTTTGCTCTTCCCGGCATTGGATGTGAACCGCAAAAGGCATTCTCGTGTACTCCTTGTGACCTAAAAAAACCATCACACACGTAACATTTAAAAAAGCTACAAGCATCATGAGGTTTTACCAACTCCTTACTTTTCTTAGGAGCCGCATGCGGTTTGGGAGGAGCGGTTTTAGCTTTCACAAAGGTGGTTCCTTGCGGTTTGACTGTAGCTTTTTCTAGGAACGCTCTTCTTGCTTTTGAAGGCGTGAGGAGCGGTCGAAAAGAAGGGCGGTCGGAAGTGGCTGACAAGACTACCAACTCCACCGTGCGGTTGGAGTAGAAGTGCGGCCACGGTGATAAGAAACCTCCTCTCGTGGTTTCCATCTCGTAATCTTTTCCTTTCATCCGAGAATTTTTCCCAAACTGCTTTCTTAGGGTAGACATAATGGAAATTTTGTTGTCCTTTACCCTTAGCATTAACATGCTTCCCTTAGGAATTTCTTTAGTTAGTTCCAAAATTTCCTCATCCTTTTCACTCGAGGATGCACACTTCTCCTCTTCCTCGCATCCAAATCCTAGACCTTCCTTAATTCCGAGAGGAACTTGGGAGTCTATGATTTGATCCTTGGTGGATTGAGACTTGAGCGAATCAATAATCTTTTGGAGATCATTGATTTGGGTTACCAAGTCATCATTCCGGAGTTGAAGTGCAGAACCTTAGTATCAAGGATGCGGTTTTGATCAAGAAGAGGAGTCATCTTTTTGATTTGGTCCTTAAGATTTGAAATTTCAGACCTCATCACGCTTTTCTCCGTCTTGTACCGGGAAAGTTCATCATGAGCTAATCCTAATGCTTTCTTAACATTGGAGAACTTTTGGATCATCATTTCGCTTCCTTGAACATCCTTTCATGTTCCATGGGAGAAACCTCTTCCACCACCTTTTTCAAAATTTTCTTATTTGGAATTGCTTTTGAAGGTGGAGCATTTGTAGGAGGAAAAATGGGACGTGAATACGAGCAATTTCCTATCTTAATGCTAGGAGTAAGTTTGATAATTTCATCCAACGTAAAATTTGGAAGTTTTGTAGAAATCTCTTTTTCTTCCATATTTTGCAACTCGATTGACTCGTAATTTGACTCATCGGAAGCATACGCAATTGCGAGATTAACCTCTTCGGTTTCATCATCACTTCCATCATCGAATCCATCTCAATCCAAGTTGCTAATACCTTGGAATTCTCTTCCTCCTCAAGAAGCATTCCACTTGCGACGAGAAAATTTCGCGGGGAGAGGTTTTCTTTTCATGTATTCGTATGTAGGCCGCGGACACTCGGATGCAAAGTGACCGAGGTTTTCTACGGTTGTAGCAAACTAGATCACTCCTTTTCTTTGTATCTCCAACCTTAGAAAATGTTGCGGGAGGTTTGCCTTTGGAAAATGTTTTTGTGAAAGGTTTTGAGGATTTTCTAAATTTTTGAAATCTTTTCACAAACTTGGCAAAATCATCATCATCCATCTCGATGAGTGATGAGGTTGATATGGAAGGATCTGCGGTTTGATTGGATGTGGTTGGTTTCTCCTCATGTTCCACAACGGACATGGAAAGTGATTTGGTTTTTCCTTCAATCTCTTCAATGTGATTTAATTTAAGCTCATAGACTCTAAGATTGGCGTACAAGTTACTTAATGACCAAGTACCCAAAACTTTGGAGTCTTCTAGAGAGGTTGCTTTATTTACCCATCTAGAACCTAAAGCATCTAGGAAAGTCATATTAATTTCTTTATCAGTTAAAGTTTTACCAAGAGATTTACAAGCATTAACTACCTCAACATAGCGGTCGTAGGTTTGACGCAAGGTTTCGTTGGATTTTACATTGAAGTTGTTGTAGGATCTTTCAACAAAGCATATAATTTGCTTTCCTTGCATTCGTCATCACCTTCGAGGTAGCTCTCATGGCATCCCACATACGCTGCGGTTTTGAGATACATCACTTTTTGGAGAGTTGAAACGGGGAGGGTTCCGAAATGATGTGCCTAGCCTTCATTGTCGAGGCAACTAATCTCTTCTCTTCATCCGACCACTCATCTTTAGGCTTTTTGACCTCTGGAGTTTACTGCGTTGGTGGTTGCATCGGTGTTGGCCTTCATTGGAATTAACGGGCCATTGATTACGCACTCCACCAAAGATTTCATCAATTGTTTCCAAATGAATGAGCATTCCGCACTTCCAGATGTCAAAGTGGTCTTCGTCCAAGATTGGAATGTGTGAATAGTTACGGTTGTCATTGTTTTCAAGGCTTTGCCATATCGGGAATCGGCACACAAGTCGTTAAGCTTCTGAAAACAAAGGGTTTTAAAATGTGTTAGCTACGATACCACTTGTTGGTCCCAAAGGTGGCAACAAGGGTGAAAATACGGCTAGAGGGGGGTGAATAGTCGTTACAAATTTTTCTCCCTTAAATAAAATTTAAACCTCTTGCTTACAAAATCCTCTTGCGGTTGATAATACAAGTGATAGTGTAAAATGCACAGCGGAATATTTAGAGTTACAGGGCGGTTTTGTTAGGAGAGGTTTGTAAAGCGGTTTTAAGTGAGGTTGATAAGTGAGGTTTACAAACAAGTGAGGTTTTGATACTGTTAACTCCAAACACTATTTCACAATAATGGATATCTAAATAAAGATCAAACAGAGACAGAGATAAATAATTAGTAAGCACAAGAAATATAAATGCAGAAAGTAAGAACACGCTATTTGGAGTGGTTCAATCGATAAACGATCTACGTCCACTACCAAGATGGTTAGTCTTGGATTTCTAAGAGAGATTTTATATTAAGTATTTGAGAGATTACAAAGTACAATAAAATCTTTACTATGAAGAACAAATCCAAAACTATAACCAGTGTATCTCTAATGAATAAACTATGTGTTTAAACAAGAGAGGTGTGTGTGTGTGAGAACAAGATCAAGGCTCTTTAAATCTAAGAGATGTAGAGCACAATGATTCTTGAATGTGTTAAGGCTTGATTTCTGGGCTGGGATATATATTTCTTGAAGTAGAAGATGAAGATTCAAAGGACTAAGAATTTCTGGACAGAACTTCAATCTTCGTATGAACTCACAGCACATTCAAAATCTCAAGCAATCTTCAAATGGTGAAGATTAGGGGTATTTATACCCAAGCACCAAGGAACTAGCCGTTGGATAATACTGTTGCAAGGACAGTGCTGGTGCTTTCCCATTGGTCCACAGTAACCACTTTTGTCCTTAGGTACAGCGGTTGCGAAGTAAAGCCGATCGGACTTCAACCGCAAATAAGGTGGTTAGGACACTGTCACCTTTTCAAGATCCTTGCGGATCTGCTCGACATTGAGTCACGTGACAAGATATGGTGGTTGATATTTGATATTGCCGATGTGGATTCCAACGGTAAAATGTGGTTCACTCTTCAAGTCTTCAATCATTAGATGCGGTCTGGTGTACATGCGGTTTTGACAAGTGCGGTTGATTACACCGGTGAGGTTCTTGAGGTGCGGTTCAAGATGGAACCGCAGCGATTCTTGTTCACTACAAAGCGGTTGCACTAGAGAGAGTCAAAGGCAATTTCAGACAAAGGAATTCCAACAAGCGGTTGCTAGGTGCGGTTTGCACAGTGCGGTTGATAATTTGGAAATGCACGAGGTGCGGTCAATAATTTGGGCCGCACAGGTGGTTGGAAACTTTGGAACTGCACAGGTGGTTGGTAAAGTGGAACCGCACTGCAGAATCGCAAGCTGCAACCTCAACCGCTGCATGACCTCAACCGCACCGCAACCTCAATCAGAATCGCAATCTGCAACCTCAATCTGCCTGCAATCGGCAATGCAACCTCAGCCTGCAATCGCACCGCAACCGCAATCGCAACTTGGATCCTCAAATCCTCAAATCCAATGAGTCTTGTGCCAGTCTTCAAGCCTAAATTTAACCTATTCTATAAAATGGACTTAGGTAAAAAATTGAAGTCTAAGCTTCATTACATAGGGTCCTAAAGTCCTTAAAATAGACAGGAGGTTATGGTATCAATCAAATCTAATCTAAAATAGGAGGGTTAAAATATGCATACCCAACATAAAGTATTAAGGCCTGATAGGGGTGGTGAATATGAATCAACGGAGTCTAGTGAACTATGTTCCAAATTTGAAATGATTCATCAAACAACTGCACCCTATACTCCACAGCAAAATGGTATTGCTGAAAGGAAAAATAGAACTTTAAAAGATATGGTTAACTGTATGCTTGCAAGTTTAGGTTTACCACAAAACTTGTGGGGGGAAGCAGTGTTATCTGCTAACTTTGTGTTGAATAGGATTTCACACAAGAAAACTGATTCCATACCATATGAATTGTGGAAAGGAAGAAAGACTTCCTATAAATTCCTCAAAGTGTGGGGGTGTCTCATAAAGGTTGCCGTTCCATCTCCTAAATGGTCAAAGTTAGGACCTAAAACCGTTGACTGTGTATTTATTGGATATGCAATGAATAGTAGTGCGTACAAATTCTTAGTACATAAATCTGAAATAAATGACATTATTGTCAATACAATAATTGAATCTCGTGACGCTGAATTTTTTGAGGACGTGTTCCCTATGAAAAAGGATATTTGTGAAAATACTTCTAAGAGACCACGTGAAAGCACTTCTGAAAATAATGAAGATGCTGAACCAAGAAGAAGCAAGAGAGCTAAAATTGCTAAAACTTTTGGTTCATATTTTATCTCTAATTTTATGATTGAAGATGAGCCTCAATCATTTAAGGAAGCCATGAACAGCTATGAATCCACATTCTGGAAAGAAGTTGTAAATAGTGAGATTGAATCCATTTTAAGTAACAACACTTAGCAAGTGGTTGATCTTCCAAAAGGTTCTAAACCAATAGGATGCAAATGGATTTTCAAAAAGAAATTAAGACCGGATGATTCCGTGGATAAATATAAGGCTCGTCTTGTTGCAAAAGGATATCGTCAAATGGAAGGATTTGACTTCTTTGACACATACTCTCCTGTTACAAGAATTACTTCAATTCAAATCTTAATAGCCATTGCAGCATTGTATAATCTGCAGATACATCAAATGGATGTAAAAAATGCATTTTTAAATGGTGATTTGAATGAAGAAATTTACATGGAACAACCCGAAGGCTTCAAAGTAAAAGGACAAGAGCACAAGGTATGCAAACTTGTTTAGTCCTTGTATGGTTTGAAGCAAGCTCCTAAACAATGGCATGAGAAATTTGACAATGTCATGATTAGGAATGGTTTTATCACAAATGAATGTGATAAGTGTGTATATTCAAAGAAATTTGGTGACACATATGTATTTGTTTGTTTATATGTAGATGACATGCTCATATTTGGTCATGACATTGAAGTTATAAATAAAACAAAGAAAATGTTTACCAATAACTTTGATATGAAATGGGTGAAGCAGATATAATCTTGGGAATGAAAGTCTCTAGAACCTCCAATGGAATTACTTTATCTCAAACACATTACGTTGATAAAATCATTGAGAGATTTAATTCTCATAGTATTAAATAAACTAACAATCCATTTCTGCCCCCATATAGTTCTTCACAAGAATACTGGGAATGCGAAACAACAATTGGAGTATTCTCAAATCATTGGAAGCCTAATGTACTTGATGCATTGCACAAGGCCGGATATAGCGTATGTTGTAAGTAAACTATGTCGTTTTACTAGTAAGCATAATAATGAGCATTGGAATGCATTATTAAGAGTTTTAGGATATATAAAACGAACTAGAGAGTATTTATTGCACTATAGCAATTGTCCTCAAGTAATTGGAGGATATAGTGATGCAAATTGGATATCTGATACAGATGAATCCAAGTCTACTAGTGGCTATATATTTACTCTCGGTAGAGGTTCCATATCATGGAAATCTTCTAAGCAAACATGTATAGCTCGATCAACGATGGAATCTGAGTTTATTGCTTTAGATAAAGCTGGTGAAGAAGCCGAATGGCTTAGACATTTTTTAGAAGATATTCATTTATGGCCAAAACTCGTGCCTGCTATATGTATACATTGTGATAATCAAGCAGCTATAGCAAGGGCGGAGAATTTTATATACATCTTTCTTTGGCTGGCTTGAAGGTTGCCTGAATCTCTGCAGGCTCCTCTGCGGATGCAATGGCAGCTGCTCTTTCATACATCTCTTCAACACATTCTAGTCTTTTAGAGGCGAAGTCCATTTTTAGATAACTTAAGGTTTAGCCTCCTTTAAAGCACAACTTATGTCACTTTGTGATAGATCCACTATCTGCTTAGTCACTTTCCAGAAACGGGTGATGTAAGATTTTGTGGTCTCTCTCTGATTCCCTGTTTTATCCGGACAAAGTCAGTCTTTGGTCTTGTCGGCTCCCCGGACCCCACAAAAGAGTTAAGAAAAGAATTTCTTAATTGTTCAAAACTATCAATGGGTTTAGGCTTGTAGGCCATCATTAAGGAGAGTGATTTGCCCGTTAAGATGGTTGCCAGGGCTTTGCACAATATAGCCTCGTTATCGAAAAATAATGCAATTTGACCTTCAAACCTCTCATGGCTTTTTGCATTGGTTGAGCCATCATAGGGATCCAAGGTAGGAGGTTTTCCCTTCCAAATGGGAGCTTCTACTATCCAATCAATGAAAGCATCCATGGTACGGGAGCATTTCGTATTACCCTTTTTGGCATTCCATAGTTGTTGAACTAGTTTTAGAAATACAAGGTCCATACCCTTCGTTTTGCTTTTATTAGAAGGACTAATCACGGCCTTTCTCTTGTCTTTCGTCGTGGATTTTGCTTTGGACTCTGCCTCCTTACCGTCATCCTCATCTTGCTCATCCCCTTGTTCAATATTAACAAAGGGTATTTCCAGCCACTTGGTACCTCGGGCCTGACTAGTCAGAGTTCGGGCTCTCATATCACCATCTAAACTAATAGATTTTTTCACGCACGAGAATCCCTCCATTAGCCTCTAAGTCCACTAATTCGAGTTGAGCATCATTGATGGTTATGGACTCAGCTACTAGCCTAACTCTCTCGAGCAAAGCTTGATTTCTTTTTTGTATTAAGGCCGAAGTTATGGGTGAGATGGAATTATGTGGACTGTTTTGTGTTTTGGGTGCTTTTTCATCTCTTGTTGCCTCTAGTCTCTCTTTTAAGTCTCTTTGTGAGGGGATAAGAGAACCTTAAGTAGTGGTTTGACCTCCTAACCGATTAAAAGTAGAGGTGGTTGGTCGGACTTGGTTAATATAGAGGGAGAGACTTGATCATTGTTTTCCGCAGTAGGAGTAAGAAAACCAACATTTTGTGAAGGTTTCCAGCCATTTTCAAAAACTTGAGGGAGAAGTAAAACTTGGTATGATAGCTTTATGAAAACTTTGAAAATACTTAGATCTTTGAAAGTTTTGGATTTTTTTTAGAATACTTGTCACTTTATTTGAAACTCTTTTGAAAACAAACACATATTACACGAGAAAACTAGACATTTCCCGGCAATGAAACCACTGATAACGCCAATAATTTTGGGTCTAAGTAGGATAACTGGCTTTAGATGATCTGTTAATATAACACAAACAAGAGCACCGTTAGTGACCAAGACTGGTTTGATACCGGCTCATGCCCTCGGGTGTGAGAATGAGATTTCTGAGGAATTATGAACTGAGAATAAGGCTTTGAATGTATTAGTGTGCGTGTGTGTTTAGGGTTTAGATGATGCTTTCCCAAGGGGACAAAGGGGAGTATTTATAGTATATATAGATATCTATTAGGGAAGATCTTAACTGTTGGTCAGGTTTATTTTACTTATAACACGTGGTGAGCTCTGATAGGAGCGTACGATCAAAGGATACCGCTACTGTAGCGGATGTAGTTGAAAGTGCGAAAGTCAGAGGAGCAGATGACAGTTGGTTCGATGCAACAACGCGCGTGATGGGCGTCTGGAGTTTTATTAAATGTGATAAGAACAACAAAATGCGGCTGTTGTGCCTTATGTAATGGGACAGAGGGAGTATATGATATGCATGCATAAATCTCGGGTGTTACACTCTCGCTCTCCTCAATCTCTCTTTCTTTTTCTTTTTCTCTTGTTTTCTTTCTCTTTCTATCGCTTTCTCTCTCTCTCCCTCTTGCTTTCTTTCTGTTTATCTCTCTTTCTCTCGCGTTCTCTCTCTCTCTCTCTCTCTCTCTCTCTCTCTCTCTCTCTCTCTCTCTCTCTCTCTCTCTCTCTCTCTCTCTCTTTTTCTATTGCTTTTTCTCTCTTCTCTCGCTCGGAGTTATTCGAGTGATCTATTTGTGTTTTGGTAGATGTATGCTTTCAACATACATATTAGTGTTGATCTTGTGTTTTTGTTTGTGTGTGTTGGATCTGGGTGTGTTTGTGTTTGATTTTAGATCAAGTGTGTTTTGTATGTGTTCTTGTGTGTTGAATCTGGTATGTATATGTGTGTTTAATTTCAGATGATTTTTGTTTACTCTGTTTTTGCTTGATGGTAGTGGCATAAATGAGTGGTGGGCCATTTGTGGTGGTAATGAAGGAGGCAATGGTTGTCCACGGTGGTGGTGGACGTTTGGTGGTTGTTGTGGTCGTCTGATTATGCCAGTGATGGTCCAATGATGGTTTGGTGGTGGTCTGATGGTGATGGCCCGGTGGTATGGTGGTGGGTTGTTGGTGGTAGTGGTGTGGATAGGTGCGATGGAAAAAAAATGGTGATAAGTTTGAAGTGTAATAAAAATTGATGGTTGTTTTTTGCAAAAACCTGGAGTTAATCAAAAGAAGAATAAATTCTTAATTTTACATGTTGTCACTTTTTGGAATAAAATATCATTGTTTCTTAATCCCTGTATTATTAGGAGAGAGAATCCTAAGTCGGTTATGTCGGAAGAAGTATATATATGTGTGTGAGTGTGTGTGTGTCCCTCTTCGTCTCATAATAATCTGGAAAAGATATTTTTTGGGCTTTTCACATTATTTCACTTTCTCTCTCCTACTTAATCATCTACCTTCACAACATATCATAATTTTCACGTTTATCCTTAATTCTTGTGCCCTCCCATTTATGCATATTGTTGTGGGATGGAGGGAGTATATCATACGGAGTTTCATGCATACTTCCTTCATCCCATATAAATATTCACTTCGTCTCATCTCAATGTGTTCAGAGTTATTAACCATCGAGAACTTTGGCGTGGTGGTGAATGACTTCCAACCCGAGAAGGTCGTGGGATCGATCACAATAAGTTAGATGAAGCGCTTTCTAACACAGAATTTTAAAACTTACGTGTGTGTGTGTATAGTGAAAAAAAAAGAGTTATTGTTGAGCACAAGAATTAAGGAGTGAATAGAAATATTCAAAAGAAATTGTGAGAGTGAGAGTGAGAGTGATAGTGAATCCCAATTTTAGCGTATGAGTAAGAAAAATATGAGAAGCTAAGATGTCCATTTCATTTTAGAAACTGGGAAATGACACCCCAAAATGAGTAAAAGTGTGTACATTGAGACTTGAGCTGGGACAACAGAGAGAGAATACATTTTATTGTTTATTAATGAAACTACATCGAAATATTTTTCTTATTTGAAAATATAATATTTATTATAAATGGAGGTGACTATACTTAAAAAAAAAAAAAAAGAGGATAAAAACTTGGTGAATCTAGCGAGCCTGTTTACTGTTTGATGAATACACGTAAGCTTATCCATTTGGGTCTTTATTTGAGGTGATTAGTGGAGGGATGGGATGTTATATGTAGTAGTATTCACATATAATACTTGGTCATCTCCCATATTGAGTTTGTAAATCAACCTTTCATTCATGGTATAAAGTCTTATTCTTCATTTCTTGTTTTCTTGTGTCTTCTTTATCCCACATGGGATTACTAATAAAACTTGTGGAGCTAAACTTGTTATATATATAATAGCTAAGTTTGAAGAGTTCCTATAAGCTTGGTTGAGCTTTCCTCTATTATGAGAAAATATCACGTATGGCTTAAAGTCTTGAGTATTATATTATATATATATATATATATATATATATATATATATATATATATATATATATATATATATATAAGAAAAATTAATTAATTAATTTAAATATTAAATTAATCTTAATACCGGTTATGGTATTAAGGAGGGAGGAAGTAAATTAGTTTAAACATTTAGGGTTGTGACTCTTTGAATAGTCATTTACAAAAGAGTATGACTGTTCGGAGGGGCACGCCCGGATCGGCCGTGCAAGGCGTAGAGCACGCCCGTGCAGGTACGGAGCGGCCGTGCCAATTTTGGTGACACGCCCGTGCAAAAGCATGGAGCGGCCGTGCAACTTTGTTGACTCGGCCGTGCAGCTGAGGCACCAGTTCATAAAAGTTGTGTCTTTTCAAGACGACAACACCAACTCTATAAATAGGGCTGGTCTCCTTGGAACTGATATACAGAAATCACTGAGTTAATTACTTCCTGAGTCTTTCTTCTTAACAAATCTATTCTTCGAGTCAAACAGTTAAAGCTTCGATTATTGTTCCCGAGTTATTCAAAGGAGTGTAACTTTGAATAAGAGTGTAGGTTTTGTATCCTGAAGGTGAAATTCATTGAGACCATTACACCATAGTGGGACGAATTAAATACCTTAAAGATAACATCTTTTGGTGTGCCTAACCTACTGATTCCCTATCCACAATTGAGTCATATACAACAGTTTTAAGGTATTTAAATTTCGTATAGGTGGAGTCAGTTTTAATAAAGGGACAGTTACCCGAAGCAGATAAGTTAGAGAGGCTAAATGGGCTGAACTACAAGCGTTGGAGCTTGAAGATGGAATACCTTCTCACCATTGCAAAGGTATTCTACGTGCTATGTGATCCTTGTCCAAAGGAGAATGAAAATGATAAAGCAACCGAGACACAGAAAACCGAGGCTGCTGAAAAAGTGAAGAAATGGAAATCGGATGACTTCATTTGCCGATTCACCATTCTGCAAGCACTGAACAACACGTTGTTCAACGTGTTCCAAATACACAAAACCGCCGATGATGTTTGGTTTGCAATCAAACGAAGGTACGTCAATGAAGATGCTGGTAATAAATCTTTTTTGGTTAATAAATTTGTTGAATACAAGATGGTAGACTCGAGACCTGTCATTGATCAAGTTAATGAACTCAATGACATAGCCATCGAATGTGCCGATGCGGGTGAACCCATTTCTGAGACATTCCAAGTTTCAACCATCATTGGTAAACTTCCACCCTCTTGGAAAGATTACCAAAAGAAATTGAAGCATAAGAAGAAGGCCATCACCTTAGATGAACTTCTTCAAGGCATCCAAATTGAGACTGAAAGTCTCAAACGTGATGGCTCAATTTCTAAGAAGATTGATGGTGTATACTATGTGGAAAATAAAAATGTTGCCGGAACTTCCAAGGGAAACCAAGGAAAGTTCAAACGGAAAAACAACTTTAAAAATGATGGAAAGGGTAAGTCTAAGAAAAAGCAGAAGAGTTCTTGCTATGTTTGTGGAAAAACAAATCATTTGGCTAAGAACTGCTATTACCGCAAAGGACAACAGAAAGATGAACAAGCAAATGTAGTTGAGAGCACTTGAGTATCTTCCTACAAATCAGATGTTAGCTGATACACTAACAAAATCTTTATCAGGGATAAAATTACAAAGGTCATGAGAGATATGGGACTATTACCGGTCTAAACAATGTCTTAATTGAAACCAACTTTATCTTAAGGTACAAGTCATAGATTTGTCACCTTATGTTTAAAGTTAAAAGGAAATTCAATATTAGACATTGGTGAAATGAAAACTTTGATACATTTCGAGTGCATAACTTAAAAATAGTGGGGGTGTCACTATTTGAAAGTTTCATATCTGACCTATGCACTTTCATTACCACAACAAGATTAGGATGGATTCAAAATCCTTAATAGACTTATAGCTTTCGTAGAATGCGTTGTGGACATTTTCGATAAATCTACCTATACAAGTAAAGAAGTGAGAGGCCGCTTCTTATGGATTACTCCGGTAAAATTCCAAGAGTACTTGTGAAAATCAGGATTAAGCACAAGGCCCAACTACAAGGTGCTGCCAAGATCAAAAGGAACATAAACTCATACATGACGAGAATATGTCTCCCTAAAGGTTTCACATTCAACCATAAAGTTTAAGGCTCGTCCACTTAATGGGTATTCGTTACGTAAAGAAGCTGAAATTGTTTAGTGTCATTATATGTAAATAAGTGGGGGATTGTTATATGTAGTAGTATTCAAATATAATACTTGGTCATCTCCCATATTGAGTTTGTAAATCAACCTTTCATTCATGGTATAAAGTCTTATTCTTCATTTCTTGTTTTCTTGTGTCTTCTTTATCCCACATGGGATTACTAATAAAACTTGTGGAGCTAAACTTGTTATATAATAGCTAAGTTTGAAGAGTTCCTATAAGCTTGCTTGAGCTTTCCTCTATTATGGAAAAATATCAAGTATGGCTTAAAGTTTTGAGTATTATATTATAATATATATATATATATATATATATATATCTATCTATAGTATAAATCAAAGCAGGAATCTTACTGTTCATTGATGAACAGTTTCAATCGCCAACTTTACCGTTTTGCCCTCACTATTCACTTCCTTTCCCGTTTTGCCCTTATAAAAAAAAAAATTAACCTATGTCGTGCGACATACATGGCATTAATTTTCAAAAATAACTTTTCCCTCTAAAATTTGAATTTTTGTAAAAAGAGCTCCACATTATATAAAAAAAATTAATATGTCGTGCGACATACTTGCCCTTAAAAAAAATTAAAATAAAAGAAAATAGAAAAAAAAAAATCTCACGTGGCCTTGGACACGGGCATGCGCTAGTATATACTCCCTCCGTCCCATACCTAGGTGCCTAGTTTGACTTTGGCACCTAGTTTGACCATACAACTACGAGAAATTGATATATTATAATTAAATTTTAAAACTTTTAATTGTTAGTGTTGTTAGTAATAAATCAATAACAACTTTTAAAATTTCATCAAAATGTTCTAATTTCTCGTAGTTGTATGGTCAAATCAGGTGCCAAAGTCAAACTAGGCACCTAGGTATGGGACGGAGGGAGTATATATATATATATATATATATAGTATAAATGAGAGCACTCTTTTCACTTTGTTCAATGAATAGTGCCACTAGCGACTTTACCATTTTGCCCTCACTATTTAGTCTCTTTCCCATTTTACCCTTAAAAAAAAAAAAAAAAAATTTGTATCAGTAAAGCCAATTCCGCCCACCTCTAAATTCAAATCCCATTTCTCTTTCTCTCTCATCCGCTCCCTCCCATCCCCCTTCTCTCTCTAAACCACGCCGATACCGGAAAAGCACTTTCCATTATTGACTTCAATGCATAAAATCCTTTTTATTTAAAGTAAGGAATATCAAAAGGGCAACCTAGAATTATCTACCACGCCATGGCCGCCGGAGCAGCAACGGCAGATTTTCGATGACTCACCGGATTTTGGGATGGGGGAATTACGAAATGGAGGTTGCCGGAGATCCCGCCATGAATATGTCCGATTCAATTTTCGGATTTCTGGAGGAAAATTTCGAGATTTCTCCCGATAGCTCGGGGAGCGAAGGGTACCGTGAAAATGAAGAGGAAGATGAAGAGGAAGAAGATTTGGAAAGTATTGAAAATAAGAAAAGCTTTTGGGAGAGCCAACGCCAACAATTACAAGTAAGCTAATTTCAATTCTTCAATTTTATTTTTCTTTTCATATTTTATGAAAAAAAAAACAATTCATTTAAAAGCCCTGTTTTGTTAAATATTAGGGTTGGGCATTAAAATTCTTGATGTGATTGGGATTTTTGAGTTTGTCAATGGGTAATTGTTGAAAGAAGTGGCTGATTTTGGTCTGGATATTAATTGTTTTTGTGCAGGCAACCTTGTACAGGACCACCACTTTGGAATCAAGAATAAGAAATGAAACAAAGCCAGCACTTAATGAAGATAATCTGTGGCCGCCTTCGGGATTCCGGTTATAATGCAATTTGCAAGTCCAAGTGGAAGAACTCACCAGATATTCCTTCAGGTGTTTACTAAAACTTTAATTTAGAGACAAGGCTGCCCCCTTCCCCTTTCAAACAGGCTGCAAGCCTGCAATTGTGCTCCCTCCCCATCCCCCAGTTTTAGCCTGCCTGCCCCTTTCCCCCTCCCCGTCCCCACTCCCCGTCCCAAACAGGCTGCCCCTTTTCCCTTTCAATTTGAAGTTTTTGCTTATTTCTGGAAAGTGTCAATTGCAATTCGGTTATATTATTTTGATGGAAAGCTTGGCCCATTTGGCCCGCTTGAACACGGGCTTATAATGTTTATGTTAATTAAAAAAAAAAAAGACCCGTGTCCTCGTACACCGGCATATGTACTAGTATATATATATATAAGAAAGAAATAAATTAATTAATTTAAATATTAAATTAATCTTAATACCGGTTATGGTATTAAGGAGGGAGGAAGTAAATCAGTTTAAACATTTAGGGTTGTGACTCTTTGAATAGTCATTTACAAAAGAGTATGACTGTTCGGAGGGGCACGCCCGGATCGGTCGTGCAAGGCGTAGAGCACGCCCGTGCAAAAGCATGGAGCGGCCGTGCAACTTTGTTGACTCGGCCGTGCAGCTAAGGCACCAGTTCATAAAAGTTGTGTCTTTTCAAGACGACAACACCAACTCTATAAATAGGGCTGGTCTCCTTGGAACTGATATACAGAAATCACTGAGTTAATTACTTCCTGAGTCTTTCTTCTTAACAAATCTATTCTTCGAGTCAAACAGTTAAAGCTTCGATTATTGTTCCCGAGTTATTCAAAGGAGTGTAACTTTGAATAAGAGTGTGTAGGTTTTGTATCCTGGAGGTGAAATTCGTTAAGACTATTATACCATAGTGGGACGAATTAAATACCTTAAAGATAACATCTTTTGGTGTGCCTAACCTACTGATTCCCTACCCACAATTGAGTCATATACAACAGGGGAGGGTTTTATATAATTGGGAAATCTAGTCACCCTTATTATGAAGAAGATCATTCATGTGCGGAAATTCAATTAATTACTAATTCTCTTGTGATTACTGATGTAATTAATCATAAATTTAATCTTGTTAGAATGACCCAATTGTATGCCTTTTTCTTCACGTTCTAAATTATCCATCTTCAATTGCTTTAATTACATATCTATATTTTCTTTTTAAAATGTTATCCATCTTCAATTACTCTAAAAGGGTTAGCTCATATGTCTACATGAATTCGGGACTTCTACACTGCATACTGCATGCATACACTTTCTCTACCATTTATTTCAATCTCGACCACAAGGAGATGTTCTCCAGGTGGCCATAAAGAGGCTTTGCAAGTTTGTATTGGAAAAGAAACTAAGGCAACTGATTCTCGGAGATATTGATCTTAACCAACTTGATGTTCAGCTAAGGAATGGCTCAATTCAACTCTCTAATTTGGCTCGTTTTAACTCTCGAATTTGGCTCGTTTCAACTCTTATACTTTAGTTATAAGAGTTTTAATGTGTAAATTATCAAATTAATTCACAGCTATTATTGTAATTTCTGTTTTTTTTTTTGGTTGAAAATGTGTCTTATATCTGAATTACAAGAGGTGAATTGGTATTATACTTCAACTATAAGAGTTGTAATATGTAAATTATCAGATTATTTCCTGGCTATTATTGAAATTATTTTTTTTTGGTTGAAAATTTGTCTTATATCTAAATTATAAGAGGTGAATTGATTTTATACTTCAGCTATAGATATAATAGTTGTAATACGTAAATTATGAGATTAATTCATTACTATTATTAGAATTTTTGATATTTTTGATGAAGTAATTGTCATATATAGCTGAATTATAAGTAGGGATGACAATTTGTCCAAATTCGATTCGTATCCGGGACAATCCGGCTCGAGCGGGGCGGGTATGGTAAGAAAATATCAAAACCCTTCGGTTTCGGGTTTGGTAAGCCAGTAAACCCGCCTGATCCGACTCAGACTTGTACTAAATAGTTTAAGTTCTGTGTATATTACTATCCTGTCCGTTTATCCCATGTTTATTACTTTACTACCTTGTATATATATACAGTGTTGTTCTCATATAACCATCAGGACTTGACCTGATGGCGGAGAAAGGGGCAGCACCAACAGCGGAAGTCACAGGTTCGATTCCCCCATGATTAGAGTGGATGATTATCACTCACTGGGTTAATATTAGGTGCAGGGGATTTTAAGGAAATTTCAGGAGAATTGAGAACATTAGTAAAAAATTGACTTACACAAAAAGCTGACTTAGACGCAAAGCCTCAAAATAAAAAAAAGTGTTGTTCTCATATTTAGGGTTTAGATTTCATATCTTCTAGCGTACGACATCTCCACAACTTCCAAAGTTTTGTCGCCATCCTCCACTCCATCCCTCCGACGTTATTGTTCAACTCCGACTCCATATTGTTTCTCCTACAACTCTATTTTGACTTTTTCTTCTCCGACAACGGTCTTCTCCTCCGACCGTCAACTTCTCCGTCAATCTTTTTCCCTCTGTAACATAGTGATTCCCTTGTACAACCATAACTCATAAGCCCCTCATTTGAAGGTTTATAATTCCTTTTGTACATCCCTAAACCCCTAAAATTTGATTCGTGTTCGTTTGCTGGATGTGATGCCAGTTACATTTGTTTCATATTCGTCTTACTTTTTTACCTTTTCATCTACTATCAATTCTCATCTTTTTTTATATTTTTTGAGAAATAGTCAATTCTCATCAGTTAGAGCTTTCCTTCAAACCAAATTTCCTGTTTTATGAAGAAAAAATTGGTTTGTTGATTTTTGGGCTGGCCCGGGCCGGATATGGGTTCGTCATCCTCCAGGGCGGGCGGGTTCGCTATAGGTGTTGTTGTCCCATGTCGGTTCGATATTGGTCAAACCCATACCGAATTCGACCAGTTGTCATCCCTAATTATAAGAAGTGAATTGATCTTATACTTCGACTATAAAAACATCACTAGGAGTGGATGTCAGTTCTGTAAATAAGTGAATTAACTGATGGCATTTCTATAAATAAATGATTTTACTAGAGTTTAACATGTGAAAAATGAAAAAAAAAATTACTTTTAAAGCATCCGTAGTCATGATTTCCAAAATAAAAGTCATGGTATCCGTCTCTCTTCCAAATCACTTCCAAATCATCAATTATAAGCAACTAAAAATTTTAAAAAAAATCTTCCCAATTATGACAAAAAAGTCATCACTTTCTCTCTCTTACCATTTGTTTAAATGATCTAAAAATTATTACTCCCTCCGTCCTATATTACCTTACCCATTTTGCTATTTTGGACATCCCACTTTAAGGTCACACTTTTCTAAAAAAGAAATTTTTTAATACTTCTTTATTCATGGGACCCACTTGTCATACTCACAACACTTTTCAAATTTACTATTCTCTCCACTCATTCTCTCTCCTACCCACTCACGACTACTTTAATAACATTATTTCTTATTTTCCGTTCTCAACAGTAAATGAGTAAGCTATTATGAAACGGAGGAAGTACAATTTAGTCATCAAAAAATTATTCAAATAGTATATTAAATTGGATCTCTAATTATAGAGTGTGAAAAAATATTAATAATAGTGTTTATTTCAATATAAATACATTTTTATTTTCTTTAGAGACGAACTAGCCTTATAATTTAATTATAAGAAATGAATGGTGTATGTGGAATGATGATGCAAAAAATGGGCGGAATCGGGGGTACCCAATCAGTCTTCGGGAATGCGGCGTTGGATCCTGGACGAACGGACGGACTATCTGCAAAACAGACACCGTTAGGGGCGCGGGGGTTGACCCTGCGCAAACCCTCCGGCGTGAGAATAAGCTCATGTATATTGAGATAAACCGGAAGGGAAGGCAAATATAATTTTTAGGAGAGAGTGTGTGTAGAATCTGAGACTTTTATTTTGCTGTGCTCTCTTTATTTATATGAGTGGGGATTATTGGTAGGGGACAACCCTTTACTGAGATGGGTGTGCCTTTATTAAAGTGGGCACACCTTCCGATGTCTTTGTCCGGTGGAACCTTTGGCATGCTGGATAAAGACCTCTTTGACCACTGGATAAAGGAATCTTTGACCCAAGTCAGACTTAGGCTTGTACCCAGTTTAATAAACTTTGGCATGGTCTACATAGTGGGCTTGCGGGGCCCATTAATTGATGTTGAAGAAGTGGGCTGAGCCCGTCACATTTTATTCCGTTCAGTGGCCCCCAACTTTCTAGTTCGTCTTGACGGGCAGAAAGTTATGTGACGAGCTGTTAAATGATGAGCTGCAATGCGACGAGCTTGTATTGACGACCCTCATCCTAAGTTGACGAGTAACGACCTTCGTCGGTCCTGTGTTGTCATACTTGGATGGGCTCGTTCTATTGACGACCCAAATCCTAAGTTGACGAGTGACGACCTTTGTCGATCACGTTTGTCATACTTGGATGGCTCGTTCTATTGACGACCCAAATCCTAAGTTGACGAGTGACGACCTTTGTCGGTCACGTGTTGTCATACTTGGATGGGCTCGTTCTATTGACGACCCAAATCCTAAGTTGACGAGTGACGACCTTTGTCGATCATGTTTTGTCATACTTGGATGGCTCGTTCTATTGACGACCCAAATCCTAAGTTGACGAGTGACGACCTTTGTCGGTCACGTTTTGTCATACTTGGATGGCTCGTTCTATTGACGACCCAAATCCTAAGTTGACGAGTGACGACCTTTGTCGGTCATGTGTTGTCATACTTGGGTGGCTCGTTCTATTGACGACCCAAATCCTAAGTTGACGAGTGACGACCTTTGTCGGTCACGTTTTGTCATACTTGAATGGCTCGTTCTATTGACGACCCAAATCCTAAGTTGACGAGTGACGACCTTTGTCGGTCACGTTTTGTCATACTTGGATGGCTCGTTCTATTGACGACCCAAATCCTAAGTTGACGAGTGACGACCTTTGTCGGTCAAGTGTTGTCATACTTGGATGGCTCGTTCTATTGACGACCCAAATCCTAAGTTGACGAGTGACGAGCAAGGTGCCATGTCATACTTGGATGGGCTCGTTCTGTAAAGACGACCTTCATCCTAAGTTGACGAGTGATGAGCAAGGTGCCATGTCATACTTGGATGGGCTCGTTCTGTAAAGATGACCTTCATCCTAAGTTGACGAGTGACGAGCAAGGTGTCATGTCATACTTGGATGGGCTCGTTCTGTAAAGACGACCTTCATCCTAAGTTGACGAGTGACGACCCTTGTCGATCTTTATACTTGATCAAAGTGAATGTAGGTTTCGTGACGACCTGACCATTGTCGAGGTTCTATCCGAGGTTTCGTGACGACCTGACTATTGTCGAGGTTCGATCCGAGGTTTATTGGCGACCTGACTAATTTCGAGGTTCGATCCAAGGTTTCATGACGACCTGACTAATGTCGAGGTTCGATCCGAGTATGCGGGTAGGATGCCCGTCTTATGAGTGTGAGTGAGGTTGCTCGGCTTTGAATGCGGGTAGGATGCCCGGCTTATGATCAGGCTTCGAGTCGGAGAGTAAATCTTCTACTGAATTGTTGTAGGTCGTTTATTTAGATTAGACTGCAAAAGCTGATTGAGTTTGTCTTGGTCGAATTTTTGCCTTGGGTAGCCACGTAATTCTCTTCTCTCAAGAGACTATTCAAGGCCACTTTAAATCTTTCTTCCAATTTTTAATTCCCAAAGGCCATTTGAGCGAGGTTAGGTTGGCCGACAGCAGAGTAAGCAGCAATGAAAGTGGTTCTCGCAAGCAACAACGTCTGGGTTGGGAATTTCGTCGAACAGTCGGCGTGCGTAGACGAGGTTGGAAGATCTAAACTATTATAATCTACACACCACGACGATATTCTAGTTGCTTCGTGTTTTCTAGTAATACTTCTCGGATATAATTTGCCACTGCCTTGCGGCCTTCCATTGCTAGTTGCATGACATTTTCAAAGATGTCCATAGGTAACTTCGCATTCATCTGTAGAAGAGTCACTTTGTCCAACTTCGGTAAAATTCCCACTGTAACATCTGCCCCTCCAGCACTATCTTCAACATAGTTTAGATCTGTTCATTTGATATTCCTCCGGGATCAGCAACATATACATAACCGATTACAACATTAGCATCTTAATGCCTCGTTGCCAGGTTCTTCTTCAACATTCTTGGAGATTTTACTCATATTGTTTACTTCTTCTTAGTTGAGAATTCCAAACTGAGGAATTAGTAATGGGGTTGTCGAATTTGGGTTTTTGTCGATTTGATGAGATTCCGGTCGACGACGACCAACAATGGCAACAAACAGGGGAAGAGGGTGTATGAAAATTTACCTCCTTCTCATTGTGCATGGGGATCTGAACAAGAACCATGGGTAAAGAGGCACCAGCATTACCATCTTCAAGATCCAATGGACCTTGTATGGCAACGGGTTTGATCTTCCTGAACCGGATCCAGAAGCAACCAAGACAGAGAAATAATGCCTGTCCAAACTCTGGATAAGGACTATACAAGCATTGGCCAAGAACAGGAGAGGCGGAGCAAGATACTCGACCCGAATCAGAACCCATTTCGTGTAAAACAAATCGAATAGACCCTTAACAGCTGACGGGTCGGTCAATCTATACAAGCACTGTAATTGAAGATCCGTAGCCCCGAAATGCCACCCTTGAGTCGACGACCTTCATTTTGATATTAATGCCTTTGTTGACGACGACCTTCAGATATTGATGTCACCCTTGACGACGACCTTCTGCTGTCCGTCGATCGGTGAGGTCGTCGTTGTCTAGACAAGTGAGGTCGTCGTCGGCTGGAACCTTTCAAGTCCGACTCAGCGTTGCCTTATGTTGAGCTTGGTCATTGTTCGTCAATATTCGCCTGCTGACTGCTCGTCGTTAGCCGGAGAAGCTTGCTCGTCGACTGAATTTTGCTGCACTTTCTTGCTTGTGGGAGATCGGCGGCACTGGGGCTTTGGCGGCCGGAGTTAGGCGCCGACGAGGAGATGGCAAACACTTGACTTTTATCAGAGACGATGCAGTTCTATCCCCCTCAGAGGATTCTGAGGATTCAGACTTCACCTCCATTTGTGAGGAAATGGAAGGGGAAAAACTCCGGCCGGAGAGGTAACTGATACCCAGGAAGTGCTTTTGATTCGCGTCTCCATTCCCTTTCTGTTTTGGGTATATCATCAGACGGATCACTTACAGAAGATTAACTCACTGTAATTCGAGTAATCCAGTTTTACACAGAGTTGGGGAATGAATTGGAAAATCTAGCGTTTCTGAGATGTTTCTAGAGAGAGATTGTATCAAAAATTAATTTGAAACTCTCTCTCTCTCTCTCTCTCTCTAGAAAAGGATGGTACGGATAAATTAATGCATAGTGAGAAGAACTAGTTCTAATTTGGCAAAATTTTTCCATTGTCGAGTCCGCCGTCCGCCATGATTTCGATTCCCGGCAATGGAACCAAACTGATGATGCAAAAAATGGGCGGAACCGGGGGTACCCAATCAGTCTTCGGGAATGCGGCGTTGGATCTTGGACGAACGGACGGACTATCTGCAAAACAGACATCGTTAGAGGCGCGGGGGTTGACCCCGCGCAAACCCTCCGGCGTGAGAATAAGCTCATGTATATTGAGATAAACCGGAAGGGAAGGCAAATGTAATTTTTAGGAGAGAGTGTGTGTAGAACCTGAGACTTTTATTTTGCTGTGCTCTCTTTATTTATATGAGTGGGGATTATTGGTAGGGGACAACCCTTTACTGAGATGGGTGTGCCTTTATTAAAGTGGGCACATCTTCCGATGTCTTTGTCCGGTGGAACCTTTGGCATGCTGGATAAAGACCTCTTTAACCACTGGATAAAGGAATCTTTGACCCAAGTCAGACTTAGGCTTGTACCCAGTTTAATAAACTTTGACATGGTCTGCATAGTGGGCTTGCGGGGCCCATTAATTGATGTTGAAGAAGTGGGCTGAGCCCGTCACATTTTATTCCGTTCATGAAATTTTCAAAATCTATATCCTACGCTGGATTTAAATCTCGCCTAAAGGAAATTAGAGGAAAACCCTCGTAGATCGGCTTGGGCTCCAAGTTCTTATCAATAATATAATTGAAATTGTGAGTTTGGATCCTTATAAATGGTATAGCAGGTAATGATACATCAAAGAAAGAATTAAGAGATGATTGTATTTATAATATCTCATCCCGAGCTTAGTGCGTTAAATAGTTTTCACCCTATACCATTAATATATACTTTGAGCAAATAATTAATTTATACTTTGAGCAAATTATTAATTTATACTTTGAGTAAATAATTTTACCCTTATTATTAACTGAAAAAAAAAAAAAGAAATAGAGAGAAAGAGGGTGGGAGAATGCATAGAGTGCGAAGCAGCGGATCCTAATATTCACACATCAAGCGCATAAGACGCTGATACGTGCGAGAATTGCAGTTATTGGTATTTTTGTCCACGTTTTTAGTAAGGACTTATTGACGAGTTTTAAAAATGTTTGTCTTTATTGATCGATTTTATTTGGCTGAGGGGTTTATTGGTCAAAGCCTCTTAAAAAAAAGACTAAATGCAATTTTGTTACATAAGTTTTCTCTGAATTCGCAATCGATTATCAAATACTCCCTCCGACCGACAAATGTATGCACTTTTTGTACCGAAGCGGGAATTAAGGTAAAAAGTGATAAAGGTGAAGTGTTGTGAGTGTAAAAGTAAAATACGAGAGATAATGAGTAGAGAGAATAATAAATTAGAAAAGTGTTGTGAGTAGAGAGAAGTGGATCCCAATTTTATTTTAGAAAAGTACAGATTATTGTGGGACGTCTAAAAAGAGTCTTTTTGCATATTATCGTGGGTCGGGGGGAGTATGATAAAGCCGCATTCTGATTCCTTAGTTTAGTTAAACAGAACAATGTAATGTAATGTAAAAATTGTCGATCAGTTAAAAAAACTAATGAAATGATTGGCATATGCTAAACACGTGAGTTTTTAAAGGGATACAAAAGTCTTTTGCTATGACAATTAATAAATCTAACAATGTTGATAAAAAGTAATTCAACTTTGTCCAATATATTAAAAAAAAAAAAAAAAAAAAACCAAGATATATAACCCATTAACCATCACCACCATCGATAGTCCAACACCAGCACCGCCCCACCATTAACATCACCGCCATATCACAATCATCCTACCACCATAACCAACAAAATCGAACACCAATTTTATTTTCATCCTATTTATCTTGAAACCCTCAAATTTCAAGAAAATCCAAAAAATCAATTTTGAGATTAACCCCAATTCAATTTTGAAGAAATCATGGTGGTTGAACAAGATCCATCTTCATCCGGCCACACCCTCCTCAACCTCCCCGGAGAAGATGAAGATACCACCGGAGGTAGAACGCCGTCGCCGGCAGAAGAATTTGACCCACCCGTCTTTGTTCATCCTCTTTCGGTTTCGATTTCAAGCTGAAATTTTCATTTTTCAACTGAAAATCCAGAATAAGAAAAACCCAGCTCGAATTCTTGGTGGGTGTCAATTCTGGTTCCCCTTGTCGCCTCCGGCGTAGGAAAACACCATGAAAGAACTGTTCTTTAGTTTGGGTTAGAAAATCGTATTGTGCATTTGAGAAATGTAATTGGTTAAGAAGAAGTTATAGATGTTGAGTAGAATTGAATTGGAATTTAGTGCATATGTGATGAATTGGTGGTTACATAGGTGTTGTCAGTGAAAAGCGAGAAAAAGAAACAGAAAAAGAAACTGGCAGAGAAAGGGGGGAGACATGTTTTGTGATTTTTTTTGCATTATTGAATGTAATTACACTTTTGCTCTCAAAAATGTTAAGTTGTGGCCCATGATGTTCATTCCGTTAAAATTTTAACTGGTTGTCCATTTTTACATCACATTGTCGTGGTTCACTAAACTAAGGAATCGAAATGCAACTTTGACAAATTTAATAACCGGTGGCAATTTTTGAAAAAACTTAGATAACCAAATTGCAATTGATCCTTAAAAAAAAAAAAAAAAAAAAAAAAGAGGTAAACCCGAAGTAAGTGTTTAGTGGAAGAGTAATTAATGATGTGTCAAGTAAATAAACGGTGGTTGTGAATGTGACCTAATCTAATCCATAGAAAGGAGAAAATGATACTCAAGTCATTTTCACTTTCCTACGTCGGCACAATCCTAAAGTTCTTTCATTAATTTTAAATTTAAAGCCATTTCAAAGAGAATCAATACGTCGGCAACATCCAGTAAATGGACACACTCTTGTCCAGGCCGGCCTTGAGGCAAGGCAAGGCATGTGAGGCTCCAGCTTAAAGTCATCAAAAATATTAGTATAATTAGGGTCACAAGAAGTTACAAAACATTACCTGTCTTAGTGGTTAAGGGCCTCCTCTAAGCTGTCAGGCCACCAGAGATCAAGTCATGGCATCCTCACTTTAGATATTTTTACCCAATTCTTTTTATTTGGGCTTTGTAATGAAGGACTACCTAAAAACTTGGCCTAGGGCCTCATTTGCAACAGGGCCGGCCTTGCTCTTGTCTCCCAATCTAGTAAATAAAATTATTATTTTTTGCTAATTTGAATATAAAAATTATATAAATAAAAATAAATATTCCTTCCATCCCAATTTAATGTTTTTAGTTTGACTTGACACGCGGATAAGAAAAAAGTAAATGTTGTGAGATGAAAAGTAAAGTAGTAGAGAGAAAATGGGTTGAAAGTTTTTGTTGTAAGTATGAGAAGTGTGTCCCATTATTCATTTTAAGTAATAAAGCAACTAAAAACCTTAAATTTGGACAAATTAAAAATGAAAGTAAGAAACTTAAATCGTGACGGATGGAGTAGTAAATAGATGTCCTTGAAAGTTTTGTTGAACCGCTCGCACTTTAAAATTATAATAATTGCTGAATCGTTCACGCTTTAAAATCATAATAATTAAATTATATAAGTTGATGTCGAAGAGAAATAAATTAGAACTATTTAATAGCAAGATTAAAGTTTTGATTTTAAAAAATTGAATTATAAAAAATGACCACTAATTTGGAAAAGATGAAGTATTAAGGATGCTAGTAACTATAATGTAGTTTTTACAAAATTGTGAAGGAGTAAATTCATATAGTCAAATTTATTATATGTTGGTCATTGTTAAAAAGTAATTAAATAAGATAAAAAAAAAATAATATCGTGTTGACTCTGAAAACATAAAATTTATTCAATACTCATAAATTTATTACAAAAATTAATAGGGGAAACTGTATTTTGAGTGGGGTGTTCCCAAGTTAGTCACTATTCTATCACCATTTACAATATACTCCCTCCGTCCCTAAATGTTTGTCCCATTTCCCCTTTTTCTTTGTCCCAAAAAATTAGTCTCATTTTCAAAATTAAAGCTTCAAAATCACTAAATTTTCAAAACTTGTAACATTTAGGGATGGAGTATTACATAACGGCGGTGTATATTATCAATAATTTTCAAAGCGTTCGTAAAAATAACCAAAATTAAAGCTTCAAAATCACTAAATTAAAATGTTTGAAAAGTCAAATGGGACAAACATTTAGGGACGGAGGGAGTATGTTCCAAAGTTGTCAATTTTTTGTCAAGGTTTTTAACCAATTTTGTTAGCAAAGCTCGTAAATGATCACGTGTAACACACATATCATTCAATAGAGGATGTTCTAATAAGATTTTTTTCATTATTGTTTTAATGCAAAATTTTGATAAAAAGGGTAAAATTTACAAATATTCTCTTAAAAAAATTATACCCAACCCCCTCCATCCACATTACGGACTCTTAAATATCTTACACAGATTCAACCCCCTTCTTCCTCCTTACTCCAACCTCTGCTCCTCCCTACTCCAACCTCCGCCGTCCCTCCGCCTTCGTCAATAATAGACACACACTTTTCAACCCAAATTCTTTCACCTTTTACATCACCTCTGACAAGCCACCGTCGCATCTACTTCCCTTCAAATCTGCCCCTTCTCCAGATACGCCCCTTTTTCGAATTTGCCCTTTTACGAATCTGTCTCTCTCCCTCTTCTTTGTTTCCATTTCACAAATCTGCCCCTTCTGACCATGGACGTCATTGTTAATGTTGTTCGTTTGTGTGTGTATATTGTGTGCGTTTGATTTCTTTATGAATGGTTGATTTTTTTTAAGAAGGTTAGAATTTTTTGTTGTTTGATGTTGATGTATGAAGAATAATATGATTTTTAAGTTGATTTTTGTATAAGGTTAGACTCGTTCCTCTTACGCTAACTTTCGATTTTTCTTCGCCAGTGCGTTGCTTTGCCGATGATTCATTTGTCATTCGACAACGCCATCAACGACAACAACTTGAAATTTAGATTCTTGAATTTGACAGTGCCCTTAATCTGTTTATAGTTGCTAAAGATAATTACAAATATTGACAGCGGAATTGTGTTTTGGCAAAATCAATAGTGTGGAAATGAGATTTGGAGAATGAAAACGGTGGCGATGTGGAAGACGGTGGCAAATATGAAGTCTTCGATAAGGTCTTGAAATAGTTGGTTAGGTGTCTTTCTTGATTTCATGAAAGGTGAACGGCGGCGATGTGACTTTTTAAATTCTGAGGTTGAATTGGGTTGTGATTCATGATTTGATACTAATATTTTTTCTCCATGGCCACCTTGGCACCAATCGCTTTCACTTTATCAGACACATCCCTTGTAACACCCTTCTTCAACAACGTAGGGAATTTCCCCACCACCATCAATATTAAAATGTTCTTATTGTATTTGTTCTCTTGTTGAATTTGGTTAGAGAAGAGAGTGGGTGGCGGTCAGATTTGCAAAGAGGGAAGGGGTGATGACAGTGGCGCGTCGGTGACGGCGAGGGCGTTGTTGTTGCTGGAGAAAGTAGCCGGATAAAGGAAGAAAAGAGAAGACGAAGAAGGGGGTGAATAATTTTTATGTAGTTTTGTTGATTCACTATTTTCTATTTTGGCTATTCATTTTCATTCAGTTTGCATTAAAACAACAGTGAAAAAATTAATGTTCAAAACATCTTCCGTTGAATGACATGTGACTTGTACGTGATCATTTAACGAGTTTTGCTAACAAAACTGGTTAATAATCCTAACTTGACAAAAATGACAATTTCGGGGCCTATATTGTAAATAGTGATAGAAGAGGGCCAAACTTGTAAACACTCTATAAAATTTGGGGCCTAAAATGTAATTTCCCCATTTTGAAATGAAATTTCGTTTTACTATTTAGTTTGTTATTTGATGGATAAGTTTGTGGAAGATTGTTATGTAATTTAAGTTAATAGTATAATAAATTGTGCAACTTATTTTAGAAATTGATGTTAAGAATAATGCACATCAAATTATAATGTTAAATGGCAAAATAAATTTTCAATTGGCCAATAAAAAATCAAAGAATAATGTGAGATATATTTATGAAGCAATCTTAAGAGTGAAAGAATCAGAAATTAAGGGTGACGGGCATTAATTGTGTCTATATCGTATACTCCCTCCGTCCCCACATAAGCTGTCCATTTTTTTCATTGCACGCAAATTAAAAAAATGGGTGAAAAAAAAATGTTGTGCGTGTAATTTGAAAATATGAGAAAGAATGAGTGGAGAAAATAGTAAATTATAATGGTGTTGTGAGTATTAAAATAATGTAGGAGAGAGAATGAGTGGAGGAAATAGTAAAGATTTTTTGCCAAAAAATAAAAGTGGAAGCTTTTAATGGGACACTCAAAATGGCAAAATGGGAAGCTTCTACTGGGACGGAGGGAGTAATATTTAGGTTCACAAATCACAAAATAAAAACTATCGTAGCTATTGTGAAATAAAATTTTGTAAACAATTTTATTTTTTATGATATTTTGGTACGTACCATTATCAAAAAATGAATAATAATAAACTCATAACAAACCTTAAAGTCGTGATTTACAGATATGGAAATATATTTTTGTTTGTTAGTGAATATTATATGTATGTATATATATACTATATCATATATATATATATATATATATATATATATATATATATATATATATATATATATATATATATATAGAGAGAATGAGTGGAGTTAATAGTAGGTTGGTTGAATAAATTGTATGATGGAAAATATGAGTCGGTGGGGTAGGGTGAATATAAAATATATATATATATATATATATATATATATATATACTCCTCTGTCCCATAACAAGCGATATGCTTTGCCATTTTGGGCGTCATCGATAAGTCACATTTCCTAAAATGGAAAAGAATACTCTTTCCGTCCCACTTATTGATCTTATTTCTTTTTGGTCTCCACATCATTCTCTTACATTATTATAATATTCACAACACTCATTATAATTTACTATTTTCTCCACTCATTCTCTCTACTCAACTATTCCTACTCATTCTCTCATTTTACTTTTACATCAACATTCTCTCTTCACTTTTCTCTCTCTTTACATTTCCTTAATATGTGTGCCTTTTTTGGTATTCATTGAAGTGGGACGGAGGGAGTATTTACTTATTTCTCCACTCATTCTTTTCTCCTACATTATTATAATACTCCTTGTCATTATAATCTACTATTCTCTCCACTCATTCTCTTCTACTCAATTATCTACGCTCATAACACATCAGCCTTTTTACTTTTTGCTTAATTCGTAAATGCGAAGCGATAAGCTTGCGTCGCTTGTCAGGGACGGAGGGAGTATAGATAATCTACACCAATACAAATAATAAATTAATATTAATTCGGAAAAAAAAAAGAAAAGGATTCGATAGAATCTGAACCAAAAAGTGAACAAGAGTCCATAAAACAACATTTATCTCTAGAAAATAACCATTTGTGATTGGTTTTTCTCTAACTAAACCCCCAAAAATCTCCCACTCTTTCTATCTCTATGGAGTATGTCTTTTACCAAACTCCACATCAAGTACGGAATAAATACTCACTGTACTTACCAATGTACGATCGATCTTTTATATATATATATATATATATATATATATATATATATATATATATATATATATATATATATATATATATAGAGAGAGAGAGAGAGAGAGAGAGAGAGAGATTGAACTAAAGCTTGTTCTTCTCAGAATGGTTATAAGGCAGTGTGGGTTTTCTAGGGATGAATACCCTTTTCAATCTCACACTAACATGCTGTTTAAGGTATATTTATCTATTTAATCTCTTACTTCCGTTCCAAAATACTTTTTTTAGGACTTTTTACCTATATTAAGAAAATCAATCAATATATATCAAATAAACTAAATTACTCTTTGAATATTTCAATTAGTTAGACAATTAATTGTTTTTTATAATGACAACTACCTGATTATAAATAAGGATAGTTTAGGAAAATGTGATAATATTTTAGTAGTTCCTCTCAAACATTTGTAAATATTTAATGGTGGAGTGATATATGAATTCATTTGGTTTTAATTTACCTTTACCAACTGTATTTTTTTTCTAGGCCCCGGACAATGTTTATATTTGTTGGAGGGGTTAAATATGCTTTCATTTGGGTTTTACCCGAACAACATTTGGAGTTTTTTTTTATTTTTTACGAGCAATCGAATCAAATCAAATCAAATCACTAAATAAATGCATTTTTTTTTAAAAAAAAAAAATGCCTGTTTGGATTTAATTACAGGAAAATGAGGAAGGGGAAGGAAACAAGAGTTTTTCGGCATCTTTGGAAGGAAGTGTGAGGAGGCCTTATTTGGGTTTAACATTAAGGAAATCAGCATCCTTTATCAATTTATTAGAATCAAAGTTAGCTGAAGGCAGACAACAACAGAAGATAATGGATGATTTTATTGCTCAATCGAAGGCCGAGAAACGGAAGGCTTCAAACTTCCCTGCATCTTTACTCGTAATTGGTTCTTGGCAGGTGAGAGAGATTAAATGACTTTTTGCTTATGTTTCGATTCGATTCGATTATTAAGTTAATATTTGAGATGATCAGCGAAATACAAAGAATGAAGGAGATCTGATAGCTAAACTCTATTTCTCCAAGAGAAAGTTGGTGTGGGAAATGTTGGAAGTAGCATTGAAAACCAAGATTGAAATACAATGGTCTGACATTTCTGCCATTAGAGCTCTATTTCCTGATAATGATTACGCCATGTTGGAAATTCAGGTACGTTGTTACATTAAACTTATGTCCATGCCTGTTGTAGCAGCAGCTTTCTCTTTGTAATCTGCCAAAATTTTTATGCAGTTGAATCAACCACCTTCTTTTTTCCGGGAAACTAATCCGCAACCAAGAAAGCATACTATTTGGGAACAATCACCGGATTTCACCGGAGGTGAAGCTCCGATTTGCAGGTTTCTCTCCCTTGATCCTCATTTATATTTTCTCCTTAAAACTTCAGAAATGATATTGATTGTTGTACTTATTATATTATTAAAAGTTAAAAATAGTAAAATCACCATTCACATTGCTCAACTCTTGCATTATAACAGGAGGCACACTGTCTATTTTCCTCCGGGAACTCTCGAAAAACACTACGAAAAGCTTCTCCAATGCGATCAACGCTTGTTTGACTTGAGCAGAAAATCTTTCCCGATCAACGAATATCCTTATTTCCATCCAAACCCATACAGATATTCAGATTTCCCCTCTGGATGTCTTCCTGAATTCTCTCATGTTCAACCTAACCACCCAGTCCAAAATTTGCCTATTTTACCTGCTCATCTCAACAACTTCAAACACAATATGAATCCTAATTTTGCTAATATGAATCCAATATCACCAATGTCAGGTACAAAATTTACATTATTATTACGCATGATTGATTTTCCTTTTTCTGATTTTTACTCTTTTTTTTTTTTTTTTTTTTTTTTTTTTGATAGTTATGGATTTACCGGTTTTAGATGAGGGAGGAAGCAGCTACGTGAACAAGAACCAATGGTGTGATCCAGGAGTAAACAATCAGATTCAAGTGTTGGATTCTATTACTGTGGCAACAATACAAGGAAATGCTAATCAAAATTACTACCTGAATTATGGGGAAGATTTATCAGCCAGGATGAACAATCCAAATAACGTGTTTGACGACTTTGAAAATCAGCTGCTAGGAAATTTTCCGGCTACATATTCAGATGAAATGGCCTTCCACGCAACTCTTGACCTTCAACAAACAGTAGCAAATACCATACCGGATCCCCCGCAGCAACCCAATTGTTGGTTGCCACATCAGCAAGTCTCTAACAACAATATGTACGTAAATTCGTTAGTGAACACGTCAGTGTATCCATACGTGGGGCCTACAGAGCCGACAATGGAGGATTTTGCAGCCATAGCATCTAGGCAAAATACTCACCACTGAAAATAGTAGTGGTGTTCTTTCTTTTTTCTCTTTCTTTCTTTTTTTTTTTTTTTTGGTACCAAGGAAGAAATAGTAGTGGTATTCAAGATACTCAGTTTTGTTTACTTACCTCTTCAAGTAGATAGGAGGCGGAACTAACTCATGAGTTCCATTTTGGTGAATTTCCAAATCCAGCCTGGGCTGGTGTCTTGGTTTGTCATCAATCTGAACAAGGGCAAATTGGTCCTTTTGCATCTTCCTGTTCTTGAACATGAGAAAGAATGCTTCCACTTCCAAAATGATAGAATTCTGGCAACCTAGCAACAATAATCAGATACTTTCTCCATGTATAGATATACCCTGTTGGGTGTCTATAAAGTCTCTTCTTCTTTGAGTAATAGCTGAAAGCATTTATATTTCTGAATACGACTCTTCTAAGATCTACCATTTCTGAGTCATGAGACTGTAATATCCTCCCACCGTCCCAAAATCATGAGCAAATTTGAAAATTTTTTGACATTCATTTTGGGACGGAGGGAGTAACATTTAACAACAGATCTCACTCTTTACTATTAAGAGTTAGTAAAAGTTTTAAGCAAAATAAAATTCTAAGAGTAATTCTAACTTCTATGATAATTTAAAGGAAGCTAGATCCTTACAAGGGTGAAAGTTGTAACAGGAAGTTAAATAGTGGGTCTAACTGGTTGATTGATCAACCCATGTGGCTGAGGCTTTTTATTTTGGATGATTGGATTAATGCTCGGATCTACTCACAACTTCATTGGCACCTTCTTCTGTAGTTACAGCATCCAACTTTCGTTTCTTTGATGTTGAATCCTGATTCCCTGCTTCATTTTCCTTTTCTTTTCCTTTGCCTTCTTCACTCACTTTCTCCTTTCTTTTCTCTGATTGAGCCTCGAGGTTTGGAGGAAATAATGGAGGTTCTCGACCACTCAATCTACAGAAGACTTTTTCAACGGTTCCATTTATTTCCTTTCCCACCCCATTGTTGTCTAAAATCAGCTCCCACACTGACTTGGAGGCTTTCTCAAGCACTGGTGTTCTGCACAACATTTAAAGAGCTTTAGAAAATTAAGACCAGTTTTTGCCAGAAAATTACAATAAATTGGGAATTTGACCCGGAAGTTCTTTTTGGAACAAATCACTTCCCCTCAAGTTCTTTTTGGAACAAATCACTTCCCCTCAAGTTCCTCATTAAATCGAAATGACCTGGAAGTTCTATGCAGTAATATATAATACTGCATGCAATATTATTATATTCACTCATGTGAATATAATACTGCATCTATAATACAACATGGTGAAGGAACTTCTCGGGCATTATGATACTTTTTTAGAACTTTCCGGTCACTCTCCCCAATAAATTTTGGTATATCTAATACTGTGATGCAAAATATATTTAGTAACACTCAGTAGTCGTGGCATATTCTTTCAATCCAACTCTTAAAACACAGGACAGAAGAGCTGAATCGTACAGACAGAGAAGATGTTTACTAAGATAACTTGATCAATTTCAAGAAGGTTTAGAGGAAAATGCTATTTCAAGAGAGTTTAGAGGGTAGTGAGAGTGAAAAGGGTGATTGCCACCAGAAGCAGCTTCTTTTATGGTCTGTGTGTGTTGTGACCGTTGCTTTTTTTTTTTTTTTTTTTGTCATAGAGGTTGAAACCACCAACAGAATAATTCCACATTTGTATCTTCATAATCCTTGGTTTGGAGAGTACAATATATATACGGAGTACTATTTTTGGTCAACTTAATATTTCAACTTTTATATATTAAGCCACTTTAGCATAATAATGAATGAGCTCTATTAACTCTACCTATCATAAGCATACCTCCAGTCCCAGGGCACAAAATCAGTTGGTCACCCCTATCCCACCCCACTAATTAATAATGTATAGCAGGTAGGGCCATATAGGTGCCTTTAAGCAGGACCTTGATTGCTTATGGTTAAGTCTAACGAGGAGACAATACCACCAAAAACATGAACTGAACTTTGGCAAAACTCCCATCCTTCCATTCAAGTGACTTAAGTTCTTTTTCTTTAAGCAGGACCTCGATTGTGTTAGGATTGTAGACAAAATAAAATAGTACATGCAAGAAGGAAGAAAAACGTGAATTCGGAGGTTTTTCACTTTGGCACGGCCATACTTGATAATGTGCACGGCCGTGTAAAAGGAAAAAAATGGACAGCAGATTTGTAAAGATTGGCACGGGCGTGCCAAGTTAGGGCAGTCTTGTGATCGTGTGACGGTGCGAATCTGGTTTCCTTATTTGTGAGGGATTTCTTTCTTGGGAAGCACGTAGGGCACTTCTAGGGTTTTGTTTTATATCCTATAAAAACCAAGTGGCAGCCAATATTATTGTGTGATATGGAGATTAGCCACAGAGAATCTGTGAGATCCACAAAGAGAGTTAAAGGCTTGGTAGGTCTTTGGGGCCCTTAGGGCCATTCCATGGATAGCCTAAGTTATGTCTAGGGTTGTATGGGTGGTGTGTGTTTACATAGATAGAGGGGATAAGTCTGAGGGAGATCATGGGCTTTGATTGTAACACATTTACAAATTATGACATTAGTGAATATTCCGGATTGGTAATGCCCCCAGATGTACAATTGTGGGATGAACTGGGTGAACAAATCTTGTATTCTTGTCTTTTATTACTTTTCATATAGATGTTGCAAGTATGTTATCACTTCCTTGTACACTAGGTATAGGACAATTACTGTTCGTAGACCACAGTTCCCCAACAACTGATATCAAGAGCTTTGGTTGGAAGATCAGGATTGCTCGAAATTGATTGAACGAGCGCCGCAGGGATCGAAGATCAAGATTGCATGGATTCAGATGGCTCGATTACATAAGATCCAAATAGGATCAGGATTGCATAGATCCGGATGGAATCGGGTTGTAGGGATTCAGATCAGGGGTGAGGAGTTTCAATCATTAGTAGGGCACGGATCCAAGTTCGGATTGCAGAATCCAGACAGAGTTAGGATTGTAGAATCCAAACGGGTTAGAGGTTGCAGGGATCTAGATGGATCGCTATTATTGAGTATTTGGTGGGAGCAGCAAAGATGGGTCGAGACAGATCGACATAGAAATTTAATGAGATAGAATTTGAGCAACGGATTTGGAGATATGAAAGTCATGAAAAAAAAGAACCAAGTTTCTATGCTTTGAGGGATGTGGACCGCGTGCAACTTGCATACGGGTGTATGTGCAACAGCGTGCAGAGTATGTTCGGTACAGAATTTGTGCAGATTTTGGTATAGATTTCGGTACAGCGGTGCAGATTTCGGTACGGTGCAAATTTCGTGCAGAATTTGTGCGGGATAGATTTCGTGCAGAATATGTGCAGCAGATGTACAAAGTATGTGTAGCAAAGGTACAGATATGAGCAATTTCATGATGCGGAGGACATTCATAGAAAGAAAAGTAACTCGGTCTTCATGCGCAGTGGGATAGGGAAAGTTGGTGGTCGTGTCTACTGCTGACTACAAGATATGAAGGATTGCCCAATAATCTAACTTGGTAGCTTGCGGGTAGGTTGTTGCACACCACATACAACAGTTCCGCATGTGGGTCCAGGATGGAACCAAGATGCGCATGTGGCGAAGCCGAGAAGGCAGCGTTGGGAGAGGAAACTTTATCAAGAATCGGTATGTTGGTTGTAGGGTGATGGGTTCAAGTGGCGACCTTATGAACATGAAGTCATCGACACCAACATGATCGGATCCACGGGAACTAGAGATATGATCGGTTGCTTGGAAAACATGAAAGGATCAACACCATGTAAGCATGTTATCATCACATTATCACATTGCTTATAGGTGGGTATGTAGAAGACAAAGCGGGATGATTGCAAGGAGAATCACGGGAGTGAAGACTCGAGGCAAGGGAATCCGGGCAAAAGGTTGAAAACTCGTTCACTTCAACTCGTCTTGGTAGGTTGGGTGGGGCCTGTTAGTCACAATATGAGAATATCATTTTCGGGTGGGAGTATGACGTAGGTAGTCACAGGATTTGTTTTGTCTCCGGGTGGAACATTGTTAGTATGACAAAATAGAATACTATATGCAAGAAGGAAGAAAAACGTGAATTCAGAGGTTTTTCACTTTGGCACGGCCAAGCTTGATAATGTGCATGGCGTGAAAAAGGAAAAAAGGGGACATCAAATTCGTAATGATTGGCACGGGCGTGCCAAGTTAGGCGTGCAGCCGTGCGATGATGCAGATCTTGGTTTCCTTATTTGCGAGGGATATCTTTCTTGGAAAGCAAGTAGAGCACTTATAGGGCTTTGTTTTGTATCTTATAAAAACCAAGTGACGGCCAATATTATTGTGTGCTAGGAGATTGGCTATAGAGAATCTGTGAGATTCACAATTAGAGTCAAAGGCATCGGTAGTTTTTTGGGATACCTTAGGAGCATTCCATGGATGGTCTAAGTTATGTCTAGGGGTTGTATGGGTGGTGTATGTTTACATGGATAGAGGGGATAACTCCGAGGGAGATCATGTGCTTTAATTGTAACACCACCACTAGAGCCGTCAATTTGGGTTGAGCCCGTCGGGCAAGCCCGCCCTGCCATGCAATAGGGATGAGTTGGGTTGACATATTTCCAGCCCGCCAGAAATTTGGCCCGCCCTGCCCCGTTTAGTGGCGGGTTGGGCACGCCCCGTCCTGCCAGCCCGTATTGACAGCTCTAGATATGCTAAGGACTCTGTTTTTTGGTTCAAAAACTTCTTGAATGCCACCTGAAATATTCAAAGATTGAAGGGGATTAAAGATGTTGAAGTAGGTAGATGGAGAAAAGAATTTCACACCGTCACACACAGTACAGAAACTCATTAAACTCATTGGTGAATCATTTTCTTTATGTATGAATATACTTCACTTTAATATAGTACAACTTTTATATAAAAAAATTGCCATCATTTGCCCCGAAAATAAAATAACTATTGAATTGATATACTCTCTCCGTCTCATAATAAATGAGACACGAAAATTCTATTGTAGAGAACATCAAATTCATAAGCCTCGTTAAGAAACACTACGTAGATATTTCAATACCCGAACTCCGCGAGACTTTTAATTCGAATAATACACCATAATAATACAATATGGAAAGTAACTTATGGGGCATTATGATTTTATTTTTTTTAGCTTGCGGGACATTCTTCCATAATAAAGGTTTCGTTGGCCAAACAAAACGAGCAGACAAAAATATAAGGAGGGGATCAGTTTAAGCTTGGCCCGCGTTGGCCGCGCTGGCCCGCGATCAAGGTGGGTTGGGTTGACATATTTCCAGCACGTCAAGAATTTGGCCCGCCCCGCCCCGTTTAGTGGCGGGTTTTAGCGGGTTGGGCCCGCCTCGCCCCGTCAGCCCGTATTGACAGCTCTAAACACCACAGATTATGACATTAGTGAATATCCTGACTTGTTAGTGCCCCCAAATGTAGTCCAATTGTGGAATGACCTGGATGAACAAATCTTGTGTTCTTGTCTTTTATTACTTTTCGGGAAATATAGAAATATGTTGATTTACTTAGGTCAAGGATGCATATATGTCCTTATATGCGATAATTGTCATATTAGCCCCCGTACTCAAGAAAAATGTGGAGATTAGGACACCTTCATCATTCCGTCCAAAACGTCGTTAAATGTGCCTATGTGCCTTATGTGGCTTGCTGACGTCATAAAAATGTTGACATGGCACTAGACTTGATCAAAATTTGCGAATGTGGAAATAGAAGGGGAAAAAATTGTAAAATAACAAACTATAGACCCTAAAATTTGAAATATTAAGTTACAAAGACCCCCTTTTCATCATTATAAACTCATCAACCAATTTAGGGTTAAAAAAAAAAAAAAGTAAACAGGACTCTACTTCTTCATCTCACTATCTCAGCTCCTCCTCAGCCATACCCATTCTTCCCCAACTCATCGCTGCCACCACCCCTTCCGTGTTCGCTGCCGCCACCCCACACCGCCCGTCTCGGTCTGCCCCACAGCCACTTCTAAATTCAAATTAAAAAAAAAAATCAAGGGTTTTTCTTCACCTTCTTATCCCCTCCGTCTCCAACCCACCACGTCTACGGTCTACCCTCGTCGTCACCCGTTATCACATCATCACCTTCTCCCACACTGCTCCAAGCAGCGGCAATCCCCCCCTCCCCTCGCCTCACTATTCATCCCCACCCCTCGTCACTGTTCTTCACTCCTACTCTCTTTCTTCATCTCTCTTTCAAATTCGTTTTTTGTTACACAATGGAACCCACATCTGTGATTTTGTTAAAAGGTATTTTGTTATTTGAAACTTTATTTTGATTTGGTACACAATGAAATTGAAATCTGGGATTTTTAAAGGTATTTTGTTGTTATTTTGAAACTTGATTTTGAATGTGTGTTTGTTGAACTTATGGGTTATTGATTTGTATTTTATTTTGGGTTTGATTTGTTTTATTTTTGAAGTTGGGTTTGATTTTGAATTTGGATGTGGGTTTTTTGGAGATGAGTTGTTGATTGTTTTATTCTGAAATTTTGAGTGGAATTTCATGGATGGCTTGCTTGTTTAATTTAGTTATTCTTTTTTTCTTAAGAAAACTAATTTGTAATTGTTTACGAAAAAAATAAGGTTTTGTTTGAAAAAAAAAATTAGGCAAGTTAATTAAAATTTGAAGAAATTTGACCCCTGTTGATCTGAATTTTTCACATGAATGGCTTAGTCATCAAATATTAGTGCCACGTCAGATGCCTAGTCATCCATTCCGTTAAAATTTGGACGAAAAGATAACGGTGTCATAATCTCCATACAATTTTCTTAAGTACAAGGGCTAATACGGCAATTACCTTGTATAAGAGCATATCTGCATCCTTGACCTAAATACAAGGGCACATTTCTATATTTTTCCATTACTTTTCATATAGATGTTGCAGGCATGTTATCTATTTCTTGTACACTTGGTACGGGACAAGTACTGCTCGTAGACCGCAATTCCCCGACAAATTGCTTATGGTAAGTTCTTTTCCATTAGAGTGCACTTTACAAATTAAGTGGAACACACATCCGGAAGAAATTCAAACAAGAGAACAGAACAAGAAGCAAAATAAGGCAATGCCAGTTTCTGCAAAGACCCAAGCAACCACTCAAAATGACCCAAGAACCCTGCTCCAAAAAGAGGCTAAGAACACAACGTGCTCATGTTGTAAACCAAATGACGAAGTCTTACTAGTGAAAACTCCATCCGTCCAAAAAAACAGTTTCCTTTTCGAAAAGTCGCATTTTTGAAAGAGGTAATAATAATTATAGTAAAATTTTTGGAAGGTACAAGTAACAAAAGAATGATTCTTTTTTTGGGAAGTGGGGAATTTTGTATTGGACGGTGGGAGCCTCAAATTATCAACCATGGTATGTGCACTGGTTGCATCAATTGCATAGATAGAGAGTTAATAAACACTTACTCAAGTTCTTGACGAAGTGCATCAAAGAGCTCTCGTTTAGTCTGTTTTTCTGCTCCAGGAGTATTAAGAACCTTACTCTGCTCCACCATCTTTATGGTTGTACTCTTCAGCTCTTCCTATACCATAGAGCCATAGTGTGAAAAATTAATCTTCACATGCCAAAACATAAAAATCGTCACGTTTATATGCATACATATAGATGCTAAATTAATGTGCTTCTGTTACTCCTTCCATAGGCAGCTCAGGTCACTGTCAAGAAACCAACTAACAATTTCATCATATATTAGAAAATTTAACTATATTCACAAGTAATGGCATCTGCTACCTAGGTAAAGTGCCTAAAGGAGTTATGGGAAACGAGTAAAGGCATATCATCCTAGCATCATAGAGTTAAGATTGAAAACCAAAACCCTAATGTCACTATAATTGTATTACATTTAGCATAAAGCATCAATAAAATATTGACATTGCAGAAAATATAAAATAACCCAAAACCACGCTTACTTTGTGATCTAGACAACATGTGCTTCAAATTAATATTCAACAATTGCATAAGCTTGTAAGCAATAGAAGTACTCTGTACTTCCATCTTTGTTATTGGACTATTCCAAATGTGCATCACACAAGGAGCAAATACATTAAGGATCACAAATTCACAATAAGCCAAGCTCACATATGGTCATTTACTACTCGCTCTGTCCCGGAAAGATAGTCTCATTTGACTTCTAGTGGTCAACTCAATTGGATTTGACAAAAGTTCTATACAAATTTGATAATCCTCATGAACCTTTAAGAAATGTTATTGATAAATTACAAGAATACTATCAATAACAAATTTTTGAAACAATAACATCTTTTAAAATTTCAAGAGGGCTATAAAATTTGCATAGAACTTTGGTCAAAGTTAAATTTGTTGACCACCATAAGTCAAATGTGACTGTCTTTTCGGGAAGGGGGAGTATTAAGTTCCTGACAATGTAGCATTGAGTTATATGTCCTTGTTACATTAAACTGAATTTCAGATACCTGCCTTTGATGTAGTTATTCCCCCAGAATTGAGTAAAAATAGATTCTGAAAAGGAAAAAATAAACTTCTTTGGCAGCCAAAACATACTCCCTCCGTCCCAAAATAAATGCCAAAAAAAATTTAATATTGCTCTCGATCAATAGCAAATTTAAAAATGTTTGATCATTAATTTTGGGATAGACGTAATAGTTAAATATAAGAACATTACTCGGGCAGTAGAAATTGCTACAAGCTAAGAAGCTTCCTTCGGGAATTCAACTGATTATTCTATTTCCTTCAATAAATTTTACTTGTCCAACAGGTCAATTTCGAAAATTCACATCGGCGATAACAATAACAAACAGCACAAAAAGGGAGAAAAAAATAGAGGATTACTTGGGCTTTGAGCTGATTGATGATTTTCAATCTAATGGCGTCAATTGTACCGTCGTTCATCAACGACTCCAATACATCTTCCGGGGTTATCACCGACGACGACGACTCCATTGTGCCTCTGCTGCAAGTTTTCCTCTCGAATCAGTTTCCGTTCAAAATGAAAAGAGGAAATTTGATCAAACCGGAAAAGGTAAAGGTAGGTTTATGTCGGGATGGGCAAAAAAGTACTCCCTCCTTCCCACCTCAATTGATCCATTGAGAGGTATGGATGACCAAAACCGGTTTCGGGCCCGGTTCCGGTTCGGAACCGCCGGTTCCGATTCAGAAAATGTATGAACCTTAACCGGCTCGGATTGTTCACGGTTCCGGTTAATCCGGTTCCGGTTTTCTCCGTTTTTGGTCCTTTCGGTTAGGTCAGGTTATTGAAAAACAATGAATTTCGTCCGGTTCACGGTTCCGGTTCCGGTCCGGTTCACCATTTTTGTGACCCTTAACCGGCCCTTATCCAAACCGGTTCCGGTTACCCCGGTTCCGGTTTTCGTGACTGTTCATGGCGGTTCCGGGCTTTTCCGATCCGGTTTCGGTCCGGTTTTCCGGTTTCGGTCCGGTTCCGGTCCGGTTTGGCCATCCCTACATTGAGGTGGGATACGGTTTTTAAGAAAAATTATTAAAGTGGGTAAAAATTAGAGGAGAGAGAATGTAAAAGTTAAATGTGTGGTAGGGAATAGGAGAGAGAATGTAAAAGTTAAAAATATTTAATAGGAGAGAGAATGAGTGGGAGGAATAGTAAGTTAAAGTGGGTATAATGAATGGTTTTTTTGTAAATATATGGAGATGATAAGGGTATAAATATATGGAAAACTTTCCATTTAAGGAATGGATCAATTGAGGTGGAACGTCCCAAAAAGGAAAGTGGATCAATTGAGGTGGGACGGAGGTAGTACCTTTTTCTTCGTCATTTAGCTTTTGACTTTTTTAAGTTTTTACTTTTACCTCATCAAACTAATTTTTTTACTTAAGCATCATTAAACTGGAATACTTAAGCATTATTTGGTCCTTTTGTTATCAAGATGTCCAATTTGCCGTTAAATATAGCTGAGATATGGCACAATGACATAAATTAGGGGGGGGGGATTACTAGGTATACAATTATATTTTGTTTATATCATGTACCAAAACTTGGTACACAAATGTATGTATCATTACAAATCGACTAAATCGGTATGTCAACTTAGTTGATACGGTTGGTACTCGTTTGATACGGTCAGGGGCGGAACTACGTTGAAGGGGGGGGGGGGGTCAACCCCCCTGAGTTTTCCGTTTTTGCCACTTTACCCCCTTATAAATTTATGAGATTATGAACTTAACCTCCTGAAAAAATACAAATAACCCCCCTCAAGGTTTACATTAATACCCACTATATAAACTAATTCATAAAATTTTCACTTCTCAATTTATTTCTCACGTAAAAAAGAGACGAGAGCGAAAGAGACACGAAGGACGCCAAGTCAGAATTGCGATCGGCGAAGTCGAAGGCCACCCCGCCCGGCCGCCGCCCAGGCGCCGCACCCGGTTTTGCCAAGCGGCGAGGTATTTCGATTCTCTCCCAGACGTTTCCTCTCTCTCTCTCTCTCTCTCTCTCTCTCTCTCTCTCTCTCTCTCTCTCTCTCTCTCTCTCTCTCTCTCTCTCTCTCTCTCTCTCATCTCAAATCCCCCAAATTTCTAAATTCCTAACAAATTAGGGATTTCGGATTGTTCAAAAAATAGGTATTTCGGATTATTGCTCCCTTCTTCGACGTTTTCGGTCTCTATTTGATATTTCCAATTGTTCAAAAATTAGGAATTTCGGATTGTTCAGAAATTAGGGATTTCGGATTATTGTTCCCTTCTTCGACGTTCCCGGTCTCTATTTGATATTTTCAATAGTTCAAAAATTAGGGATTTCGAATTGTTCAAAAATTAGGGATTTCAGATTATTGCAATTGATTTTTGGAATGATGCCTATCCTCTTGAATAATAGCAATTGATTTTGTAAAGATGCAAAATATTGACATTCTGTTTAATTTTATAATAAGTTTGGGATTTCGAATTGGTTTCCAAATGGAACCTCCGCCTCAAGATTTGAAGAGATCGCGTGGACCGACTACTTCACGCTCTAAATTCAACGAGGCTCCCCGTCCTGGAGGTTAGAAACTTTGAGCTATAGTCTTATTTAATACATTTTCTTATTATCCAGGATCATGAAATTTCACTTTTTTGTTTCAATAATGGGTCGAATCCAAGTCTTACAAGGTACTCACCTCCAAGAAAGTGGCACATTTCCTCAAGGAAAACATCATCTGTCGATACGGCATTCCTAACGAGGTCATATCAGACAACAGCTCCCACTTGAGGTGAATGCGACAGGCTGGCGGCCGAATTCAAAATCACAGCCATGAAGTCTTCTCCCTGCAGACGCGAAGCGAACGGCGTCGTGGAAGCGGCAAAGCAAGACCCTCGAACGGATCATTCGAAAAATGACCACCCGAGGACGCGATTGACCCGAGAAGCTGCACCTTGCACTTTGGGGCTACCGAACATCAATCAGAACAGCCACGGGAGAAACCCCATTCGCCCTGACATACGGGATGGAAGCAGTCCTACCACTTTGAGCGGAAATTCCCTCGCTCAGATGCTGGCTGGAAAATGACGTCAACGAAGTCGAATGGCTTCGAAGCCGACACGACGAATTGGCTCGCTAGACGAGCGACGACTAAAGGCCATGGAACACGTCCAGGAGCCTACCAAAGCGAGAATGGCTAGAGCTTTTGACAAGAAGGTCGAGTCCCAGACGACTAAAGGCGATCTGCGCCTTGTAAGAGATCGCGTGGGCCAGGCTACTTCCTCCTCGGCATAGCCAAGCTAGGAAGTCGGGGGCCGTGAGCAGTATAAACCGAGGTACGAACGTGGATCAGTGGCCAGGGCGAGGCCCGATGGATTAGGCAGAAACATAATCCATCTGAGTCTTATTCTGACAAAGGGAGTGGGCCTACCCTACCTTCGCTCGTCAGGCCTCCTCGTCATTCCCCTCTGTCGACCTTGACATAGAAGGTGTACAAGTGACCAAGGCCCAATGAGAAGTCTAATGCCAAGCAAGGCATATATTTATGCCGAGGAAGGCATCCCTCCAAGGCCGAGCAACGCTCCCCTTGATGACGAGGAACCTCTCCTCGGCTATCAAGGGATTTATATACAAGATAAATGTGTTGAGCCATAAAATAGTTGTATCTGTATATAAATCAGAGAGAGGGAGGGAGAAGATTGAACAATTGTGCTTATAGTCGCCGAAAATAATGGAGGGGTGTGCCAAGGTCTGTGTGTTGAAGGAGAGAGGGTGACTTGTCGGATTCAAACTGGTGCAAGTCTTTATTGAGATAACAAGGGTTGATAGGGCGGCTGAGATTTCGGGCAAGGCGGGGCGGCGCAAGATGCAAGTGAGATGGTGGAAGGGAGGCGAGTGGAGCAACCGTGAAGGTAATTAGGAGTCGTCGAAAGGTTGCAAATAGGTTTCAAATTAGGGATACTATATTTATTTTTCACCTCATCATATTTAGAAAATTTCATTTTACCCCTTAAAAATCAATACCCATGTAAAACTAATCCAATCTGTTCATCACGTGCCACACACGTGTTATTTAACAGATTTTTCAAACGTATTTCGTCAAAAGCTATTTATTAATCAATATTTATCATTATAGGCCCTAAATCGTCAAAATTTTATTAGACCCTAAATTGGTAACATTGCAATTTACCCTTTTTCTATTTCAAACCTTATAATGCCATTAAAACGACTGGCTAATTTTGGTAAGAGGTGGTCTCCCGTGAGAACAAGGGGATCCGTCTCATGCATGAGACGGGTCGACCCATGACCCATGGGGCATGACCCGTCACGTGGCGGCCTTTTATAGGCCAATTTTTTTTTTTATATTATTTTTTCGACTTTTCAGTGGTTTAAAAAAAGTAATAGTTACCATCTGTTAATGTAATGACTGTATACATATAAAGTAACATTGTTCATAAGTAAACGTAATACCTGTTTTAAAAAAACAAAAGCTCATTTTTACCCATTTTTTCAAATGTAATACAAACTATATGTATTACATTTGAAATGTAATAACTTATGTATATGAATGTAATAGTTTATACAAGTAAATGTAACACTTTCATAGATGAAATTGTAACATATTTCTATAGATAATGTAATACTTTTACATGTATCATGATAAATTTGAACTCATTGTAACTTATTGTTTGAAAACATATAGATATCTATACATATGTGTTACAATTATGTACAAATACTATTACATATAAATAACACGTTTGTTACATTTTAGTTATAATAAGTATTACTTTTGCCAAACGAAGAAAACATAGGGAAAAACACTATTACTTTTCTGTATATATGTATTACTTGAATGTATACAAACTATCACTTTATATGCATACAATCATTACATTATGTTATAGTAACTATTACTTTTCACAAACCGAAAAAAAAAACAAAATTTAAAATTTTTTTAAAAAAACTTTTTTTTTGGGCCTATGAGAGGCTGCTGTGAAGCTTCAAGCGTTGAACGGACTTAGGACCTGGAATAACAGGGGAAGGAGGTGATCGGTTTTGGGGATGTGAGCAGAGAACCGAGGGAGATTGAGAGATTGGATTGGGAATTGAGGGAAGGAATTGGGTCGTGACTTTGGATAGAGAGATGGGGTCTGGAACAGGGGAAGGAGACGGTTGGGAGAGAGGAAGAGAACCGGTGATACAACAGTAGGTATTGATCGGAATTGGTTGACGTGGGTCGCCGGCGAAGGGGAACGGTGAGGAAGCGGTTGTTGTTGGAGGTGGAGAGCGGCGGTGGACGATTGGGTTGGTGACGAGGACGGTGGTGGGTTTGGGTTGAGAGGGAGATGGCACGGTGATGGAGATTGAGGGGTGATTGGAGGTCGTCGGTTAATTGGGATGGGCGGGTCATGGTTATGGATCCGACCCGTCTCATGGATGAGACGGGTATTCTTGTTCTCATATAAGTTTTTGTCTTTTGGTAAACTGTGATTTGATCACTGAAATTCGATTTCAAAAATGAAAAAGTTATTACCAACTTCTAACATTTACATTTTGTTGCAGATTAATTTATGACCTAACAAAATATATATATATATATATATATATATATATATATATATATATATATATATATATATATATATATATATATATATATATATATATATTTTACGGAAACATATCACCAAATTGAAACGAAATGTAGATATAAGAATTTGGATTGCAAATTTTTAGATCTATTAGCAATAAAATGTAAATGTAAGATATTAGGTTGCAAATTTTTTAACTGAAAACTTCAAATTACCCCCTCTACTTTTCACAAAAAGATTTTTACCCCCTGAACTTCCAACTCAAGTAATCTTTAACTCGATCGATTGATTGATTTCTTACTTATACCCTATACTCAAGGTTCTAAAAAGCGCTAGGCGAATGTTAGACGGTGAAGTCGAACCTAATTTCTAGACGAGGACTAGTCGAAATTAGTCGAAACCTAGATGAGACTTAAAACTAGGCGTGTTGAAGAGGCCTAGCTCCCTTAAGCGGGGGTCTTTTAAAACCCTGCTTAGACCATCCCCATCAGTGACCCTGACCCAACCCAACCTCAAATAAAATATTAATTTCTCTCATCCAACCCAACCCAACCCAACCTTATATAATTTATCTTTCCCGTGATGGCCTCAACCCGGCCCAACCTTTTAAAAATAAAATTAATATATAAAATATATTAATTTTAAAAATATATTTATATAAATACAAAATCAAAATAATTTGATAAAAAAAAAAAAAAGATGCAAACCGGGGCCAACCGCAGGGCAAGAAATTGCCCGAAGTCACCAATTTCCGTGACTTTACATTTTTTTTTTTTCATTTCTTCTTTGTCCTATCTGATCTGATGACCCTGTGAGGGTCACCGTAGTGGCCGGTCTTATACCAAACCCTGGCGCCGTCCACCATTTTCTCTAAACCCTACCATTTTCTCTAAACCCTAGTGCCGACTCCACACAGACGACTTCTCCCTCTCCAATTGTCGTCAATCAATAATTATGGCGGGAGGCAAAATAAGGAAGGAGAAGCCGAAGCGCGGTGGAGCTGCCGCCGGCGGCGGCGGGTCGAATGCTCACTACCAAGGAGGTATACAGTTCCACAAATCAAAAGGTCAGCACATCCTTAAGAACCCACTCCTTGTCGATAGCATAGTCCAGAAGGCCGGCATCAAGAGCACCGATGTCATTCTCGAAATCGGTCCCGGTACCGGAAATCTCACCAAAAAGCTTCTTGAGGCTGGAAAATCAGTTATAGCCGTTGAGCTTGACCCTCGTATGGTTCTCGAGTTGCAGCGACGGTTTCAGGGCACTCCCTTCTCCAACTCCCTCAGGGTAACTTTTTGGACTTCTTTTGAATTCTTATTTCTTCGCATCTTTAATGTTTAGATTATGAACTGTTGAGATTGTTTTGAACTGAGTTGTTTGGAGCATAGAATATAGCGCTGTGGATTTGAAATGGGAGCTGTTGTTGAAAATTTGAACCAGTTTTACTCTAATTTCATTAAAATGCACGAGTTCAATTCTAGGACTACCTTTAAAATGTGTACATAGAACAACCCGAGGGGTTTGTTGTAAATAAGCAATGAAACAAAGTTTCTACAATGTACACCATGATCAAATGGTGTTAATAATGAAAATTGGCATTATTGTTAATTTTATAACTATCCCGAAAATGTGGGAATCAGTATACTTTGAAAAATAATTACCTTTTACAAAGATTTCCCCAAGAAAACAATGAGATATGCATATGAAATATGGAAACGTAGGCATACGTACATTTGTGAATGTGGGGTGTTTCGCAAAGTAACAAGTCCAATTACCAAAGTAATTGAATTTGGTTACTAAATGGTATATTATGTTTCAAAGTTATGTTTATAACAATTGTACATTTTGGTTTGTTATATATGATTCAATAAGTTTTAATATAAAAAAAAAATCAAAAGAAAATAAAATCAATGTAAATCAAGTATTGATGTCAAATTCATGAAAGTGAATAAATGATACTTTGAATGAAATAGATCAAAGTGTTGAAAAGGTTCAAGAAATGGAACCTAAAAAAAATGTGCTAGTTTGTAAAGTCATTTTATAACTTGAGAAAAGTACAAAGATAACGACACCAAAAGTGATATTCTTGAAATTTTTGAAAGGATCAATATTGTATAGCTGAGATTTAATTGAATTTGAGTTAACAATTATCAAAAGGATAAAGCTTGTGTTAGCAAGATAGTATATTGCTAAAGTCAATTTATGATTGAAAAGAAATATAACAATGTGTGTAATGGTAGTCTAAGACATAATAATAATAGACAATTACTTTAAACTAATTTGAATATGTGAAGTCAAATGATAAACATATTCGTTAAACAAAGAGTTAAATCGAGAGTTAGTTGTAAATTCGGAGGGGAATATGACTTAAGCCTTTTAAAAGTTAACACAACGGAAAATCCAATCTAGATGACTGGAGATCCCAAGAACTAGCTTCAATGGGATCAACTAACTGTTAAAAGACTTGTTGCGTCACTGTGGAGGAATTAACCTCAAGTCCATTTCTATTAGTGACATCCCGAAAGGACAAGGATAAGCCTATAGCTTTTAATGATTATTACGCGTCGAAAAATTCGAGCGGGATAATATGGGTTACCTTTCAGAAATCACCTATGTGTTAGAGAAGTGGAGCCGCTTCGAAGAGAATTGTGTGAAGCTCAATTCTTAGACCCTCTCACAGAATCGGGCAAAATTTTCAGGGACATGAATGAACATAGCTACGAGAATTGAACTATGTTAGTACGATACTTTTGTCAAGCATATGATGGACTACAAAAAAAGCATAACTATTAAAGGACATCGCTTCTATCGACTTGCGAGTACAGTAAATATGCTTGTACGAGCGAAGGTTCAATAGGCTTTCCTACACCTATCATATGCAAGTTTTCGTCTGTCGGACTGTATCACCAAACTCGTCATCAATTTCCTTCATGTGGGGGATTATTAAAAATATATGTTTTGTGTGAACAAAATTGTGTATTTTCCTTATATGAATCTTTTGTCGTTTGACAAAGATTATTGTGGGTTCATGTTCCACTCCGTGTGAACATTGAAATGGTATATCTAGATGTCTAATTTGAGATTGGATGAGAAATATACGATAGATCAAATTTGGTGGGTTGAAAGTAAATTTTAGAATTTAACTCCAATGTTGATGTCCCATAATTCATAGATTAATGAGGAATTAATATGGATCATTACTTTGAAATTAGGGATCACAAAGTGTGGAATTAAATCCCATGAATAAAAGGTAATGACTCCCATATTAATACAAGAATTAATTGAGAATTCATTACATGGTTGTTGAAAGCTATAAATAGAGAACTCCACAACAAATGAAAACAACTTTTTCGATCAATTTTCCTCCTTCCCTTTGCAATTTGTGCATCCTCTTTCTTTGGCTTTATAGAAATTTATGCATGGTGATTTTGTCCAATCATAGTGAGATTTGCTTAGGAGGGAGATTCTAGTGTGTAAAAATAGTCAGGTTCGTATGTTTTTTATCACGGGAGGCGAACGTCGAAAGCAATATCGAGCACAACTCGGTGAGGGGCGAATTTGTGTTAAGGAGAGTGTCGCGCGCGACTCGGGCAACATTAAAACGATCAACCTACGATTTTTTCTCCTTGTTTAATTTTACGTAGTAAATTGTATTTCAATATATTGTAATTCTTTTCTCTTTTTTTGCTTATTGTAAGATTTTGTCTAACATAACATGACTAGTTTACTGCGTTGGACTAGGGATGACCAAAACCGGTTCCGGGCCCGATTCCGGTTCGGAACCGCCGGTTCCGATTCGAAAAATGTATGACCCTTAAACGGCCCGGATTGCTCACGGTTTCGGTTAATCCGGTTCCGGTTTTCTCCCCGGTTCGTCCGGTTTCGGGCTTTTTTTGGTCCGGTTCCGGTCCGGTTCTATTGAAAAACAATGAATTTTCGTCCGGTTCTGGGCTTTTTCCGGTCCGGTTCACCATGTTGGTGACCCTTAACCGGCCCGGCTCCAAACCGGTTCCGGTTTTCGTGACGGTTCATGGCGGTTCCGGGCTTTTCCGGTTCGGTTCCGGTCCGATTTTTCGGTTCCGGTCCGGTTCCGGTCCGGTTCCGGTCCGGTTCCGGTCCGGTTCCGATCCGGTTTGGCCATCCCTACGTTGGACAGTGGCGAAGCCACGTTGAAACTATGGGGTAGGTTGACCCCTTCAAATTTGAAACGTGTCAGTTTTTACCCTTTTAAATTTTAAAAAAATGATTTTTTACTACTAAAATGATGAAAATGTAAATTTTGACCCCCTTAATTTTAAGAAAAAATTGCACTAAATTATTATTTAGACCCCTTTGTATACAAAAACTGGATACCTCAATTATAATAGTTATAAAAAAATATCTTGATCCCCTTATCAAAAATTTACGACTTCGCATTTGGGCGGCTGGAGTATTTAATATTGCAACCAAGTAAAATGATGGTGGAAGATCTGGCCTTGAATTTGTTTTGGTCATGATAGAACTCAAGAACTCGTTGTAGAATTTCAAGATAAGGAGATTGGGAAAAACCATTGAAAGATATTAAGAGAAAGTACAAGCTCAAGTCCGAATCTAAAAGACGAATCGATATGGCCTTGAATGCAAACACGGCCTTTTGCATGGGGCTTGCAGGGTGAGAGGAAAGAGGGGGGGGGGGGTTAACACTTGAAAATGAAGCAATAATAATGGTCTCTTGATAGAGAAGAAATAATGGTATATAATTCTTCCATTTCTCTTTCGTTTAAGTATGAGGCAACAGGGAGAAGGGATTTTTCTAAGGGTCGTTTTACTAATTTATTTAATCAACAACACTTATTCAGAAGTCTTCTACTACTACTACTACTACTACTACTACTACTACTACTTTTACTATCATCACTACTTTTGTTGATTTTGGAGTAAACTCTTGATCTCCTCCTCATCCTATAATGTGTTTGTGATTTTCTATTTTTTTTTGAGGCTGTGAGGATTATGTATAACTCATAGGAGTCAGATTTGGCTCGGTCTTGGCGTGGTAACTTAGATTGTCTTTTGAGTTTCCTCTCAAAAGGCTTCTACGTTTGCAGCCTTGGCTACAGCTTTCTCATTTGTCTGATTAAAGGCGAATCTGAGCCTCCCAAATCTCATCAGTTTATGTATGAGGTAAAAGGGAGAAAGGATGTTTCTAAGGGTGGTATCCCCTCCTTGTTCAGAGTAAATGTCGTTGTCGATGATTACTAATCCATCCAATCAACAACCTTTTCTGAATTGTTTGTTTGTTTGTTTGAGGCTGTGATGAGGATGTGTATCTCATAGAATTCAGATTAGGCTCAGTCTTGGCATGGCAACTCAAATTGTCTTTGAGTTTCCTCTCAGAGGGCTACTGCTGTTTGCAGCCATGGCTGCACCTTTCTCTTCTGTCTGATAAAAGGCGAATCTGAGCCTCCATAGTCCCCACTCATAACACCTCCATTTTCTCCCCTAACACATTTTTTTTCTCTTTACCAGGTTTATAAAGTTAAGAGTGAAGGAAGGGAATAAAAGTTATGGGCTGTTTGAAACCCTTTTTTTTCATTCTTACAGTTTTCTTTCTTTCAAAACCCATAATTTATTCAGACTGGCTTACTTGATCTTTCAAAATGTTACTGAATGAGGCCTAGAGTTCTAGGATGGTCGGCTTGTTTTTAACTGCAATGGAGGTCAATCGTGTGTCATTGTCGTAGGCTAAGCATAGTTGTATGCTAAGATGAGGCTGAGTATGATTGCCCTTAAGAGCAAGCCTTGAGTATTATAAGTTAAAGAAGGAAGTGCAACTTTGGAAGCTTGACATTATTTTCACCTATATTCTAACATGTGTAATTTCATTAACATACATAACCAGCAACTGTCTGGTTGAACGAAGAAAGACAAAAAAAAAAAAAAAGAAGCCATAAGTTGACAAATGAAATAGGTTATTACTCGTAGGAGCTTTAAATTTGTTGTACCTGTATTCTAACATTCGTAGTCTCTTTTGTTTATGCCCTCTCCGTCCCGGAATATGTTCCCACTTTTTTGTTATTTGTTTGAATGAACTTTGAGCAATAATTATAGGTTAATTTAATTATCCTAATGAAAATCTAAAATTCATTATTAATAGTATTTATAACGGTGTTTCATTAATAATTTGTAGATTTTTATTAGAATAATTAAATTAATCTATAATTATTGTTCAAAGTTCATTCAAACAAACAATAAAAAACATCATTCCGGGACATAGGGAGTATTATTGAGCTGGTCGGTAGGTTTTGTGTATAAAAGTTGAATTCCTTTGCATTGGTTGTCTTGAACAGGTCATACAAGGAGATGTACTCAAGTGTGATCTTCCTTACTTTGACATATGTGTGGCAAATATTCCTTACCAAATTTCATCCCCTCTCACTTTCAAATTGTTAGCACATAAACCATCATTTAGGTGTGCCGTAATAATGTTCCAGAGGGAATTTGCCATGAGATTAGTTGCCCAACCCGGTGACAGCCTTTACTGCCGTCTCTCTGTCAACACCCAACTCTTGGGTCGTGTTTCCCATTTACTAAAAGTTGGAAAAAATAATTTCCGGCCTCCACCGAAAGTTGATTCGTCAGTTGTCAGAATCGAGCCAAGAAAACCGGCCCCCACTGTGAATTACAAGGAATGGGATGGTTTAGTTAGAATCTGTTTCAATCGAAAAAATAAAACCCTTGGTTCAATTTTCCGTCAGAAAAGTGTGCTCTCGATTCTGGAGAAGAACTACAAAACCTTGCAAGCGTTGCAACAACATTCAGAGAATGGAGAGATGGCTGCTGATGTGGCAGCTCTCGGAGATGCAGGTGGGGACCAGGGCATGGAGATTGATGATGACGTGGAAGACGATGATGAGATGGATACGGAAACGGAAGTTGGAACTGGAAAAGGGTCTGAATTTAAAGAAAAAATTGTGGGTATACTGAAACAAGGTGAATTTGAGGAGAAAAGATCATCTAAGCTCAGTCAAGCAGATTTCATGCATCTGCTGTCCTTGTTTAACAAGGGTGGAATACATTTTACTTGATATACAGGAAAACAAAGGAAAAGTTGGTCCTGCCATTTTTTTGTTGTTGGTATTTTCTACTCCCTCCGTCCCAAATTGACTGTCATTGAAGAAGGTTAAAGTGGTCTATACCTTTTCTTCACTGTATGAGTTTTGTTTCATTGTTTGATTTGAAGATAAAACATCTTACTGTATAGAGGCTATACAAATGTCTTATTTCCGTGCCTATTTCTACTTTCTAATCAATCAACGGCAGTTTTTTTATGTCAGATTCTTTCAAGTAATGAGTATATTAATTGTGATGGGAGTAAGTCTTACGTAACGTGCTTTCTAAGCTCAGGCAATCTTTCTTAGAAAGTAAGGCAAGTATCCAGCTAACTGCTTTTTAATTTTTCAAAAGTTTTTGGGATTTTTTACAAAAGATAATTATTATCCTAATTTAATTTCATTCGATCAGAAATAATTGTTGCTTTTGGACTTTTCACAGCTTTTAAGAAAACCAATTATTATTTCAATCTAATGATAAAAGTATCAAAATTGCCTGTTATTTAATGTTTATCTCTTACGTTACTTCACAATAGGGGTATAACTGGTTCGTTTCAAACCCCAGTTTGAAATCAAATCGAACCAAACCATTCGTTTTGGTTTGTTTTGGTTTTCGAGTATAAATAGTTCGGTTTAGTATTAAATTTTGGCAAACCACATGGTTCGATTCGATTTGTGGTTCTGACCCTCCCAGATCAAATCGAGGTTTGAGATCGAACTATCAAACCAAACCGCCAGACCAAAACTGATCCTAACCCCCGTTTTGCGACAAATAAATAACTAAGTTATCTTCGTGATCGAAGATTGTAAAGTGTTTTTCTTTCTTCGGCCTTTTCTTCCTCTAGTCTCTCTCTTCCTCCGACTTTCCTTTTAACACCCCCATATTTCGCTTTTATTTTGAGATCACGAAAAAATTAAATAAATATGAAAACGAGTTGCGGTCTGAATTTTGGTTTGAACCGTAATCTAAACTATAGTCTGAATCACGGTTTGAACCGTAGTTTGAACCACATAATTGAACCGCGGTTTAACCAAACCAAAGCGATTTGTTTGGTTCGGTTTGAATTTTTTCATGGTTCGGTTCGATTTGAAATTTTTTCAAATCGATGACTAGTGGCTTAGCCCGTAAATTTTTCAAAATCGAACCAAACCGAACCATTTACACTCATACTTCACACAACAACCCAATTAATAAAACAAAATAAGTTTCAATGCATGGATAAAATATGAATTTGAATGTTTTTGTCCCCAAAAGTGATAATTATTTTGAAACAAATATTTTGTTCAAAAAATGACAGTTAATTTGGATCGGAGGGAGCAAGGTTTTATAAATGTCCTTAAACTGTTATACTCTCTTCGTCCCACCTGAAAAGACACAAGTTTCCATTTTGAGTTTCGCATTTAAAAAGACACTCTAAATAGAAAAATTTTAATACCTCTTTATTCGTAGAACTCGCTTGTCCTAATAACAATAACTATCCATTAAGTCCCTCGGGGCATAGCCGAGTGGTAAAGGAAGCAGCATTGCTGGGCTTGCAACCTTAGCGTGGGGAGTTCGAATCTTGGCAGGAGCAGCTGGAGCAACCAATTAATTGGTGATGTAAGAGTGATGTAAGCGCCATGTAGGAGGATTTTCTTGGAGCCAAGAGTATAAGGGGTGCTGCCACCCTGACTATCTCGGGCATATCCCGCGGTTTACCTCCGCCAGTCACTGAGGGGTCGGTGGGGGCAGTTAATTTTTTTTTTAATTATTATTATTATGTTGTACCGGACGTAATATGAGTTGTACATTAAGGCCACCATTTTTCGAAAAATATTTTACTTAGGACAAGGTCAGTAAGTCGTTTTACTTAGAAAGGGCGTAAAATGTTTTCCGGAAAACGTTTTACTTAGGACAACCAAACAGCGGAAAACGAGTTATTTTCCGGAAAACATTTTCCGGGGGCTAACCAAACGGCGTAAAACGAGTTATTTTTCGGAAAACGTTTTTCGAAAAATGTTTTACGACGAAACAAACGGAGCCTTAGAGACTAATAATGTGTGTGTGTATTAAAGAGTGTCGGTGTATACCTTAAAGAATGTCAGTATGCATTAAAAAGTGTCGATTATAGTCTTAGCAGTGTCAGTATTATTGCTAAAAAGAGTACTAATAATAGTATTAAAAAGTGTCAGTGATAGAGTGATAGTATTGAAAAATATCAATGTTAGTGTTGAAAAGTATCAACGTGTTTTAATAAGTTGCAGCGATTTACCAAAATGTCACCACACGTTTTAAAAGAGTGTCATTGGTAGTGCTAAAATGAGTGTCGATGCAAGTATTAAAAAGTGTTAGTGCTAATGTTGAAAAGTGTCTATCTGTGCTGGCTTGTTTTAATAAGCTTCAATTATTTATCAAATAGGATTTGACCTATTACATCCTTTATCCAAATCAAAACAATCAATAATGACAAGCATTTACAAAACTAACCAAAAACTCCTTTTTCTTGGACAACCAAGCTTTTCTGCTCACTATCAATATCAACCGCCGGACAAATCGCCGTTCATGCCAATAAATGCCGGTATTACTTCATTAACCGTTGCATAATAACCACACTGGCAGTCACTAATCCTCATATAATGACGTCTCTCTTTTTTTTTTCTTCCAAAATTTTAAAATGCAATATCTCAAGATGTAAAAATCGAAATAATAATCGAAACAACCGTTTTAATCGTATCGTCAAAACGAATCAAATATGTAAACTTATCATATAATTCAAATTTTAGAAATAAAAATTTCATTTTTCACTTGTAAAAAGTTGAGAAAATCATTTTTCATTCGTTCATATCTAAGAATAAAACTGAGATATTAATTTATCATTTGTTCATATTTAAATATAATACTAATAAATTTATCTCTCAATTTTTCACAATTGATACTCAATTTATCATAGCTTAAATTTAAATATGTATCTATTGTTAAATACCTTTAAACAATTGAGAAATCAATGTCTCATTTATTTAATTCAGAGATGATTGTATTATCACGTACCCATATAAATAAATCAGAAATCAATTTCATATGTTTAAATTAAAGATAAATATGTTGTGACGTACCCTTTAAATAACAAAAAAGTAAATTTCTTATTGATGATTCAATTTCTCGATAGTTTAATGGTAAAATGAATTTATCTAACTTTAAAATTGTTTACAAATGAGAAATTATTTAATTGAGAATTTCATTTCTCCCCTATAATTGAGATTTATATATTTGTTTTGTGTCATCATAAAATATGTGCAAAAAATTAATAATAAAGAGGGGGAAAATATAGAAATATGCCCCTTTACTTAGGTTAATGATACATATATGCCTTTATACAAATTATTGTCATATTAACCCCCGTACTTAAGAAAAATGTGTGAAAATTAGGACACCGTCATCTTTTCGTCCAAAATGCCGTTAAATCTGCCTATCTAGCTTGCTGACGTCATAAAAATGCTGACATGACACTAGACTTGGTCAAAATTAGCGGATGTAGAAATAGAATGTAAGAAATTGTAAAATAACAAACTATAGACCATAAAAATTGAAATATTAAGTTACAAATGCCCCCCTCCAAATCATTATAAACGTATAATCCAAATTAGGGTTAAAAAAATGACTATTATTATTATTATTGTTATTATTATTGTTATTCTTATTGTTATTCTTATTGTTATTCTTGTTGTTGTTGTTATTCTTGTTGTTATTCTTGTTATTATTATTGTTATTGTTATTGTATTATTGTATTATTGTTTTTATTATTATTGTTATTATTATTATTATTATTATTATTATTGTTATTATTATTATTATTATTATTATTATTATTATTATTATTATTATTATTATTATTATTATTATTATTATTATTAGTGTTATTATTATTGTTATTATTATTGTTATTATTATTGTTATTATTATTGTTATTATTATTATTATTGTTATTATTATTGTTATTATTATTGTTATTATTATTGTTATTATTATTGTTATTATTATTGTTATTATTATTGTTATTATTATTGTTATTATTATTATTATTATTATTATTATTATTATTATTATTATTATTATTATTATTATTATTATTATTATTATTATTATTATTATTATTATTATTATTATTATTATTATTATTATTATTATTATTATTATTATTATTATTATTATTATTATTATTATTATTATTATTATTATTATTATTATTATTATTATTATTATTATTATTATTATTATTATTATTATTATTATTATTATTATTATTATTATTATTATTATTATTATTATTATTATTATTATTATTATTATTATTATTATTATTATTATTATTATTATTATTATTATTATTATTATTATTATTATTATTATTATTATTATTATTATTATTATTATTATTATTATTATTATTATTATTATTATTATTATTATTATTATTATTATTATTATTATTATTATTATTATTATTATTATTATTATTATTATTATTATTATTATTATTATTATTATTATTATTATTATTATTATTATTATTATTATTATTATTATTATTATTATTATTATTATTATTATTATTATTATTATTATTATTATTATTATTATTATTATTATTATTATTATTATTATTATTATTATTATTATTATTATTATTATTATTATTATTATTATTATTATTATTATTATTATTATTATTATTATTATTATTATTATTATTATTATTATTATTATTATTATTATTATTATTATTATTATTATTATTATTATTATTATTATTATTATTATTATTATTATTATTATTATTATTATTATTATTATTATTATTATTATTATTATTATTATTATTATTATTATTATTATTATTATTATTATTATTATTATTATTATTATTATTATTATTATTATTATTATTATTATTATTATTATTATTATTATTATTATTATTATTATTATTATTATTATTATTATTATTATTATTATTATTATTATTATTATTATTATTATTATTATTATTATTATTATTATTATTATTATTATTATTATTATTATTATTATTATTATTATTATTATTATTATTATTATTATTATTATTATTATTATTATTATTATTATTATTATTATTATTATTATTATTATTATTATTATTATTATTATTATTATTATTATTATTATTATTATTATTATTATTATTATTATTATTATTATTATTATTATTATTATTATTATTATTATTATTATTATTATTATTATTATTATTATTATTATTATTATTATTATTATTATTATTATTATTATTATTATTATTATTATTATTATTATTATTATTATTATTATTATTATTATTATTATTATTATTATTATTATTATTATTATTATTATTATTATTATTATTATTATTATTATTATTATTATTATTATTATTATTATTATTATTATTATTATTATTATTATTATTATTATTATTATTATTATTATTATTATTATTATTATTATTATTATTATTATTATTATTATTATTATTATTATTATTATTATTATTATTATTATTATTATTATTATTATTATTATTATTATTATTATTATTATTATTATTATTATTATTATTATTATTATTATTATTATTATTATTATTATTATTATTATTATTATTATTATTATTATTATTATTATTATTATTATTATTATTATTATTATTATTATTATTATTATTATTATTATTATTATTATTATTATTATTATTATTATTATTATTATTATTATTATTATTATTATTATTATTATTATTATTATTATTATTATTATTATTATTATTATTATTATTATTATTATTATTATTATTATTATTATTATTATTATTATTATTATTATTATTATTATTATTATTATTATTATTATTATTATTATTATTATTATTATTATTATTATTATTATTATTATTATTATTATTATTATTATTATTATTATTATTATTATTATTATTATTATTATTATTATTATTATTATTATTATTATTATTATTATTATTATTATTATTATTATTATTATTATTATTATTATTATTATTATTATTATTATTATTATTATTATTATTATTATTATTATTATTATTATTATTATTATTATTATTATTATTATTATTATTATTATTATTATTATTATTATTATTATTATTATTATTATTATTATTATTATTATTATTATTATTATTATTATTATTATTATTATTATTATTATTATTATTATTATTATTATTATTATTATTATTATTATTATTATTATTATTATTATTATTATTATTATTATTATTATTATTATTATTATTATTATTATTATTATTATTATTATTATTATTATTATTATTATTATTATTATTATTATTATTATTATTATTATTATTATTATTATTATTATTATTATTATTATTATTATTATTATTATTATTATTATTATTATTATTATTATTATTATTATTATTATTATTATTATTATTATTATTATTATTATTATTATTATTATTATTATTATTATTATTATTATTATTATTATTATTATTATTATTATTATTATTATTATTATTATTATTATTATTATTATTATTATTATTATTATTATTATTATTATTATTATTATTATTATTATTATTATTATTATTATTATTATTATTATTATTATTATTATTATTATTATTATTATTATTATTATTATTATTATTATTATTATTATTATTATTATTATTATTATTATTATTATTATTATTATTATTATTATTATTATTATTATTATTATTATTATTATTATTATTATTATTATTATTATTATTATTATTATTATTATTATTATTATTATTATTATTATTATTATTATTATTATTATTATTATTATTATTATTATTATTATTATTATTATTATTATTATTATTATTATTATTATTATTATTATTATTATTATTATTATTATTATTATTATTATTATTATTATTATTATTATTATTATTATTATTATTATTATTATTATTATTATTATTATTATTATTATTATTATTATTATTATTATTATTGTTTCATTGATCTGTGAAATTAACAAACAATAGATTCAACACAAATATTAATCATAAACCATGTTAGGGTGAAGAAAAAACAAATACTTACTTGTTAGAGTGAATAAAAAATGCATAATTGTAACTCAATAATAAGACTGCTTACTGTAAAAAAAAAATAATAGGATTACCTTCACGACAGATTCTCTCACGGTGAACAATGGCACTGATGGCTCTGATTTTCTGGCTCTGGTGAAAGTCCTGTCGCGTGTGAGAAGAACAAACAGATGGAGATATGTAAGTGCGAAAATTGAAGCTTCCATGATGAGTTGAAATGAAAAACTGAATATTAAAGATAAACTTGAATTTAAATAATTTGAATAATTCAAATAATTTGAATCTATGATTGTCGAAATTTTAGGAGCTGATATTTTTTTTAAATTGAGTAATGATCAACAACGAAATCAAAAAATACATACTCTTTTTATTTCACCATAAATTACTTTCGCATTTTTTAAGATCTCATCTCATATAAAAGAGATTTTATGTATAATCCCATGGAGATTTTATGTATAATCAACGTGCATTAATAGTTTGTGTAGGTAATTATTTTTTTAAATATTCATTAAATAGAATTGTATCTATTTTGGTATGGATATAATAAAATAAGTACTTGAAAATATATAACTGTTTTAAAAATAAAATAATAACATACAAATATGTCTGATTTCCTCCCTTTTTTTTTAATTTCCCACCCCATATCCCCCAAAAGCAGCCCTTTCAATTGGGTTCTAAATTTATTATCAGTATAATACATTAGAAATTTTTCATAATATCCTTCTTCACAACCTTAATTGTCATAAAACCACATTACTCTCATAACTCCCCACTAAATGTGGATTAAACCTACCCATCAATCCCTTTGATTTCGCTCACCCAACGTTCCATTTTTTCATATTCGAGTCACCTATCCTACCATTGTGCTTGTTACTATAAATAACTTAAAAAAAATCAATTTTCTTTCCTCAAAATTAATATACAAATGGTTAAACAAAATTATGCGAATAAGGAATGAATGACTTCAAAGAAAGAAAAAAAGAAAAGAAAAATAAACTAAAAACGAATCAAAATTCATACACTTTGCCAAACTCATTACCATTTAAAAAAAAAAAAAACTGAATTTTTCTTACAGTCACATTGCCTAAATGACCACAAATGCAAATGCTATACAAAACTCCGCCTTGCATAACATAAATGCATTTGTACATTTCAAAAAAAATACTCTTGTACACCGTAATTACTTAAAATTTAACTTTTGGATTTAAAGTGCTATCATTAATATTATCCATAAATAAATTTTGAAAAAATAAATAAATAGAATCAGATTATAATGAGCTTTAAATCCGCAATTTGTTACACATTTAATCATTTATAAGTTATTTATAATTATCCTTTCTTACAATTAGGCAGTATATTTAATTTTTGATTATAGTATCACCTTAGATATCTTAGTATATATCTCATTCCATGGTTAGAATATTCCTTTAATTAATTTAAATAATAATAATATTACTTTATTTATAAAATTAAAAGAAACATTATAGATGACATCAATTTGAATGAAAAAAAATTAAAAAAAATTAAAAACAAAATAAAATCATGAGTAACATTATTCCTAATGATGAACTTGCTTGTTGTCGACATGAGTAATGCGCACTTGATCTTTATAGATGACATCAATTCGAATGTGACCATGAGGTAGTCCTCGTTTCAAAAACTCCAAGGAGATGATAGAGACGACAACTGCATAGATGAACAAATATATAATTACAATATAGATTGTTAAAAAAAAATTGCATTCATCAAATAGAACTTAAACTAATAAATTAAGAGAATTACTTACATGAATTGAGGTTGCTAAAACAACATTCTTCTTTCAAATCTCTCACAAGTTGCTTGAATTTAGTTTTAAAAATACCATGCAATACGGGATATCTTTCGGTTCAAGGCCCGAACTGTCTAAAAATTTTGGGACTTCTGGCAACAAAAGTGTAGAACCAAAGCTCATGAAATGTGAGAGAATCAACTGACTGTTTGTTTCATTGATCTGTGAAATTAACAAACAATAGATTCAGTACAAATATTAATCATAAACCATGTTACGGTGAAGAAAAAACGAATACTTGTTAGAGTGAATAAAAAAAGCATAATTGTAACTCAATAATAAGACTGCTTACTGTAAAAAAAAAATAGGATTACCTTCACGACGGATTCTCTCACGGTGAACAATGGCACTGATGGCTCTGATTTTCTGGCTCTGGTGAAGGGCCTATCGCGTGTGAGAAGAACAAACAGATGGAGATATGTAAGTGCGAAAATTGAAGCTTCCATGATGAACTGAAATGAAAAACTGAATATTAAAGCAAAACTTGCAGAAGCTGATCTTTTATAGTAATCAATTTAAACATTTTGAAATTTAAAGAAATTCAATTCATGCCTAAAATATACTCATATCATATCTAAAAATTTAAATTTTGAAATTCAAATTTACTCTTTCAAAATTTGTTGAATTATCCGAAATATTAGAAATTAGGCTTTTATTTTTTTATTTTTATAGTTTTTTCGGTTATATAAAGAAAAAAAACTGTTTGATGATAGCATTTTGAAATTCAATTCAATTCATGCCTAAAATAAAGAAATTCAATTCATTCCTAAAATATACTCATATCATATCTAAAAATTTAAAATTTGATAATATTGTCGACTAATTATTAATGTTAACCCAATAATAATGGCTTTGTAATTTCAGTAAATTATGGATCGTGATTTGCTTAATTTTAGGATTGATTTGTTGAGATTTGAAATTTTGAAAAATATATTCTTCTTCTTTTTTCTGAAAGAATTTTTTTGATATATATATATATAACTTACATAATCTTTTTGATAAATATTAAACATTTCGAAGTAACTGTTTCTTTAATTTTGGATTAGTTTAATTCATTCCTAAAATATACTCATTTTATATCTAAAAATTTAAATTTTCAAATTCAAATTTACTCTTTCAAAATTTGTTGAATTGTCTGAAATATTAGGAATTAGGCTTTTATTTTTATTTTATTTTTAATTTTTCGGTGAAATAATAAAAAAATGTCTGACCAATTAAGAAGCGCCACGTGGCTTTCCACATCATTATGCCACGTGGCGCGATGTGAAGCCTCCAAATTCTTTTGCTTTCATATTATATACTCCCTCCGTCTCACACCAATAGATATAAAAAAAATGGGCACACAGATTAAGGAAAAGTAAGAGAGAGAAAAAGTGGAGAGAGAATGTTGTGAGTGTAAAAGTAAAATAGGAGAGAAAATGAGTGGGAGGAATAGTTAAGAGAGAGAATGTTGTGAGTGTAAAAGTAAAATAAGAGAGAATGAGTGGGATAAATAGTGAAGATTTCCTTTCATTTTGAAAAGTATCAATTGGTGTGGGACGGACCAAAAAGGAAATAAGTATCAATTGGTGTGGGACGGAGGGAGTATCTATAGTATAAATGAGGGAAGGGTGTGAACAGTTGAATTGAATGAATAGTTTCAATGGCCGAAATTCCCATTTTGCCCTCACTATTTTGTTCCTTTCCCATTTTGTCCTTAATTTTTTTTTTAAATTAAAAAAAAATTAAAAAAAAAAACCCCCATGTCCTCGAACACGGGCTTAATTAAAAAAAAAAACGTGTCCTCGAACACGGGCTTATTCTAGTAGATTATAAAGAGAGTCAAATTTATCATTTAGAATTATTATACAGAGAGTTAGTGAGTCTAAAGAGGTTTTGATTTCAACCTAGGATTTCTAAGGTAAATATGTAAATATAATATTTTTATTGATAAATAATATCCTATCTCGATCAGAAATTTATTGGTTAATCTTTTTATCAAAATGCCACTCAACTTTTAAAAACACATTTTTAAAAAATCTTAAAAAAAACTAATTTTTACAAGTTTTTTAGACATAGTAAAAAAAAAAAAAGATAGTAAATAATAGTAAGGTCAAGTTTGGATATCTATAGTATAAATGAGATAATGGGTGAACAGTTGAATGAATAGTTTTAAATGAGTTTTTTCCCATTTTGCTCTCATATATTTGTCTCTTTCTCATATTATTCTTAAAAAAAATTTTTTAAGTTAATTTTTTTTTTAAGTTAAATTTTTTTTTAAGTTAAAAAAAATAAAAAAAATTGTGTCCTTGAACACGGGCATGTAATATACTCCCTCCGTCCCACAACAAGTGACACAGTTACTGTTTCGCACGAAAATTAAGAAAAAAGTGAAAAGGTTGATGTGTTGTGAGGGTAGATAGTTGAGTAGGAGAGAGAATGAGTGGAGAGAATAGTAAATTTGAAAAGTGTTGTGAGTATGACAAGTGGATCCCATGTATAAAGAAGTATTAAAAAGTTTCTATTTTAGAAAATGTGACTTATCAGTGGGACGCCCAAAATGGCAAAGTGTATCACTAATTGTGGGACGGAGGGAGTATGTAATAGGAGTAGTATTCTAATCATCCGAAATAAATCTATCCTTGCAATTCAAGATTCACAAGAAATGATCCAAATTGACTCCAGCTTGTCCATACCTCTAACTTCTGCAACACCCAATCGTCACCTGCCAAGTGTCACCCATGACACCCAAATCCTACTCGTCAAAGTTCTATTAGCCCACGTCACCAAACTCGAGCCGGCTTGTACCTAAAGTCCGAGTTAAACTCACTTCTAACTCAGCGTAATACCCAAATAGCATATCCCCTATATAAATCTCTCACACACTTCAAACGCTACACCTCAATTCACGATCTCACTCTCTCTTCTGACTTCAGCCATGGCGACCATGCTGAGACGGAACCCTAGAAGTCTCATCCTTCTCTCTCTACTCTCTCTCATCGCGATCGTTTCTGCCGAAGTCTTCTTCGAGGAGCGTTTCGATGGTAAACTCAAATCTCCTCATCTCCAATTGCACTCGTGTTTGTCTGCATTTTCGCTTTCTAGGATTACTTGTTGATATTAGCTTGCATTTCGATTGATTGTATTGTTATACGTGTAATTTGTTCTTCATTCTTCGTCTTTGATCGAGTTTTTGAGTGATCAGAAGAGTTTTTTTTTGTATGATTCTCGATCTGTTTTGTTTTGATTTATGCACCGTTGAATTATCAATTTTGATTTAGATCTATGAATATAATGGATACTATAACCTAAATTATGCTGTGTACGGGTAGATTTGCGTATAGAAAACTTGCGAACTTGATATCGTTTATGTAGTGGATTGATTACATCAAATGATAGTCGAAACTGCGTACTGCGGAATCTGTACCTAGACGTGCTTTTATTTTTTGTGTTGTGGCAGGGAACGGCATTTTGACTTGACTTGACTATCTTGCTTACCTTGTTCGTTTGAAGCAGAGGTCTTGTGAATTATACATTTAATGTGCTTCTTTGTGATTGACAAAATCATAGTCTATCTCCGTCTATAAGTAAATGATTACACTTTTTGAGATGATACTGTGCCCTTTTTTGAGATGCCCAAATTTTATATAGAGGTATTGTGTTTTATGAAAGAATAATACTAATAACATTGTGAAAAGCTCTGATAATATTTTAAGTATGTTGACAGAGTTAGATACCGCCTATGCTCCACCTGATTGTCCTACTTTCTCCTATTTGGAATCGAACAGTCCAACTTTAAAAACTGACCTTGCAATATCTTTGATGTTCTAGTCTCACCTCATTTTCTTAATTAAACAAATGCTTGTAGACTAAGAACTTGTAATAATACATATTCTTCCTTGAGTGTGAGATGCCTCTTTAGATAGTAGACTTTTTTAATGCATGCTGGATTGTGTTTCTACAAGTTGTTTATGAGAAGAATGTATACTGCATTCTTTTTGCTCTGGAACTTGTTGTGTAATGTTTGTTAATAATTTTCTTTTTGTTTATGGTAGATGGATGGGAAAGTAGATGGGTTAAATCTGAATGGAAGAAAGATGAGAGTACGGCTGGGGAATGGAATTACACTTCTGGTAAATGGAATGGAGATGCCAATGATAAAGGTAGTTTTCCATCCAATTCTTGTTCATTATGATAAAAATATATGAGAATTTTTTTTTTCTTGATGTTTTAGTAAGCTCTAGCCTAGTTTCTGATAAGCTGGATTTATTTTCATTTTACAACAGGTATCCAGACTAGTGAAGACTACAGGTTTTATGCCATTTCTGCTCAGTACCCTGAATTTAGCAACAAGGATAAGACTCTTGTTTTCCAATTTTCTGTTAAGCACGAGCAAAAGCTTGACTGCGGTGGTGGCTATATGAAATTGCTCAGTAATGAAGATGGTGTTGATCAAAAGAAATTTGGTGGTGACACCCCGTACAGGTCATACAAAAATTCAATCTTGATGTACTTCCAGCATTTGCTACCTGTTTGTTGGCTGATGTTAATATTACGGTTGCTTGCAGTATCATGTTTGGACCTGATATCTGTGGGTATAGCACCAAGAAAGTTCATGCAATTCTTACCTATAAGGGTACAAATAAATTGATAAAGAAGGATGTCCCTTGTGAGACAGACCAGCTTACACATGTATACACATTCATTCTCCGTCCTGATGCTACCTACAGCATCCTCATTGACAACGAAGAGAAACAGACCGGTAGCTTATATGCTGATTGGGATCTGCTCCCACCAAAGAAAATTAAGGACCCAGAGGCCAAAAAGGTAAAGCAGACGGCTTCAAGCGTGACTTTTTATTAGTTTTTGTTTCTATATTAAAATTGACCTAATTTAAATTTTATGACAGCCCGAAGATTGGGATGAGAAAGAGTACATTCCTGATCCTGAAGATAAGAAGCCAGATGTAATAATCTTCAGATCTTTAATCTTGTTGTTTTTTCCTATTTACTTTTATTATTCCTATAGACATTAACAAGGTAGCTATAAAATCTTCCCTTGACAGGGTTATGATGACATCCCAAAGGAGATTCCAGACCCCGATGCCACAAAGGTACCTATTTGCCTGTTCTTTTCTTCTGCCAGAGAGCTTTCTGTTAGTTTGCACTTACTGATTATGATGTGTTACAAATACAGCCAGAAGACTGGGATAATGAGGAAGATGGTGAGTGGACAGCCCCCACTATGGTAAACCCAGATTACAAGGGCCCGTGGAAGGCAAAGGTTTGTATTTTCAAGTTCACGTTAGGATTGTTTTATCCAAGAAACATGTCATCTTACTTTACATTTACTCTTTGACAGAAAATCAAGAACCCTAGCTACAAAGGGAAGTGGAAGGCGCCATTGATTGACAACCCAGGTCTGTTAAACTATCTTTATGCCTTTGCATCTATCACTAAATTCATTTCCTATAACTTCTAATATTGACGATGTTATTCATCTGCAGAGTTCAAGGATGACCCGGAATTATACGTTTTCCCCAAGTTGAAATATGTTGGCATAGAATTGTGGCAGGTGATTTTTTGTATGTGGCATACTTTAGATGATGACCCACTCCTTTAGTTAAAACAATACTAAGAAAGAAAGAAATGTATCAATTTCAGGTGAAATCTGGAACCTTGTTCGACAACATCCTGATCACTGATGATGCCGAATATGCCAAGAAGTTGGCAGATGAAACATGGGGCAAACAAAAAGATGTATGCTATTATCTGCAACGATAAATACTTTCTCTGTTTTGACATGATTTCCACCCTTGATGCTTGAGATCTTGTACTTTTTACAGGCTGAGAAGGCAGCTTTTGAGGAGGCTGAAAAGAAACGAGAGGCAGAGGTATTTCTCATTACATTTGTTGCTTTACTGTTTTTAGTTCTTCCGGATGTAATTTTTACTACTTCTGTCCCAAAGTAAATGACCAAAAAAGTTTCAAATTTGCTCTTGATCAAGAGCGATTTCCAAAAAAATGGTGATTCATTTTGGGACAGAGGGAGTAATTGTTAAGGGCAATGCAAGGGGTACAAAAATTTGTGAAGCACCAACACAATTATGACACATCATTTATCATTTTTTGTGAACCAAAATTTGTGACTTATTTTTGTAACATTAGTATTATTGAATTGTTAAGTATATCTAGGCTTTTCTTATCCTTTGTCTTAACTTGAAACCTGTTCCTCTTGTCAGGAATCGAAGGAGGATCCAGTTGATTCTGACGCAGAAGATGATGGTGAAACGGAAGATGCGGAAGGAGGCGATAGTGACAAGGAAGATAACGGTGCCAATGACGAAGAGGATGATGATGTTAAGGTAATATAGTTACTTCCAGCACATTTTCTGCAACTCCTCTCTTTCTGCCAATTGCCATGTCCGGTTTTTTATACTGTTGTTTCATTTTGCAGGATGAACTGTAGGAACAACGGAATGACAAGTTCATGTGATAATTTGAGATGAGGATTTAGGTCTTGAATTACATTTCCAACCTTAAATTTTATCCTTTTTAGTTTTTTTTTTTTTTTTAATTTTTGTTAGGGAAGGAAACAGAATCTTACTGGCAGCCTGCAAAATCTTGTGTGGCTGATTTGCTTAATCTCATTTAGTAGCTATCTGAAACGATTAGAACTGAGAAGAGAAAATATGGGGTTTTGCTTACATTGATGAAATTCTCTCTCTCTCTCTCTCTGTCTCTCTCTCTCTCTCGGATGCTGTCTAACAACTGTGAATATTTAGCAAGTACAAGCAATGTTAGAACGGACTTCGTGAACATATCAGCATGATTGTTTTCAGTATCCACTTTCATCAACTTGATCCGCTTCTCAATTCTCAGAAAATGATGCATCATGTCTATGTACTCGGTCCTTTAGTGATTAACTTGATCATTGGCTAAATATATTGCACTCAAATTGTCACAAAATATGTAGCCTGATCATGATGTAAACCCGAGATCGCTGATCAAACCCTTTAATTATATTCCCTCCTTAGCTGCAGCTTATGTCAATGCCATGTATTCTACTTCCGTAGTTGACAAAGTCACTGTATATTGCAAAGTAGCCTTGCAATTGATAACTGACCCACCAAGAATAAATACGTACCCGGTCATAGTTATTCTCGTATCGACATCCCCAAGGTAGTCCGAATCACAATAACTCTCAATTGCACATTCTTTACCACCTTCATAATTGAACCCAACATCAGATGTACCCCTAAGGTACCTGAAGATCATATTCACTGCTGTCAATGTTCATTAACATGATTCCCTATGAACCTACTAACAACACTAACAAGATGTGCAAGATTCGGCCTATTGCAAACCATAACATATACTCCCTCCGTCCCGCTAATATTAGCACACTTTCCTTTTTGGGCGTTCCGCTAATATCCGCACACTCCCAAAAACGAAACTTTATATTAATAAAATATTCACCCAACCCCACTCATTCTCTCTCCTACATTATTTTAATACTCACAACACTATTATAATTTATTACACCCTCCACTCATTCTCTCTCCACTCATTCTTTTACACTCACAACATTTTATTAAAATATCATATTCCTTAATTCTCGCGCAAACAGTGTTTGTGCTAATACTAATGGGACGGAGGGAGTATCAAACTACCAAATGCACTAGCATAAGGTAATCGAGCCATATACTCCTTCTCTTCATACGATTTTTGTGCAAACGCAATAGACAAATAAGCATTTGCTGCACTCGAAGAATCTTTAAGCTTTGATGTACACATGTCAAACCTCTCTAAAACTTTCTTGATTTAACATTTCTGTGATAAAAACAGTTTTCTTTGGCTTCAATCTCTGTAGATCTCCATACCCAAAATTTTCTTTGTTGCACCCAAATCCTTTATCTCGAACTCAACAAATAGTAGACACTTCAAATTCTAAATATCAGACTTCTTGACACCAGCTATCAACATATCGTCAACATTAAGAACCAAATAGATACTCGAACCATCTACCAACCTATTGTGATACACACAACAGTCATACGGGCTCCTCGTGTAACCAATCTCTGTCATATAGCTGTCAAACCGTTTATACCACTGCATAGGCGTCTGCTTCAGTCCATACAAGGACTTCTTCAACTTACAAACGTAGTCTTCTTTCCCAAGAACCTGAAACCCATCTGATTGTGTCATATAAATCTCCTCCTCAAACTCTCCATACAGAAAAGTTGTTTTCACATCTATTTGCTCGAGTTCCAAATCCTAAAGTGCCACCATTGCTAATAGCACTCCGATCGAAGTGTGTCTAACCACAGGTGAGAAAATCTCATTGCAGTCAATACCCTCTCTCTACGTGAAACCTCTAGCAACCACACGATGTTTATACTTGATTTCCTCTGATGGTGACATGTGTTCCTTCTTCTTGAAAACCCAATTGCAAGTAACAATCTTTCTGCCTTTGGGCCTTTTGGTTAACTCCCATGTCTGATTCTTGTGAAGTGACTCCATCTCGTCTCCCATAGCTGCATGGCACTGGGCAGACTCTGAATATGTAACTGATTCCTTTGGTTGTGTTGGTCCCAAAGGTGGCAACAAGGGTGAAAATACAGCTAGAGGGGGGGGGGGTGAATAGCTATTTCAAATTTTTCGCCCTCTTTTGAAAATTAAACCTCTTGCTTACAAAATCCTCTTGCAGTTGATAATGGACTACAAGTGATGATGTAAAATGCACAGCGGAATAATAGAGTATAAGCGGTTTGAGAGGCGGTTTGTAAAACGCGGTTTTGCTAGGCGGTTTTGGTAAGAGCAGTTTTACAAACACGTGTATTTTTTACAATGTTAACTCCAAATACTATTTCACAATAATGGATAACTAAAATAAGATCAAACAGAGATAGAGATAAATAATTAGTAATCACAGGAAATATAAATGCAGAAATATAAGAACACATGATTTGGAGTGGTTCAATCGATAAACGATCTACGTCCACTACCAAGATGGTTAGTCTTGGATTTTCAAGAGTGATTTTACTATTGAGTTTGAGAGATTACAAGATACAAAGATCGTTACTCAAATATAAAATCTATTCTATGAAGATCAAATCCTAAGACTATAACCAGTGTATCTCAAATGAATAAACTATGTGTTTAAACAAGTGAGGTGTGTGTGTGAGAACAAGATCAAGGCTCTTTAAATCTGAGAGATGTAGAGCTCAATGATTATTGAATGTGTTAAGGCTTGATTTCTGGGCTGGGGAATATTTCTTGAAGTATGAAGATGAAGATTCAAAGGACTAAGAATATTTGGGCAGAGCTTCAGCTTCTATGAACACAACACTTCTCAATTTTTCAAGCAATCTTCAAATGGTGAAGATTAGGGGTATTTATACCCAAGCATCAAGAAACTAGCCGTTGGATACAACTGTTGTAAGGACAGTACTTGATGCAATCCTATTGGTCCACAGCAACCACTTTTGTCCTTTGGTACGGTTGCGAGATAAAGGCGATCGGGCTCAGTTGCAAGCAATGAGGTTAGGACACCTGTCACCTTTTCAAGATCCTTGCAGATCTTCTCTGACATTGAATCACGTGACAAGGTATGGTGGTTGACTTTTGATATTGCTGACGTGGATTCCAACGGATAAAAAGTGGTTCACTTCAAGTAGCCAATCATTGGATGCGGTTGGTGAGGAGCGGTTAGGACCATGCGGTTTGCTACACCAGGAGGTTGCATAGATGCGGTTGCACATGAACTGCATAGGTGCGGTTCAGGAGCGGTTACACAGCAGTTGGTTCAAGAAGCATATTCAAGGGAGAAATACACATGCGGTTACATGTGCGGTTCATATGGGCGGTTTTGAATACTGCTGGAACTGCAACCTCATATCCAATGAGTCTTGTGCCAGTCTTTAAGCCTAAAATTAACCTATTCTATAAAATGGACTTAGCTAAATAATTGAAGTCTAAGCTTCATTACATAGGGTCCTAAAGTCCTTAAAATAGACAGGAGGTTATGGTATCAATCAAATCTAATACAAAATAGGAGGGTTAAAACATGCATACCCAACAATCTCCCCCTATTTGATTGATGCCATTACCTACTATAACTAAAGCAAACATTGTACTTGGTAAAAACATGTCCATAAGAATTAACATGGTAATTCATGTCCCAAGTCAATGCACACACTTAGCTTAAGCTATAGATTTCTAAACTTTCTGAAAGACAAAAACTTACAATAAGGAAAGTTATAGAAATGCATTCAGTGCACTTAAAAAGTATGAGTTTAAGTTCAAAGTGCGGTTTAAACTGAATGTTTAACCTTCAATTCAAAATTATGATTTTAAGTTAGAAAATATTTGAATGAGGTTATAAGCCATATGCGGTTTCATTGTTCTACAAACAAGCAGTTTGAATGAGCAAAGTTTTGGAACCATGATGCAATTTCCATTAATTCCCAAGATGATTACAAGTACAGGAATGAAGGAAAATTACAAGGTTACAAAAACAAAAAGAAGTTGGACAAAAGAAAATACATGAAGTGCGGTCCAACAAAACAAAAGTAGTTCAGCACAAAGGACAAAGAAATTACAATGAAGAGCGGTCCTAGTGCTGACGCGGTTGGTGCTGATGATGATGATGCGGTTGTTGATGGCGCGGTTGATCACGACGCTGGTCCACCTCTTGATTTGGCACTTGCGGTCCGGAAGGTCTGAAGGCTGAGCTTTCACCTCTGATAGTTCTTCTTATGGCTCGGAGGTCTTCAAATTGACTTCTCAAGGTGGTCTCAAGTGCTGCGAGTGCGGTTACGGATTGAGCGGCGGTTGAGCCAACGGCATCAGCGATACGGTATGGGCAGCAACACTTTCCTTGATCTCAGTGGTGAATCCTTCAATGCAAGCCTTGAGAGAATTGTAGAAAGTGAAGATCTCATCCTTAATGGCTTCGGTTTGAGAGGATAGAGCATCTCTCAGCGATTCAAGGTCAACAGATACATTCAGATTGGATTTTAGATCCTTGATGGAATTGTCTAGCTTGATGTTGAAACCAGCCTTGAGGTTTTCAAACCTAAAAGAAATATCATCATCAAAGGATTTAACTTGCTCCTTGAGACTGTCTCCCACTATGTTGAGGTCAACATTAATTACGCTTTTGAGGAGTCCGAGTTCATTAAAGATTTTGTTGTAAGTCATCAGCGGTTTGGGAAGGAGCGGTGAGGTAGAGGCTTGTTGCGGTTGGGTTTCTTGGAGGGATTTCATGAAGGATACCGGGCGAGTTGGTTGAAGAGACAAACTCATCGAGATAGCTTGGAGAGCATCTCTTGGAGTTGAGTTTTGAAACCGCATCACCCGTGGCTCTAAGCACTCCTCGGCTAAATCTTCCTTGAAGCCTTGAAAGCACTCTGTAGGCTGCGGTTTTAACGGCTTGGCGGTGCGGATAGAGGAACTTCTCTCCCCCTTAATGGCTTCAAGGAAAAGGGCTTTAAGATTGGCCATTTCTAGGGATTGAGCATCAACTTTGGCTAGAAGGGTTTGGTTTGATGCGGTTAGGGAATTATTTGAGGCTTCAAGAGCAGCATTTGAAGCGGTTAGCTTGATCATGTGCCCTTGGTTTAAGAGAAGTTGGCCTTGGATAAGATTAAGGGTTGAAAGAATTTGGGAGTAATCTGTTGGAGGTGCGGTTTGAGTGGAAGGGGTTTGGGTAAATGAGGGAGGCGGTTGAGATTGGGTTGTAGGAGCGGTTTGAGGTAAAGGGGATATGAGTGTTTGAAATAGGCGGCTGGCTGGGATTGTGAAAAGTGAAGCGGTTGAGGGAGGTAGAGAAAGTGTTTGGGGTAAAGTGGAAGGTGCGGTTGGGATGGTAGGAATTGCTGCGGTTGAAATAGGTGCGGTTGGAGGAGGTAGAATGTTTATGTTTGGAATTCCAGAAGTAATAGGGTTAGAATTTGAGGAGGAACTGGTAGTGTGAACTTCAACGAGAGGGGTTTTACGTTGAATAGGTGAAGTTTACGGAATGGGAGAGGTTTGAGGAGGTGGAGTTTGAAGGCGGTTTTGAGAAGGGGTTCTGTTTTGTTGGGGAGAATTTATAGGAGGAGGAGGTGAATGGATGCGGTTAGGGGATGGGGTTCTATCGCGGTTTAGATTGGAGATGGAGATAGCTGGGGTGTGATGAGAATAAGGAGGTGATTGGGCGCGGTTTGAAGTAGGGGACTTGGAGCGGTTGGAATGTTGAGGTGAGGGAGTTGGGCTTACGGATTGGCTAGAGGAGGAATTGGATTTGGTAGAAGATGGGATGATTTTGAGGTTGAAGATGAGTGGGATGAAGGTGGAGAAGGAGTTGGTTGTTTGGAAACGCGGTGCAAGAAGCGTTTGGGGCCTTTGATAGGGGTCCTTTTACGGGCTATTTGCTTAACCCTCTTTGGTTTCTCCCCTGCGGTTGCGGCTCTTTGCGGTTGAGGAGGGGATGCGGTTCGGTGTAGGGGATTTGGCGGGGATGAATGATGGGAATGGATAGGAGATTGAGGAGGGGTTTGGGTAAGCGGTTTGGTTTGGGGCGGTTGAGAAGGAGGCGGTTGAGGAACGGGTTCTTTGGTTTTACCTTGAAATTTGCTTCCTTCTCAGCTCTTTTCTTCTTAATTCTCTCAATCTCAGCTTCATAGTAAAAAGACAACTCCTCATCAGTCATCTTGGCCAACTCAGCTTGAGTTTCCTTTGCCTTCTTGGCTTTAGCAATCAATGGAGGAATAGTGGCATCCTCCTCTTCTTCTCCTTCCTCAATCACTTCATCTTGAAGGGTCATCTTCTCTTTCCCTTTCTTACGCTTCTTACGGCTAGGGCTGCACCGGTGAACCACGCGGTTGGGTAGGCGCGGTTGAGGTTGGCTTTGGGAGCGGTTCTGCAGGGCCCTTCCTCTTCCTTGAGGCCTTCTTTATAGCTTTTCCCAGTGCGGTTGAGGCAGTAGCATGATTCATCTCAACATAGAGCTCCTTATTCTGAGATGTATCAGCATCATATAGGGCCTTATAGTCATCATTCCCAAAAGAACGTCTGAAGGAATGCATTGCCTTGAGGCGAAGGATTCTTCAACTCCCGTTGGATAGATAATGCAGGAGTTGAAATCCTTAGCTCCTCCAGATCTTGATAGTTACCAAAGATTCTTTGTCGGCACTCTTCCAAAAGGTCTCCACCTTATTTTCTCATTCTTAACCTTCGGGCGATACGCATCTATCTTTGTGGCAATCTCTCTCATCAAGATCTTGGGCTAATGAAGCTTCATGCCGTTGTAGATGGCACAACAGTATTGCCATTGATGAGAGGTGAAGTTGTTGTGGTTTCCAGTCTTCCCACAAACTGACTTCCCAACTAGGTAGCACGGGTGGCTCATCGGCTCACCAAAATCTCTCCTTGGCTTAGTCTTGTAGTGGCCGAGATAGGGAATCCGGGGTTCCGGTGAGGGTGGAGCGAGGTAGCATCTGGACTTCTTGGGAAACATCAAGCTGGAGCACCCGGACACATGGAAGCCATATGTGCTTACGATATCCAAATAGTCAATGGATACCACTGAATCCTTCTACAACTCCCACCAAGTTAGGAATCTTGGTACCATCGAAAGCTTCGGTCTCACCACGCACTGCGGTTTCATAGGCGAGTCAATGAAAGAGGGGATGGTATAGGTTTCTTTGTTTGTTGAAGAGGGGAAGGATTCTGAAGCTTGCATCTTCACGATCATCTCTCTTCCAAGAGCATCAGAGACCGCAACTCGGGTTCATTGATCTCCCAACACAGTAGGAAATACTTGGTATTCTACAAAGAAAACACACAAGTTAGAATAACTTAGGAAAATCACAGTTCACAAGCGGTTGGTGCACACATGCGGTTGGCATTAGTGCGGTTTTGGAAATGAAAATTTCCAACCACAAGGAAGATGTGAACACAGATAGGAAAACAAATAAAAAATTCAAAAGTATATTTACTTAGTACGTGGCATTGTAATCCAAAATTATCCCACACTGCAAGCGGTGCTTAGAGAGGAAATTTATGGTGTCCAGCCTATATACTTAGTAAAACTTAAGTAGTTTTCAAGTATGCGGTTTCAAAAATAATATGTATGCGGTTTTGAAAACATGGCATGCGGTTCCAAGAATGAGGTTGATATACCAACAATAGATGCGGTTCATATGATGCAGTTTTGAAACAAGAAATCAGCAACTACAAGTGCGGTTTCAAAACATAGCATGCGGTTCTAATGACGCGGTTCAAACATGCAATATAGGCAAAATTTTCAGAAATTTTCTAAGTATGGAAAAACAAGTTTGAAAATTAGGTCAAACCAAAACATAAGAACTTTTCTGAAAATGGAGATGAACAGACATATGAATGCATGAAGAACACGAAGAACATCAAGAACAGAGATTTGAAAAATGTTAACCAAAATGAACAAATAACATGTCAAAATGATCACATTGAGCAGTAGATTAACAATATAACAACAAAAACATCTACTTTACTCAGAATCACCCACAAAATGCAAAAATCATAAAGTGGGTTTCGAAACTTAGAAAGTTTAAAATTCAAAATCAGTGCTCAAGATGTGGATTGATCATGAAACAAAGTACATAATCAAACATATAATCATAATCCGAACATAACCTAACAATTTTCATGCAAAATGATCAAGAAATGAAGCATATATGAACAAAAATTAGGTATGAAGTTCGAAGCTTGTGGAACATTCATCAATGGCGGATTGAACAACTAAACATGTATGATTTGCAGAAAAATAATAAGATTTAGAATTCAGAAGTCATACCATGTCTTCAATGGGTTTGGGTGCCATTGATGAAGAAAAACTTGGAAATTTATGAAGTTTTGAAGAATGAGTTTGGTGAGTTCTGACACAAACGTACGGTGACAGAGAGAAGACGATTGGAAAAGTTTGAAAAGGTGAGTTGTGTCTTCTATTTATAGGAAAGGATTAGGGTTTGGCAGTTGAAAGGACAGACTGATTCACCAACTCAGTGAATCATTGCAAACATAGCACCCTTTCAGCTTCATCCCATCAACCAATGACGGCTGACATGAAGGCCATTTAATGCTAATGTTCCCTTTGCATTGAATGCTCTCAAAATTTAAATTTTCGTGGGAAAACATTTGCAAATAAACCCTTAAAGAAAAATAAGGACTGAAAAATAAATAAAAGAATTTGAAAAGTTTTTTTTTAAATAAATAACTGTAAGTAAAGATAGAAAATACTCCAAGTTGAAACGCGGTTGAGATCCAAGCGGTTGAGCTGCAGCATGCGGTTTTGAATGAAGCGGTTGGCTGCAGTGCGGTTGGACATACTTGCGGTTTGGTACACGCGGTTTCAACATGGAATTGGAACTATACTTAACACACAAGTTAGTTAATAAAAAGTATGGAATTTATTTAAGTTCAAGCATACCCATTTCTCATCAAAGGAATGAAAACCTCTTGGAGTCAAGAGCTTTGGTGAGGATATCAGCAATCTGGTTGTCTGTCCCCACGTACTCTAAATGGATATTCCTCTTCTCCACATGGTCTTTGAGGAAATGATACTTGATATCAATATGCTTGGTCTTGGAATGCATGACAGGGTTGTTGGAGACTGAAATAGTTGAAGTGTTGTCACACATGATGGGGCAATTCCCTTCATGGATTCCATAGTCTACCAAGCTATTTGCTTCATCGAAAGGATTTGTGACAACAACTACCAGTGACAATATACTCGGCCTACGTGGTTGACACTTTGAAGCCCGAAGCTTGCTTCTTGCTGGCCCAAGCAACTAGTCTATTCAGGAAATGACAAGTACCACTAGTGCTTTTCTGTCAATAGTGCAAGTGCATAATCTGCATCCCGAATAACCTACAAGATCGAAGTTCGAATCTTTGGAATACCAAAGTCCAAGGTTAGTGGTTCCGGATAAATAGCGGATTATACGCTTATGCAATAAGATGTGCTTCTCTAGGATCCGCTTGGTAGCGAGCACATACACGAGACACTAAACATGATATACGGCCTACTAGCGGTTAAGTAAAGTAATGAGCCGATCATACCTCGATATAAAGTTTGATCAACTTTCTTACCTTTGAGATCTTTATCTAGCTTATTGCCGGTGGCCATAGGAGTATCATATGCTTTAGCATTTTCTAATCCAAACTTCTTTATCAACTCCTTGGTGTATTTGGCTTGGTGAGGAAAATACCTTCTTCGCATTGCTTGATTTGAAGCAGGAAGAATGTTAATTCTCCCATCATGCTCATCTCAAACTTGCTTTTCATTAGCTTTTCGAAACGCTTACAAAGCAACTCATTAGTAGAACCAAAAATAATATCATCGACATAAATTTGAACAAGTAAAGTATGCTCATTATATTTGGCAATAAAAAGAGTTGTATCGATTTTACCGCGTTTAAATCCTTTTTCTAGTAAAAATTTAGAAAGAGTCTCATACCATGCCCTTGGAGCTTGCTTAAGTCCATACAAAGCTTTCTGGAGTTTGTAGACATGATTGGGAAATTTGGAGTCTTCAAATCCAGGTGGTTGGGCAACATACACGGTCTCTTGTAGTTCGCCGTTGAGGAATGCACTCTTTACGTCCATTTGATATAACTTGAAACGCTTGAAAGAGGCGTAGGCTAAGAAGATCCTAATAGCTTCCAATCTTGCAACTGGAGCGAAAGTTTCATCATAATCAATTCCTTCTTCTTGCCTATATCCTTGTGCAACCAACCTTGCTTTATTCCTAGTGATGCTTCCATTCTCATCCATCTTATTCCTAAATACCCACTTAGTTCCTATCACTCCTTGATCATGAGGTCTAGGCACCAAAGTCCAGACCTTGCATCTTTCAAACTGGTTGAGTTCTTCTTGCATTGCAACGACCCAACTGGAATCTTGGAGTGCTTCATCAATCTTCTTGGGTTCAACTTGAGATAAAAGAGAAGTATGCTCATCATAATTCGATCTCCTTGTTTGAACACCGGAAAAGCAGATCACCAATCACATTTGTGAGGGTGACTAGCGACTTCACGAACCTCAGGGGTAAGTCTGGTTGAGCGAGGTTTCTTGAAGATCTTCAATTGGAACATCGTTAGATCCTTGGCGAAGTCATGGAATGTAAGTTGACGAAGAGGTTCTATAAATTTGGATAGGTGAATTCTCAACTTCTTCTTCCCTTGGAGTTGCATACGGAGTAGGAACTTCGGGTGCGGTTTCAAAGGTGCGGTTTGAGGAATTTCGGTTGAGGGTCTTTGGATTTTGCGGTTGAGGTTCGGGTGCGGTTTGAGATGGTTCACTGTTTCATTATGCTCAACAAAATCATCGGCAACATTTGGAGCCAAATGTGGCTCGAGGAGAAGAATGCTCATCAAAAGTAACATGGACAGACTCAACTATTTTTAAACTAGTTTTATTGAAAACACGAAAAGCTTTTGAATGTTTAGCATACCCAACAAAAATACCTTCGTCGGCCTTGGCTCCGAATTTACCTCTATTTTCTCTTCCGTTGTAGAGGACAAAACATTTGCAGCCAAAGATCTTGAAGAATGCAATGTTGGGGGTTCTTCCTCGCCAAAGCTCATAGGGAGTCTTGTTATAGGTTTTGTTGATGAGGAGCGGTTACGAGTGAAGCATGCGGTATTGATTGCTTCGGCCCAAAAATGCGAGGTAGCTTCGCTTGAGATATCATTGTCTTTCCGGCCTCAATCAACGTCCTATTCTTCCTTTCCACAACCCCATTTTGTTGTGGAACACCGTGATTGAAAAATTGTGATCAATCCCATGGTCATCACAATACTGAGCAACACCGTTGTTCTTAAATTATGTTCCATTATCTGATCGAACACTAACGATGTCGTCTTCTTTTTGAGTTTGGAGCCGTCTAAAGAGTGCGGTGAGAATCTCATAGCAATCATCTTTGGAAATCATCATCTCAACCCACGTATACCTTGAATAATCATCCACCACCACTAAGGTATATCTATTTCCTCCAATACTGGCAGTGGTTACGGGTCCAAACAGATCTATGTGAAGCAGTTGTAAGCATCTTGAAGTTGATGGAGCGGTCTTCTTTGGTGAAAGACAGCCTTGCGGGCCTTACAGGCGGCATGTTTGCATTTCTCTGGATGGTGGTCAGCCACTTTGGGTAAACCACGAAGGTGGTTTTTCCTACCAATCTTTGCAAGATACTTGAAGTTCAAGTGGCTCAACCTCTTGTGCCATAGCCAACTATTGTCGCTCACATTTTTAGCTACAAAACAGAGATTAGTAATACTACATGCAGAATTTAGATCAATAATGTAAATATTACTCTTACGAATCCCCGTGAGTAGGGTGACGCCGGAAATGCTATCTTTGATAAAGCAATTGGATGACGTGAAGTTGCAAAGCATTCCTTTGTCGCAAAATTGAGAAATTGAAAGGAGGTTGTGCTTGAGTCCATCGACAAGAGAAACCTTCTCAATAGTTAGATTTCCTCTCCTTATAACACCATATCCAATGGTCTTTCCTTTGTTGTTGTCACCAAAGGTTACAGAAGGACCACTTGCTTCAACGACATCTTCAAGTAAAGATCTATCTCCAGTCATATGTCTTGAGCAGCCGCTGTCAAGATACCATTCATTATCCTTGGAGTGACCGGCCATGAAGCGAGAGGACCTGAAATGTAAACATTAAGAACGAGGTCCCCCTTTATTCCTTGGGTCTGAAGTTAGCAACCCTTTACGACCCACACCTTGACGGAAGGAGGTTTACTCTTCCTGGCATTGGGTGTGAACCGCAAAAGGCATTCTGCGACCTTGTGACCTAAACCATCACACAGAACATTTATAATAGCTACAAGCATCATGAGGTTTTACTAACTCCTTACTCTTCTTAGGAGTTGCATGCGGTTTGGGACAAGGAAGCGGTTTGGGAGGAGCGGTTCCGGCTAAGATTCAGTGAGATAAAGGGAACAGGCTTTGGTTTGACCACGTATTTCACAGGAACGCTATTCCTGCTTTTGAAGGCGGGAGGAGCGGTCGAAGAAGATGCGCGGTCGAGACACAGGTTAGCAGCACCACCTTTTCCACCGGAGCGGTTGGAGCGGTATGCGACCAATTCCATAAGCCATTTCCTCTTCAGCTGCTTCCACAGAATCTTTAGGTTTCAACACAGAATTCTTTCCATATTGCTTTCCTTTTGGGTAGACATAATTAATTTGTTGTCCTTTACCCTTTCCTTTAGCATGCTTCCCCTTAGTAATTTCTTTAGTTAGTTCCAAAATTTCCTCATCCTTTTCACTCGAGGATGCACACTTCTCCTCTTCCTCAGATCCAAATCCTAGACCCTCCTTAATTCCAGGAGGAACTTGGGAGTCCATGATTTTATCCTTGGTGGATTGAGACTTGAGCCAAGAATCAATAATCTTTTGGAGATCGTTGATTTGGGTTACCAAGTCATCATTCCGGAGTTGAAATGCAGCAACCTTAGTTTCAAGGATGCGGTTACGATCGACAAGAGGAGTCGTACTTCGATTTGGTCCTTAAGATTTGAAATTTCGGACTTCATCACGGTTTTCTCCGTCTTGTACTGAGATTAAGTTCATCATGAGCTAAGCTTAAGGCTTTCTTAAGATTAGAGAATTGATGGATCACCGTTCGACTTCCTTGAACATCCTTTCATGTTCCATGGGAGAAACCTCTTCCACCACCTTTTTCAAAATTTTCTTCTTTGGAATTGTTTTTGAAGGTGGAGCATTTGTAGGAGGAAAAATGGGACGTGAATACGAGCAATTTCCTATCTTAATGCTAGGAGTAAGTTTGATATTTTCATCCAACGTAAAATTTGGAAGTTTTGTAGAAACCTCTTTTCTTCCATATCTTGCGACTCGATTGACTCAGAATCGACTCATCGGAAGCGTACGCAATTAAGCGAGAGATTAACCTCTTCGGTTTCATCATCACTTCCATCATCGAGAATCTGTTTCAATCCAAGTAGCCAATTCCTTGGAATTCTCTTCCTCCTCAGCAACCATTCCCTTGCGACGAGAAAATTTCGCGAGGAGAGGTTTTCTTTTTCATGTATTCATATTTAAATTTGTGGACACTCGGATGCGAAGTGACCGGGTTTTCTACAATTGTAGCAAACTAGATCACTCTTTTTCTTTGTATCTCCGGCCTTAGAAAACGTTGCGGGAGGTTTGCCTTTTGAAAATGATTTTGTGAAAGGTTTTGAGGATTTTCTAAATTTTTGGAATCTTTTCACAAACATGGCAAAATCATCATCATCCATCTCGATGAGTGATGAGGTTGATATGGAAGGATCTGCGGTTTGATTGGATGTAGATGGTTTCTCCTCATGTTCCACGACGGACATGGATAGCGATTTGGTTTTCCTTCAATCTCTTCAATATGATTTAATTTTAATTCATAGACTCTAAGATTGGCGTACAAGTTACTTAACGACCAAGTACCCCGAAAACTTTGGAGTCTTCTAAAGAAGGTAGCCTTATTTGCCCATTTAGAACCTAAAGCGAGATAGGAAAGTCATATTGATTTCCTTATCGGTTAAGGTTTTGCCAAGAGATCTACAAGCATTAACTACCTCAACATATCGGTCGTAGGTTTGACGCAAGATTTCGTTGGATTTTCGTTGAAGTTGTTGTATGATCTTTCAACGACATATAATTTGCTTTCCTTGCATTCGTCATCACCTTCGAGGTAGCTCTCAATGGCATCCCACATACGCTGCGGTTTTGAGGTACATCACTTTACGTAGAGTTGATACGGGGAGGGTTCCGAAATGATGTGCCTAGCCTTCTTTGTCCAAGGCAACCAATCTCTTCTCTTCATCCGACCACTCATCTTTTGGCTTTTTGACTTGGAGTTTCGGCATTGGTGGTTGCATCGGTGTTAGCCTTCATTGGAATTAGAGGTCCATTGATCACGCACTCCACCGAAGCATTTCATCTATAGTTTCCAAATGAATAAGCATTCGGCACTTCCAGGATGTCAAAGTGGTCTTCGTCCAAGATTGGAATGTGTGAATAGTTAACGGTAGTCATTGTCTTTGTATTTGCCATATCGAATCGGCACACAAGGTACATTAAGCTTGAAAAATAGTGGTTTTAAAATGTGTTAGCTACGATACCACTTGTTGGTCCCAAAGGTGGCAACAAGGGTGAAAATACGGCTAGAGGGGGTGAATAGTTTGTTTCAAATTTTCGCCCTCTTTTGAAAACTAAACCTCTTGCTTACAAAATCCTCTTGCGGTTGATAATAGACTACAAGTGATGATGTAAAATGCGCGACGGAATAATAGAGTATAAGCGGTTTGAGAGGCGGTTTGTAAAACGCGGTTTTGCTAGGCGGTTTTGGTAAGAGCGGTTTACAAACACGTGTATTTTTGACAATGTTAACTCCAAACACTATTTCACAATAATGGATAACTAAAATAAGATCAAACGAGAGATAGAGATAAATAATTAGTAATCACAGGAAATATAAATGCAGAAATATAAGAACACGTGATTTGGAGTGGTTCAATCGATAAACGATCTACGTCCACTACCAAGATGGTTAGTCTTGGATTTTCAAGAGTGATTTTACTATTGAGTTTGAGAGATTACAAGATACAAAGATCGTTACTCAAATATAAAATCTATTCTATGAAGATCAAATCCTAAGACTATAACCAGTGTATCTCAAATGAATAAACTATGTGTTTAAACAAGTGAGGTGTGTGTGTGAGAACAAGATCAAGGCTCTTTAAATCTGAGAGATGTAGAGCTCAATGATTCTTGAATATGTTAAGGCTTGATTTCTGGGTTGGGGAATATTTCTTGAAGTATGAAGATGAAGATTCAAAGGACTAAGAATTTTTGGGCAGAGCTTCAGCTTCTATGAACACAACACTTTTCAATTTTTCAAGCAATCTTTAAATGGTGAAGATTAGGGGTATTTATACCCAAGCATCAAGAAACTAGCCGTTGGATACAGCTGTTGTAAGGACAGTACTTGATGCAATCCTATTGGTCCACAGCAACCACTTTTGTCCTTTGAGTACGAGCGATTTGCTGAGATAAAGTGATCGAGGCTCCAGCTGCAAGCAATGAGGTTAGGACACCTGTCACCTTTTCAAGATCCTTGCAGATCTTCTCTGACATTGAATCACGTGACAAGGTATGGTGGTTGACTTTTGATATTGCTGACGTGGATTCCAACGGATAAAAAGTGGTTCACTTCAAGTAGCCAATCATTGGATGCGGTTGGTGAGGAGCGGTTAGGACCATGCGGTTTGCTACACCAGGAGGTTGCATAGATGCGGTTGCACATGAACTGCACAAGTGCGGTTCAGGAGCGGTTACACTGCAGTTGGTTCAAGAAGCATATTCAAGGGAGAAATACACATACGATTACATGTGCGGTTCATATGGGCGATTTTGAATACTGCTGGAACTGCAACCGCATATCCAATGAGTCTTGTGCCAGTCTTCAAGCCTAAAATTAACCTATTCTATAAAATGGACTTAGCTAAAAATTTGAAGTCTAAGCTTCATTACATAGGGTCCTAAAGTCCTTAAAATAGACAGGAGGTTATGGTATCAATCAAATCTAATACAAAATAGGAGGGTTAAAACATGCATACCCAACAGGTTGGCTCTGTAGGATCGGGCTCCATCTTTTCAGCAACCTGAATTGCATAAGACACCATGTATTCAAAACCATACCTCACATGAGGCTTCCCGAAATATGCTCGTCTATACCTCTTTTAAGCTAACCAATGTTCTTCAGGAATAGATGATAATCTATCTCGTGCTTCTGTCTCTGAAGGTAGATCATGATTAACATTTGACTGTTTACTGCTCAACTCTTTAGTATCTTGTAGCTACACCTATTTATTAATACTACCAATACCTGATATAATCACAGATCTCATAATAGGATAAAGTACAAAATTTTCATCAAAGACAACATTCTTACTTATAATAACCCTACCCTCTGATGTAGACCAAATCCGGTATCACTTGACACCATCCCCATAACCCATGAAAACTCTTTTTCTAGCCCTTGATTCTATCTTCCAATCATGCACATGGTAATAAGCAGTACAACCAAAAACTCTTAAATTAGAATAATCAACAGGTTTACCTGACCATACCTCATTGGGAACTTTGAGATCGATGCCTGTGTGAGGTCCGCGATTTATCAAGTAACATGTTGAACTAACCGCTTCTGCCCATAATCGCTTAAACAACCCTGTATTACAGAGTATGCACCTTGATCTAGCCAACAATGTTTGATTTATGAGTTCGGCGACACCATTCTGCTGTGGTGTACCTCTGATAGTAAAATATCTAGAAATCCCCACTTACTTACAAAACTCATCGAACTCAGTAATGCAGAACTCCAACCCATTATCTATCTGGAGTCTCTTGATCTTCTTCACTGTCTAATTTTTCACTAATGTCTTCCAATGTCTGAAATTTGTGAGATCCTCACTCTTTGGCTTCATAATAATATCCCAAGTCTTCCTCAAGTAATCATCTATCATAGACAAGAAATACATGTGACCTCTCAATGATTCCTGACGTGAATGTCCCCAACAATATGAGTGAATGTAATCCAGACTACCGTTCGTTCTATAAACCCCATTTGGAAACTTGCTTCGATGCATCTTTCTAAGTACACAATTCTCACAAAACATAAGGTCCTTGACCTTATGGCTACAAAGAAGACCATGATTTGCCAGTATTTGCATCCCTCTAATGCTCATGTGCCCAAGCCTAATATGCCATAACTTTGTTATATCCTCTTTTAGCACTTCAGATGATGCAACCAAAACTGCCCCCAGAAAGCGTACTTCCTTTAAGGAAATACAAGGAGCCCCGATTAAGGCCTATCAGAATCACTTCAGAACCTTTGCATACACAAACTGCTCCACATTTACCTTTGAAATTGTACCCTTTGTTGTCTAGCTGACTAAGAGAAATCAAATTCTTTGTCATGTGTGGAACGTGTCTTACATCGGTCAAAGTGCAAAATTTACCATAATGAGTCCGTGGCTTGATAGAGCCAATATCAACCACCCTGCAATTAACACTATTGGCCATATGAATATTACCCCCATCTACCTGCTCATAGGTTATAAACCACTCTCTCATCGGATTAATATGATAAGAAGCTTCATAATCAAGAATTCATGCATCTAAATGTCGTGCAAATTCTTCTGTTAATAGAGCATAATTCCCATCGTAGCCGTTAGTACTAGCTATGACAACAGCTAGCTTCGTAACGAATAGGGAGGCTCGCCTCGCTTCTTTCTAGGACAATTTGTCTTTCAATATCCCTCTCCCTTCCAATAGCTACAAATATTCTTAGGTTTCGGGCCCTTATTGCAAGAGGTCTTCTTCTTTTTCTTACTTCTAGAACCCCTAATGTCTTCCGCAACCAAACTTGCTGATTGGTTATCTGTACTACTATTACCACTTGTCTTTCGACACAACTCTCTAGTATTGAGCGAGGATTTCACTTTGTCCCTTGGATCCTGACGACCCCTGATTGCAGCAGCTACTGTAGACCACAATCCATTATCTTTCAACAGGGTTTTCATCTTAATTTGCCAAAGACCGAAACTATTCTTTCCATTGAACTTGTCGATCGGTGATTATATTCTGATCCCATCTTCTTTTGCAACGGAATACCTAGACCTTTCTCAACCAAACCTTAGCTCTGATATCAATTTGTTATAACATAGTCTATGTAGAAAACATAAATAAAACAACTATCACACAAACACAACGATATATATGGTTTACCAACTTGGCTACATGCACGGGAAGAGGGAGATAATATTATTATCAACTGAAAATCAACAAAATATAACCTATAATCTAGTGCACGAATTCTTTGTCACAAGTGTTGGGTATGCATGTTTTTAACCCTCCTATTTTGTATTAGATTTGATTGATACCATAACCTCCTATTTGTTTTAAGGACTTTAGGACCCTATGTAATGAAGCTTAGACTTCAATTTTTAGCTAAGTCCATTTTATAGAATAGGTTAAATTTAGGCTTGAAGACTGGCACAAGAATCATTGGATCTAAGGATTGCAGTTCTGAGGTTTCAAAACCGCCTACCAAGGAACCTCTTGGCAGAACCGCTTGTAGCCTAACTGCCTGGTTATCTCTTATTTTGAAACCGCTTGTATCCCAAAAATGCAAACCGCACTCTTGGAAATCCTGATACGGTAGAACCGCTTTCATGTCAAACCGCCTTTCTCGTAACCGCTCCAATGATTGATACTTGAAGTGAACCTCTTTTGACCGTTGGAATCCACGTCAGCAATATCAAAAGTCAACTACCATATCTTGTCACGTGACTACTTTTCAGACAAGATCTGCAAGGATCTTGAAAAGGTGACAGATGTCCTAACCACCTTGATTGCGGTGAGGTACCGATCGGCTTTACACTGCATCAGCAGTTCCAAAGGACAAAAGTGGTTCTTTGTGGACCAATGGGATTGCATCAAGGAATTTGTCCTTACAACAACTGTATCCAACGGCTAGTTTCTTGATGCTTGGGTATAAATACCCCTAATCTTCACCATTTGAAGATTGCTTGAATCTTGAGAAATTGCTGTGTTCATGAGAAGTTGAAGCTCTGCCCAGAAATTCTTAGTCCTTTGAATCTTCATCTTCATACTTCAAGAAATATTCCCCAGCCCAGAAATCAAGCCTTAACATATTCAAGAATCATTGAGCTCTACATCTCTCAGATTTAAAGAGCCTTGATCTTGTTCTCACACACACACCTCACTTGTTTAAACACATAGTTTATTCATTTGAGATACACTGGTTATAGTTTTGGATTTGTTCTTCATAGAAAAGATTTTATTGTACTTTGTAATCTCTCAAATACTCAATATAAAATCTCTCTTAGAAATCCAAGACTAACCATCTTGGTAGTGGACGTAGATCATTTATCGATTGAACCACTCCAAATATTGTGTTCTTACTTTCTGCATTTATATTTCTTGTGCTTACTGATTATCTTCCTTTTTCTCTGTTAGTTCTTTATATAGTTATCCTTATTGTGAAATTGTGTTTGGAGTTAACATTGTCTGCAGACCTCACTTTTGCAAAGCTTGCACTTTCGGTAAACCTCACTATCAAACCGCTTTGCAAAACCGCCTCTCTCAAAACCGCTTTGTAACTTCATTATTCCGCTGTGCATTTTATAACTCTACTTGCAGTTTCTTACACTGCAAGCGGTTTTGTAAGTATAGAGGATTACTTTTAAAATCAAGGGCGAAAAATTTGTAACAGCTATTCACCCCCCCTCTAGCTGTATTTTCACCCTTGTTGCCACCTTTGGGACCAACAAGTGGTATCAGAGCTAACACATTTTAAAACCACTGTTTTTCAAGCTTAACGGCTTGTGTGCCGATTCGATATGTAAATACAAAGACAATGACTACTTTTGTTAACTATTCACACATTCCAATCTTGGACGAAGACCACTTTGACATGGAAGTGCCGAATGCTCATTCATTTGGAAACTATAGATGAAATCTTTGGTGGAATGCGTAATCAATGGCCCTCTAATTCCAATGAAGGCTAACAACGATGCAACCACCAATCTTTGAAACTCCCGAGAAGTCAAAAAGCCAAAAGAAGAGTGGTCGGATGAAGAGAAGAGATTAGTTGCCTTGGACGGCAAGGCTAGGCACATCATTTACGGAACCCTCCCCGTATCAACTCTACAGAAAGTGATGTACCTCAAAACCGCAAAGCAGATGTGGGATGCCATTGAGAGCTACCTCGAAGGTGATGACGAATGCAAGGAAAGCAAATTATATGCTGTTGAAATATCATACAACAACTTCAACAGAAAATCCAACGAAACCTTGCGTCAAACCTACGACCGATATGTTGAGGTAGTTAATGCTTGTAGATCTCTTGACAAAACTTTAACCGATAAGGAAATCAATATGACTTTCCTATCTGCTTTAGGTTCTAAATGGGTAAATAAGGCTACCTCTTTAGAAGACTCCAAAGTTTTAGGTACTTGGTCGTTAAGTAACTTGTACGCCAATCTTAGAGTCTATGAATTAAAATTAAATCATATTGAAGAGATTGAAGTAAAAACCAAATCGCTTTCCATGTCCGTAGTGGAACAAGAGGAGAAACCATCTACATCCAACCAAACCGCTGATCCTTCCATATCAACCTCATCACTCATCGAGATGGATGATGATGATTTTGCCATGTTTGTGAAAATATTCCAAAAATTTAGAAAATCCTCAAAACCTTTCACAAAATCATTTTCAAAAGGCAAACCTCCTGCAACATTTTCTAAGGCTGGAGATACAAAGAAAAAGAGTGATCTAGTTTGCTACAATTGTAGAAAACCTGGCCACTTTGCATCTGAGTGTCCACAGCCTAAATATGAATACATGAAAAAGAAAACCTCTCCTGCGAAATTTTCTCGTCGCAAGGGAATGGTTGCTGAGGAGGAAGAGAATTCCAAGGAATTAGCAACTTGGATTGAAACAGATTCTGATGATGGAAGTGATGATGAAACCGAAGAGGTTAATCTACGCTTAGTTGCGGATGCTTCCGATGATTCGGATTACTAGTCGGTCGAGTTGCAAGATATGGAAGAAAAGGAGGTTTCTACAAAACTTCCAAATTTTAAATTGGATGATGATATCAAACTTACTCCTAGCATTAAGATAGGAAATTGCTCGTATTCACGTCCCATTTTTCCTCCTACAAATGCTCCACCTTCAAAAACAATTCCAAAGAAGAAAATTTTGAAAAAGGTGGTGGAAGAGGTTTCTCCCATGAAACATGAAAGGATGTTGAGGAAAGTTTGAAATGGTGATCCATCAATTCTCTAATCTTAAGAAAGCATTAAGCTTAGCTCATGATGAACTTAATACGTACAAGACGGAGAAAAGCGTGATGAGGTCTGAAATTTCAAATCTTAAGGACCAAATCGAAGTATGTCTCCTCTTGTGATCGAACCGCATCCTTGAAACTAAGGTTCTTTGCGCTTCAACTCCGGAATGATGACTTGGTAACCCAAATCAACGATCTCCAAAAGATTGTTGATTCGTGGCTCAAGTCTCAATCCACCAAGGATAAAATCTTAGACTTCCAAGTTCCTCCTGGAACTAAGGATGGTCTAGGGTTTGGATCTGAGGAAGAGGAAAAGTGTGCATCCTCGAGTGAAAAGGATGAGGAATTTCCAGAACTGACTAAAGAAATTCCCAAGGAGAAGCTTGCTAAGGGTAAGGGTAAAGCAAGACAAGTAAATTATGTCTACCCTAAAGGAAAGCAATATGGGAAGAATTACATGTTAAAACCTAAGAATTACGTGGAAGCACTGAAGAGGAAATGGCTTATGGAATTGGTAGAATCTCGCTCCAACCGCTTCGGTGGTAAAGGCGGTTCTACGCTAACTCTAGGTCGACCGCGTCTCTTCTTCGACCGCTCCTCCCGCCTTCAAAAGCAAGAATAGCGTTCCCGGGAAATACGTGGTCAAACCAAAGCCTCGTTCCCTTTATACCAGTTTGGAATGTTAGGCTGGAACCGCACCTCCCAAACCGCTTCCTTGTCCCAAACCGCATGGAACTCCTAAGAAGAGTAAGGAGTTAGTAAAACCTCATGATGCTTGTAGCTTTTATAAATGTTACGTGTGTGATGGTTTAGGTCACAAGGCTGCGAGAATGCCTTTTGCAGTTCACACCCAATGCCAGGAAGAGCAAACCTCCTTCTGTCAAACAGGTGTGGGTTGTAAAGGGTTGCTAACTTCAGGACCCAAGAAATAAAGGGGGACCTCGTTCTTAATGTTTACATTTCAGGTCCTCTGCTTCATGGCTGGTCACTCCAAGGATAATGAATGGTATCTTGACAGTGGCTGCTCAAGACATATATTTGGAGATAGATCATTACTTGAAGATGTCATTGAAGCAAGTGGTCCATCTGTAACCTTTGGTGACAACAACAAAGGCAAGACCATTGGATATGGTATTATAAGGAGAGGAAACCTAACCATTGAGAAGGTTTCTCTTGTTGAAGGACTCAAACACAACCTCGCTTTCCAATTTCTCAATTTTGCCACAAAGGAATGCTTTGCAACTTCACGTCATCAAATTGCTTTATCAAAGATAGCATTTCCGGCGTCCACCCTACCACAGGGATTCGTAAGAGTAATATTTACATTATTGATCTAAATTACCGCATGTAGGGTATTACTAATCTCTGTTTTGTAGCCTAAGAATGTGAGCTGAAAATAGTTGGGCTATGGCAACAAGAGGTTGAGCCACTCTGAACTTCAAGTATCTTGCAAAGATTGGTAGGGGAAAACCTCGTCTCGTGGTTTTACCCAAAGTGGTGACCACCATCTGAGAAATGTAGTGCATGTCAACTCTGCAAAGCGAGTCCGCGTCGTCTTTTCACCGGCAAGACCGCTTCCATCAATCTTCAAGATGCTTACAAGCCGCCCTTCACATAGATTTGTTTGGACCCGTAACCACCGCCAAAGCATTGGAGGAAATAGATATACCTTAGTGGTGGTGGATGATTATTCCAAGATATACGTGGGTTGAGATGATGATTTCCAAAGATGATTGTTATGTAGATTCTCACCGCACTATTCGTAACGGCTCCAAACTCAAAAAGAAGACGACATCGTTTAGTGTTCGATCGTATAATGGAACGGAATTTAAGAAACAACGGTGTTGCTCGGTATTGTGATGACCTCATGGGATTGACTTCACAAATTCTTTTCAACTGCCGTGTTCCACAACAAAAAATGGGGTTGTGGAAAGGAAGAATAGTGATCGTTGATTGGGAAATTTGGAAAGACAAATGATATACCTGGGCTGAAGCTACCTCGCATTTTTGGTGAAGCAATCAACACCGCATGCTTCACTCGGTAACCGCTCCCTCATCAACAAAACCTATAACAAGACTCCCTATGAGCTTTGGCGAGGAGAGAACTCCCCAACATTGCATTCTTCAAGATCTTTGGCTGCGAAATGTTTCTCATTCCTCTACAACGGAAGAGAAAATAGAGGTAAATTCGGAGCTAAAGCCGAAGCGAAGGTATTTTTGTTGGGTATGCTAAACATTCAAAAGCTTTTTGCGTTTTCAATAAAACTAGTTTAAAAATAGTCGAGTCTGTCCATGTTACGCATTTGATGAGCATTCTCTTCCTTGAGCCACATTTGGCTCCCGGAAATGTGCTTGATGATTTTGTTGAGGCATAATGAACCCGGGTGAACCATCTCAAACCGCACATGAACCTCAACCGCAAAAAATCCAGGCACCCTCAGCCCAAAATTCCCTCAAACCGCACTTTTGAAACCACACACAAGTTCCCTACTCCGAGATGCAACTCCAAGGCGGAGAAGAAGTTGAGAATTCCCCTTATCCACGACTTATAGAACCTCTTCGTCAACTTACATTCCATGACTTGACTGCCAAGGATCTAACGACGTTCCAATTGAAGATCTTGACAAACCTCGGTCAAACCCAGACTTACCCCCGTGAGGTTCGTGAAGTCGGCAGCCACCCTCACAAATGTGATTGGGTGATCCGTTACTACCGGTGTTCAAACAAGGAGATCAAATTATGATGAGCATACTTCCTCGTTTATCTCAAGTTGAACCCCGAAAAAGATTGATGAAGCACTCCAAGATTCCGGTTTTGGGTCGTTGCGGTATGCAAGAAGAACTCAAGCCGGTTTGAAAGATGCAAGGTCTGGACTTTGGGTGCCTAGACTCTCGGGATCAAGGAGTGATAGGGAACTAAGTGTGGGCCATTCGGGAATAAGATGGATGAGAATGGAAGCATCACTAGGAATAAAGCAAGGTTGGTTGCACAAGGATATAGGCAAGAAAAAGAAGGAATAGATTATGAAGAAACCTTTGCTCCGGTTGCAAGATTGGAAGCTATCGAGAATCTTCTTAGCCTACGCCTCTTTCAAGCATTTCAAGTTATATCAAATGGACGTAAAGAGTGCTTTCCTCGACGGTGAACTGCAAGAGACCGTGTATGTTGCTCAACGCTGGATTTGAGAAGACTCCAAATTTCCTAATCATGTCTACAAACTCCGAGAAAGCTTTACTGTATGGACTTAAGCAAGCTCTGAGGGCGTGGTAATGAGACTCTTTCCTAAATTTTTACTAGAAAAGGATTTAAACGAGTGGTAAAATCGATACAACTCTTTTTATTGCCAAATATAATGAGCATACTTTACTTGTTCAAATATATG